>LR991061.1:11649400-12032142 GCA_905163555.1 Notocelia uddmanniana | reverse complement strand
ACATTACGAGGGTAAAACTGAAAGTTTCGGGAATAGAAGAAAATATGCAGTATAAGTGAGTTTATTTATTTTTATTGTTTTTCAAAATATTCTCCTTTGTATTTCATGCACTTATGCATGCGTTCAAACCAGTCCATAAAGCACTTTTTGAACTCTGAAGTAGGGGTCGACAAAGTGGCTATTTTATAGGCCTCCACTGCTTCTTCTGGCGTCTGAAACCGCTGACCACGCAGTTTGTCCTTGATTCTGGGAAATGTAAAAAAGTCGTTGGGACTTAAGTCAGGGCTATATGGAGGGTGGTCCAATATTTCGACTTTTTCACCGTCCAGGTACTCAGTTGTTGTCCGAGCGGTGTGTGGGCTGGCGTTGTCGTGGTGAAGGATGATGCGACGACTAGGGTTTGTTTTTCGGAGTTCAGCAAAGACGTTCGGCAAACAAATAGTGGTGTACCAATCAGCATTGACTGTTCTACGATCCTCAAGAGCCACAGTAGCTACGTGACCAGATTTAGAGATAAACGTAGCCACCATCTTCTTAGCCGTACTGCGAGAACGAACAACTTTTGTGGGTTTGAGCTCGTCTTCGAAGACCCATACTCGGGATTGGTTTTTAGTTTCAGGCTCATAAGCGTATATCCACGACTCGTCACCTGATACTATGCTAAAAACAGCATTTGAGCGTCCCTTGTTAAATCTTTTCAAAGTTTTGCGGCACCAATTGACACGGACTATTTTCTGCTCGTCAGACAATAGGTGAGGTATCCAACGGGAAAATAACTTTTTCACGCCTAATTCTTCTTTTAAAATAATTTGTATTTGACTCATTCCAATACCCAGGTGCTCTTGAATTTCCCGATATGTCACATGTCGGTCTTCATTTATCAGACGACGCACAACATCGACGTTTTCTTGCGTGACTGCCGATTTTGGTCGACCTTCACGCACTTCGTCGGTGAGGGATACACGGCCACGTTGAAATTCTGAATACCACCTGTATATTGTAGTCTTTGAAGGAGCTTCAATATTAAAAGCAGCAACCATCCGCTCTTCACATTGTTTTTGTGTTAGTCCACTTTTAAAGTCATAATAAAACATAGCTCTGAAATTTTCACGGCACAATTCCATTTTAAGCAGTGACTCGACGACTTCAATAAACAATTGAAACCGAACCATACTTTTTTTTTTCTAAGTGGCCAGTGTGTTGAGATAAGGAAACTTCAGAGATTATAAAAAGGTATAATACATGTTAAAAATAAATTAATAAGTATTCGATTCCCGCCACTTTCAGTGCAAGCCTCGTACCTATTTATTTAGATTGTTAATATCCACAACGCCACGATGCTTGCGATCAGCACAATAGTTGCGTTCTGTTATGCTATGGGTAGTATGGGACCAGTCAATATTTGGCTACCTATCAACTCAAATCATATTTTAAGTCTCGGACATGAAATCACAACAAATTTGTATTTCATACATTTGACATAAGAGATTGACCTGACAGAACTATCACGACGTTGTGGCCAGAACGTCTTTTTACAGGTACGAGCGAGGGTTTTCTATGTGCTGTGTAGTATAATATCGCACATAAGAGGGCGTTTGAAGACATTTAACCTGAGATTTAAGTCTTTAATCTGGTTTGGTCAAATCTGACCGGATACATTTAATACAAGTTCAATTCATATAAAACAAGCAACTAAAACAAATAAACCAGATTTTATGGCACATTAGACACAGTCAAAGAGACAACGCTAGCTACAACAGGAAACTAGTTATTAGAATGCAAAGCAATGCCACTGGAAGAGATGAACGCTGGAATTATTCATTCACCCAAACTAGCGTTGCAGCCGGGACGAGCTAGTCTCACTACAAGAATTTATTGGTACATAAAGATTGTAGGTTAGTGTTGTAATACCTAACTAGTTGTTTTACGTCACTTCGTTATTTCGTTCGCTTTGATTAACATTTATACTCAAGAGCGATGTGAGCGGGTCGATTTGTACCTTATTTCGATACTGAATTTATTCCTTCTGAATTTTTTACCGGTGAAAAGGTAACTTTATCATTCAACCAAATACAAGTGTTCCCAATAATACTTTTAGATATATAGTTAAAGAATGTTCTTTGAGTTTGTTCGTTATTAGTATTTTTGAGGCCGAATGTGCCAGCTTTCACGATTATTGGCACGTACCTATTACATAAACTACTTACCTACGTAAAGATCTGAGTTTAGACAAAAGCACGGAGTTGCTAAGAGCTCAAATAAAATGGGCTGTCCCTACTGAGGTTCTTATACGTAAGGTTAAAACACCGTACATTAATAATAATGTTGCCGTTTGTATAATATTACCTAAAATTATAATTTCACCTGTCTACTAAGAAAATCTCTACCTGCCTGACCTTTCTGGCCGAAGTCCTCCACGATTCTTAAACAAGCATTTACCCTAGATTTAGCCATTATTATCCACTTAAGAATCGGTCCGCGCGACCGTTTTCCCTCCAATCGTATGGATCCGGGTCTTGTAGCCCATGCCACCTGCTACTGATATACGATTGATAACTTATTTGGACGGGACTCAAAAATATTATCATTCTCACGTCAATACAACTCTAGTCTTAAATAACGTGAACTGTAGCTATGACGACTTTATGTACAAGTACCTGTAAAAATACTCAACAGTAGTGATATGTTACAGAAACATGTACGCAAATAGATATTATTTAGAGTAGGTACATTGAGAATATATTGGCGGAAAAAACTACATTGAAAGATGAAGACCAATTCAGAATTTACAAAATTCTTACAATCTTTTGGTTAGCAAAATATTAACAAATTCATAGCGGCCTAGTGGTTTCTGATACCATTATTCATATTCATATTCAATTTATTCATAAAACCAATTTACATGTCATAAAGTTAAATAATAATAATATTAAAGTAAATAAAAATAACACATTATGAATTACTAAACAAAATTGAATTGATTAAATTGTTTAAATTAATAAAATTCCATTGGACAATAATTATAAATTTACAGAATATTTTAAATAATCATAACATAACACATAATGAAATTAAAAATTGAAATAAAATTAAATAAGTAACGTCACATAGTCTTGTCTTTACGTTACGTCCCTTGGAATGTTAAGTGTTTTTTTTTTAAATTGATATATATATATATTTGAATCCTATACGGTGACCCGCCATACATTTTAAGCAAGTTATGTAAATTACACCTTTTTCACAGTACAGGTTCATTCACACCTGTTTATTATTAGAATATACAGGGTCTAGCCTGTAATAGGAGCAAAAAAAATAAAGGACGCTTCTTTGGAGCATCTGCAGAAACCTACGTCCAAAAAATTCACAGATCTCGTGCACTACACGACCATCAAGGTACATTGAAAATGAACTCAACAAAATAAAACAATGCATTACATTTGCTAACGTTATGCCAATTTGGTTGATATATAATATATAAACATAGCTCACATACAAAATTCCTATTAAATTGGCAATTTTTTAAAGCGCAGCCAAGTCACGGTAACCACATAAAAAGGCATTTGCCACTTTACTAATATTCACGCAAGATAACGGCGACTTCAAATTAACTCGACCTCCAAACTCCGACTATAACTATAACAAGAATTTTCAGTCGAATTCAACATGACACCCCAGGAGAAGGATAAATTATATGATATCATAACCTTGATTATTTGTTTCATTTTCTCGCAATCGAAGTGAAAAGCAGATGTATAACTCATGTATAAAACTCATTTTATCCTCTACTTTATATCGACCCGAGCTTGTCTCGGATAACATGGCTTGTTTTATGCAATCTCAATCAACTATTTTATTTGCCAAGGTTTTGGAAGATATTGGTCTTCCAAAACATCATTGACTTATCCACGAATTGCTATTTCCCGGGCACTGCAATAATGTGCTATTGTTGTCTCGAACTATAATTAATAATAATTTATTATAGAAACAATACATGTTTAATTTAAACAATTTGAAATATAAAACTAAAACTAACTACAATTGTACAATTGTGTTGATTTAAAAAAAAATATATTACCTACTAATAGTCGTTCTGACTTTTTGACTTCTTTCAAAAAGGTTAGGCTACAGCGCAAACCCATGACCCGATCGTCTTTGTTTTAGGCTCAAATTGTAGCCGACTAAATTGTCCAGAGGAGTTTTGATCAAAATTTTGATATCATTCTTCGTTTCCAAAATATCGAGTGCCAAAATGAAATAATCGGAGGAAATTGAATTTTTTTTTCACTATTTCGGCCAAAACTTTTTTCGTTCTGGACTTTCTCAAATAATTCTCTTTGCATCTTACACATCTCGTAAATACGCGTCTTTTGAGCCTAGTTTGAATATCATACCTTCACAACTCTCTGAAATATAAGGGGATCGCACTATTTCGTGAAATGGGACCCTATACTGGAGCGAACGAAAAGACATTTTCAATGTCAAAAAATCTTTTTTCAATTGAGATACATTTTGATCTAAAGTTATGACCTGCAAGTATGGCACCACGAGATTATAGCGCGACTGTCAATGCTGATTTTGAGGTAGCATCAAGTTATGCATAATCGTCCTTGCATTTTTGGTTTACAAGGATATTTTTGGAACTTATTTGTTTTATATTTTTTAGTGTTTTTAAGATAAATAGTTGTTAATGTCACTCCAGTAGACTAAAAAGTACACGTAAGTTATATTAACATTTTTTTTCCGAAAAAATAAAAATTCCATTTGAAACCATTTGGAAATAACTGCCGGAGAGATAAATAGTGTACCGTTTAATTTTTATCTCCTATTTTTGGTCATTACCATATTCTGTAAATTTGAAATATGCACATTACTTAACCTTTGTTGGACTTTTGTAGACGCGTACCTAACTTATAAAGGGTGAACACTTTAAAATTGTCGCAGGTCGAACATGCTACAGAAGAGAAAATAAAAATCCAAGGTGCTTAAAACTATTTATATGACTAATTTTATATAACGTTAAATCAATAAAAAATATACTATGGCTATTTTAACAAACGACGAGAAAATTCCCGGACTTTACTTTTGATGTGATTCATCGAACTTTGCACGGAATCATCGGTTAATAATTTTGTGCATTTAACCCATTTTCGTTGAAAATCTGGCAATGCAGTGGCAGGTTCGCAAGTTTTTCGTAGTTTAGTTTTTATATTAGCCCAATATTTTTCGATGGGGCGAAGTTCGGAACAGTTTGGTGGGTTATTCTCCTTAAGCACTACCTCGACTGAATTCGCCTTATACCATTCCAAAGTTCGAGAAAAAAAATGGCAACTTGCTAAATCTGGCCAAAACAATGTTCAGGAAGTGTGCTTATTCATCAATGGTAACAGTCAACTTTTCAAGCATTCTGATATTTAAATATCGGTGTTAATTGTCCCGGTAGTGATAAATGGTGAGCTCCTCATATGCCGCACTGGCATATAGCTTGCCAAACAAGGTATTTCTTAGCAATTTTTTTTACTGGGATAACCTTTTCGATTCGTCGAGAAACGAAATGTCACTAGAGGAATAGTACTGGTTACCTGGTAAAGACTTGAAATCTGCCTTGACGTGGGTTTCATCGTCAATAATTAGGCAACAATTTTCTCAATTAACAAGGTATATATTAACCTGGAACGTCTAACAGCACGATTATATTGATCCACAGTTCTCTTCGGAGCTTTTTGATTCTTACATGTTGTAATGCCCCAACCTTTTTTAATTTTTTGGACATTTGCTTGACTTGTTCCTACTTTTTTCGCCACATCCCGGGAAGAGATACTTGGATTCTTATCAAATAGCTTGCACAACTTTGATTGTAACTTAACATTAGATTTCACCTTGTTTTATTTTTTTTGGGGTCCGTTGAACCGTCCTCCGTGTAGTTTGACAAGATTTTTCCAGATCTAAAGTTGATAAATGTGGATTTTTACTAAATTCTTGCAAAAATAATTCACGAACATTTTTTTCTAGTAACGCCATTTTCATAGATAAAAAACAAAAGAACGTTTTAGGGTTATCTAATATTTCACGAGCCTTCTAAATTTAAAATTTTATAAAGGTACGATGCAACACCCGCTAGGGCAAGTAAAAATGTAAGCGACAATTTAATAGTGTTCTCCCTTTAGTTTGCTATTTATTTCACATAGTGAGCATCACATTTATTATATTAGAGATATGATGTTTGTTTATAGACTGGGGCGTTCGTCGCAAGCGACTGACATCTGACCTTATTGGGATAGAGGGGAAACTAGACCTTATTGGGATTAGGTTTGTCAAGTGAGTGGGCAACTTGACTGTTAGAAGTTCTCAAGCCGCCCGGATAGCAGTCGTTAAGCCAAGTTAGACAGCAACCGGGATCATAGGCTTAACGTGCCTTCCAAAGCACGGAAGCGCTCAGTTAGTAACAGCTCAAAGCGGTCATTCATCCAATGACTGACCTCGTCCGACATTGCTTAACCTCGCATACCGCACGCGGTACGCGGGCGCCGCTGAGCCACGAACGCTCCATTAAAAAACCTTAGTATATACTTAATGAAATAGATACTTACTTCCTGAAGCGCTAATTCACTAGAGCCAATATCTAGGGCATTCTAAAATATCACCACTATAAAATTTATACCACGAACGCTCCAAATTACTACTTCTTAATTTTAATTAATTTAATTTTTTTTTGTATTGTTTGATTAATGACTAATTTATTTGTTTCTAGTAATTTGTTATTTTATTATTAGCAATGTATAAATTAGATGACATATTGATTGATTCCAAATAAGTATGTATAATATAATATAACCTTTGACGACGCAAAATAGATTGAAAAATCTTAATTGAATAAATGGTTTTTATCTTATCTTAATCCATATAATCAGATTCAATTTCTTCGTTCGATTGATTATTAACTGATTACAACCTGATGTCTGATGGTAAGCAAAGGCCGTCGCCTATGGCTTGCATCTCCAGTAAAATCACAAGCGCGTTGCCGACCCCTTATCTTTTTGATAATTTGTTCCTTAGATTAATGAACGACCTTCCCTTTGATTCACCAATGGTGAATTTTGTAATGTACGCTGATGACATATGTGCAATTGTAAATGCTGAAAGTAGAGGGCGGTTAGTAACATGTCCAATCGGTAATTGGCAACCTGGCTGAATGGTTCATGATGAACGGGATGCTCTTAAATGTCGAAAAAACAAACCTGCTGGAATTTATTTGTAATGTACGCTGATGACATATGTGCAATTGTAAATGCTGAAAGTAGAGGGCGGTTAGTAACTAATGTCCAATCGGTAATTGGCAACCTGGCTGAATGGTTCATGATGAACGGGATGCTCTTAAATCTCGAAAAAACAAACCTACTGGAATTTAGTCTAAGTCAGATTAATAAGGTGTGCAAGAAACTCAGCTCAGCATATTATATAATATCTCGTCTTATACCCATTTTGTCTAAAGAAAACCATCTGACAGCATAATTATGCATACTGCCATTCGTTACTATCATATGCAGTAGACTTGTGGGGCTTGGCTGCGGATAGGGACAGACCCTTCATCATCCAGAAGAAAATAATAAGAAAGATGGCGCGGGTTGCTCCTGATACACCAGCTCGCCAACTATTCGTTGATTTTAAGATCCTGACTCTGTCCTCCTTATTCATTCTCGAGGGGGCCAAACATGTTCCGCAGAATTTCAGGGCATTTTCGAAGAGGAAATGGACAACTGATCGATTCCAGGATAGCAGGCAACATGACCTGGAGGTGCCGAGACATCGACTTGGAAAAACTGCCAATAGTATGTGTCTTGGGTCTGCGGGTATACAATAAAATTCCGACAACCTTTAAAAACTGTCAGACGTGTCTTGTTTTACCCTGAAACTGAAATCACGCGAACGTGCACGCTACGCAAGCGGTGTGTCATCCACTATGACATTTCATACGATACAACGCGCACTTCATCACGCACACGCACAGGCGCACGCGCTGCGCACGCTTTCGGTGTGTCTCAGCTTTAAATAGCACGATTTCTCTGCGTACAGAAACGGGTTCAGTGGCCTCATGTAAATGAAGAATGAATCCCATCAAAAACATAAATTTTGACAGTGGCAACCAAGTTCAATATTATGCTTGGTTGTCGTCTTCATCGACAAAAGAATTGATATCTAAATGGGTGCCAAGTTCCGTAGATTCTCTGAAAATGTGCCAAGTCCGGCACTACATTGTTTACAGTAAAACTAATTTACTGCGGCTTAATGCATTTTGAGCCTTAACTTGGCAGTTTTCTTTGCATTATGATATAATACCATGAAAGCTATTGGATATATAAGAAAACTGCCAAGTTTAAGCTCAAAATGCATTAAGCCGCAGTAAATTAGTTTTACTGTAAACAATGTAGTTTTTTGATGGGATATCATTACTTTTTGTAAATCTTCGCCAAATGGTGCTTTTTAAGAGCGAATGCACGAGTTACTACACAAATACCCAAATCGGTATAGGTGCGCCTCAAATATTTGAAGAGTTCCCTCGATTTCTTCAGGACCCTATGATCAGATTCTTACCTGATAACTATGGGACCTGAAATATACCGTTTCAACAAAAAAATAATTTTCCAAATCGGTTAATAAATGACGGAGTTCTGAGGTAACTAGTATGAATAATTATAATAAAATTTAAAAAATCACTGTTTTCTGATTTTTTTGGTGTACACACACAATTACCAAGCTGCATGCCAAATTTCAGCTTTGTAGGTCACCTGGAAGTGGGTTAGGTTTTTGATTACTATATAGTCAGTCAGTCAGTGGTAAAAAGTCGTTTTTTGGACTTTAATATCTCAATCACAGAATAAGGAATAGTACAAGTCTCAATAACCATTTCACCTATATTTATGAAATTTGGAGTTCTACTTGTTCTAATGGATCTTAATACATGTACCAAATTTCATTTTTTACGTTAAATAGATTTGGAGTAATTGAGGGGTCAAAAATGGCTCCAAACGGTTCGTGTAAAATAACACACGGCTGCTGCCCGCTAGTTCCTGGGGTGAACTTGGCTGGACACGCTGCCGCGTGTCGAGATTAGGATGTCACGCTCAACGACGGTATATGAAGTTAAATTAAACTTTAACTTAAATGTTGATTGTGGGAACATTAAACGGTCAATCCACTCTTATCTCCGTAAACACAACCCAAACATAACTATTTATAAATTACTATATTTTAAGAGTCAAGAAAAAACGCCACTGTGCGTTTCGAATCCATTACTGAAAGTAGTTATAGAAATAGAAAAAAAATATTCGTGGCACACATAATAAAATAACAAACAGGAAAATTAAAAAAAAAACCGGCCAAGTGCGAGTTGGACTCGCGCACGAAGGGTTCCGTACTATTTGTCTATACATCATTAGACACTGTATTATAAACTTTTTTAATTTAATTTAATTTTTTTTTTTCTATCAATAATAAGAACGATAGATAATATCTATTAGAATGTTGGTCAATTGCGAGTCGGATTTTAGTTTTCCCATACATTTTGAGACCCAGCGCCTGATGAACACAACGAGCAACTTTTTAAGCTTTTTTTTGTATAGTAGTGTATGTTATATAGTAATGTATAGTGTATAGTAATGTATCCCTTAAATATTTATTTCATTTTGTTTTTAGTATTTCTGTTGCCGCTATTGTTATAGAAATACATCATCTGTGAAATTTCAACTGTCGAACTATCACGGTTCATGAAATACAGCCTGGTGACAGATGGACATACAGATAGACAGACAGACGGACGGACAGCGGACTCTTAGTAATACGGTTCCGGTTTACCCTTTGGGTACGGAACCCTATAAAAACAGCAATACAAAACGTCACGAAATGCTCCCAATTCAGCATGAAGCTGGCATATTAATCAGCGCTAGTCTTCCGTAGGAACCATTTTAGTGATAAGCTGATATGAAAGGTAATGAATCCGATGACGCTTAATACGCTTAGAAGCAAAACAGCTTCAAGATAACGTAACATAGATTTTATCAAAGATAAATGATCATATCCAGATACCTATCTATAAGTATCTGATAAAAAACAAAAGCCTCCAGTGAAGGTTATCTATGAAATCAATAATTGACGTTATCACTGATTGGATGACGCATGGTGTAGCGAAAACTGTCCTTTGCCGATTAATGCTCACTACGAAAAAATGTACTTATCTATATTTCGCCTTAACGCTTAATGTTGGTGAACATTGATACTCGTAGTACTGCTGCGCTGCCGGTAGGTATATCACTACCTGCCTAACCTGCCTTCGCCGATTATGTCACTCACAATCTTATACAAAACATGTAATAATGTGAAAAAATATAGGTACCTACACTACATGTTTTTGCAGTCCACTCCGCATGTTTCCGTCGTAGGAAATTTTTCAAATTTTATATCCTCGCTTCGCCTCGCTAGTGGTAAAGCAGCTTAAGTGGCGCATGATATTTTAGTTAATTGGCAATGACTTTCGTTTTGTTTATTTTAATAACCTACATTGATAAGCGCTTCGCTGTGTTGTGAAACATGATTCATATTATATTATTTTAAGTGAAACAAGTTGAAATATTTCGTTTATTAAAGCGAATTTGGTATGATTAATAGTTCGTTCATATAATTTTAGGACTGCCTCAACTACCTGAGAAGAGAGCCTACTGAATAAATGATTTATTTAAAAAATACGGCACTAACCGTAAAATTTGGAAATAAGCAAAAAGAAAATGTTTATTTCAAAGTAAAAAAATCACTTCCACTTTAGAAAAAAATACTTAGCACAATCTCGATCTCTTATGTCCAGCTATAGGCAGGCTGTAGGAATAATAACGTAAAGTCCCAAGTTTGTATGCCTCAAACATATCAAATACTTTGAGTCACACAAAAACGGTGTATATGATAAATGATACTTCGGTTTCGATCGCTCGGTAAAGGTTTTATTATAAAATGTCTAACCTAGTTATCCCGAGGTCGAGATTAAATAGCGGATGGCTTCAGGCTATCAGACCCAATCCACCATGGCATAACCATAACCAAAATAAATAAGAACTAAAATAGAGATGTCTTAACTGATTAATAAAAAGAATAGGACATTCTTGCATTGCGACGATAAAAAAAATTGGCGACTAATCTGATTCCCTTCATATCTCAACTTAAGTCAAAAACCGGCTTAGGTTAGGGCGACTCGGACTCGCGCAAAAGGTTCCGTAGGCACTTTTGAACCATAATTAATAAATAATAGAGTCGATAAGTGGCAGACCAATTTATTCGCTCACTGGCATGTACCTAATCGCTCTTCTTAATCTCGATCCCTAGATCATATAAACACTGAAAAAATGAAAAATCGTTCATTGGTCACAATTATTGTGTACACAAATAGGACATGGTTGGGACCATGGTTGGGATAATAATTTTGTGTTTACTTATTATTATAATAAACATAAACGACAACTAATTCGTAAACAGGTTAATTTTGTGCAACTGTGTGTCATACGCAAATAAGTATATGTAAAGAATTCAGGGCATACATAAAAGTGTAGTGGTGTAATGACTGGTAAAGGCGCGTCGAAATCCGGGGAGGTGAGGGGAACGGAAATGCCGTTTTCTTTCCTTTTCTATATTTTTAGCTATGAAAGTGTGACAAGGATGGCAGCATCTGCATGTACTGCAGCAAGTAAATATATATAATTATTTCCGGAAAAACTTGTTAAATTTTCTGATTTAACAAGTACAAAAGGTTTGGTACAACCTCTTAATCAGGATACATTACGATTACGAGCATGATTTCTCACGCATACTACGGAACCTGTTTGTGTCAAAACAAGGAAGTATATTATAACAGCAAGATTGCTGGCCTTTAAAGTCTGCGGAGTCCGTATGAAAGGAGATATCAATTGTAAACCCGATTGATACAATTCATTACGTACTCGTATGTGTAGCGTACGTTTACTTTTACAAGTATGCGGCTGTCAGAACGGCGGTGGTCGTGGGGTCGAATACGGACTTGTTCAAATGAGTTCTTATGTCAGTACACAAGTTTTGGAAAACCCATTTAACTCCTAGTCCTTAGCCTAGCGATATCTCAGTACAGTTGCATCCTGAAGGATGCCTGGGGTCCGCTACCTGATCCAAAGAATTGGCTAAGGCACTTGTTTTTACGAAAGTGACTGCCATTTGATCTTCTAACCCAAGAGAAAACTAGACCTTAGTGGGAGCGCTAAAATACTCAAACCCATCCGAAAGTTGACCACGGCCGACGTTGCCTAACCTCGCGATTCGTTACCATTTGCGTTTCTGCTAAGAAATTGTACTGCGTATGCAAAGTTACCAACGCGCCCATTTATAAGAGAAAACCTGTAAGTACCTAGTAATGGGACGTGTACAGATTCATTATGATGACCTTAAAGTATAGGTTTAATTAACAGATGTAGAGATTTACGCAAATTATGCTCATGTTCTCCAATTATTGCCCATTTATAGTTTTATTGGTTATTTTTATTGATACAATGCATACTTCGCCTCATGATTTATATCAAAATAATAGTTCCGTTATCATACAGTCAGCATCAAAAGTAGCTACGCATATCAAGGGATCCACCACCAGCACATCAGCCGAAGGACGTCCACTGCTGGACATAGGCCTCCCCAATTTCATGGGGGGTAAATGCCATAATCGCCACGCTTGGCATGCGGATTGGCGATCGCAGTATCTCCACCGCACTCCAGGGATGCTGCTGCCCATCCCCCGGTGGTCTTGGTTTTAGGACATACCCGGGTCCATATTATGAAGGGATCAAAAGCTCTTAATCCCTAGTAGCTACTTTTGATGCTGACTGTACTAAATATTAAATAAGTAGGATCCAATAGTAAGTATAAAACATTAAAAATTCAAGGTAGGTCTGTTTACTTGGCAAGAAATCATAGGTATTTTTTTTTACTTCTGTTACACCAACTTACGATTAGGTATATACAGACCGATTAACGCTAAATATAGCGCTGACAGCTATTATCCCATAGAAGGATGTCAAACTTTCCATACAACAAGATTCCTCCTATATCCCATCATCAGACCTTCACCAAATTTATATGGGACTAACTTAGGGGTACCTGCTTTAAACAAAAATAATAATTATAAAATCGGCCAACGCGGGCAAGAGCAATTGGCGAACATGCAAACATGCAAATGAACTGAGAACCTCCTTCCTTCTATTGAAGTCGGTTAAAAAAATGTTATCATGTAATCATGCAGGGTCACTGCCAACTAGGCTAACCGCACGGGCCATATACTCGACTCGTACAGTCGAGTTCGGAAATATGTGCGCGGACAAAGTGATCAAAATTATGTAAACACCTCTTTATTGATAAAAGCATAAATTTGGTCCGATATTCGCGAACCTTATAACAGTATACATATTTACTTACATTTATAGACTCGACTATACTTTAAAAAACTAATTTAACATAAATGACAAGTGCATGACAACGACTCTCCCTCTCTTCAACAAGCATGAGAGTATACAATACAAATAAAACGCATTTATAAACAGTTCGACTTTTTTTTGTAAGAACACAGTCATCGTAATGAATTATCCTATTTTTGCCCTGCGTTTTATTTTTATCTTAACTGCCACATTTATGCATTTACTTCGTTTTAATTTAGATAAGTTTCACAATGGCGAAATAAACAATTAGATATAAAATACCAGGTTTCATAAATTACACAGTAAAATAAAAATTAACAGAGACATGAAAACCTCACATTGACGTAAATGCTCATTACGCCGAAGCATTTAAAATTACACAAATAAAAAGAAAAATAAACTGCAAAAGAGGCCAATTCAGACAATATTAAAAACTCACCGTCACACAATAAGCTAATTATTATCACGATACATTAATGTACCATTTTGCACGCGTGTACAACCCGGACTCGTTTAACGTGAACTGTAAGCATACGCGCAGCCTCGCGGCTACTTTATGCCATTCATCGATAATGACTAACTATCTAAACGTTTTTATTACATCACAGACGTAATCGATGCGCGTTTTCGGTTACAGTCTGTTGTTATCAGAGCAGAAAGCTGTACCTACTGTAATGAATGTTTTATCAAATTTAGGTATGATTGTTCCTGTGTTGTGTTCTGCATTGTAAACGATGAGCATCAAGGTTATTTTTGTAAATCGAGGACATAGGGCATGACCGCCAGTGGAAATTGGATTTTAGAGAACTGGCCTCTATTTCCTTCTGAGTGAAACGAACAATAACACACCACCACCACCACCACCATATCAGCCAAAAGACGTCCACTGCTGGACATAGGCTTACCCCAATTTCATGGGGGGTAAATGCCATAATCGCCATGCTTGGACTTGCACACCACATTGTAAATATTCCGTTACTTTAAATATGTTGATTTCCCTCATTTCTTCATATTCACTGCAATCATTTTAGTTTATCATGCTATTATTTTGAATTTATTACCCTTACAGACTTACAGACACAACAAAGTCTATTAGGGGAATTTGTTTCTTGAAAATAATTTTGTTCTCCATACAAAATTTCCATCTCCTCTTAGTCCCCTAAAATAAATGATTATAGCCTATGTGATATTCTGATCTCAAAGCTATTGTAGCTTAACTAACCCACTATGTATAAATTAGGTCTGAATTAAACGCTTTTTATTTTAACAAGAAAGTTTCAGTTTAGACAATTTTAAGATTAAGAGAAACATACATATTATATCTGTAATTTTTTTAACGTTTTTGATATTATTAGAATGATCTTGTTGTAAATATCACAGGTTAAAAGGTTGCGGGTTCGGGACTCTGCTCATACCGCAGGTTAAAAAAAACATGTTAACATAATTAGATTCTTAACAGCAGCTTTTAGTAAAGAAAAATACTAGGAAGTATATTTGGTATAGAAAAATAATGACAACTATATATTTTTACTTATTCAGTCATTAATAAGTTTTAATCATTCATCATTGGCTCACTTCCATCCACTGCTGGACATGGGCCTCTCCCAAGGCAAACCACTGAACTCAATCAATATATCGCTACTATTTTTATACATTTCAAAATTGAACTCCTTGAACCTTGTTTCAAAAATTTTCTTAATGGTCCCAATAGGTTGAACTTGCCATATTCTCTTAAATAAACACATTAGTTTTAGTAAATATTGAAAGTTCAACCGATAATATTCAGAAAACTATGCACCATTGCGAAATCTTAAACAAAATTTATGTGCATGCAGAGAAAATACATTACACATTGAAATTTTATGAACAAAATGATTCCTGTTGAGGATTCGGGGACACAGTAGTACCTCCGCCAAGACAAGCAAAAGAAGATGGTGGTGCACAACCTATGTTTTCTCGAACGATTTAGTTACATTTTCAAACTCTTATAGCTTCACTCTTTATAACACCCGAGGGGCCAGATTCACAGGGTAAGATGCTATCAAGGAATATATGAAATAAAATAAATTTTATTGATCTAGCATTTATACTTCACATGTATTTATACCTTAATTTGGCCACTCACTCATGGATGGTCCGATGGACTTATTTATGGTACAAAAATTATGCCACCGATCTTCAATGTGATATGCTATAGAGCAATGCAACCGCCAATCCCTACTTCTCAAGCCATCAAATAGGATTAGTAATTCAGAGCTTAAGAGCTTGGGTTTTTTCTGGAATCTGATAACTTTTTTTACAGCAAAAATGTTATGAGGTTTGAGTCTTGGCTGCCAATTTTGGTTAAACTGTTTTTGGTGGGATAAATAATTTACGCTATAAACACATTCACTGTGGCAGATTACATTATTAAGACACAATAAATAAACAAACTTGGTTGATAGTGATCGTTTAATTTAATTTTACCCTGTTAACTCTAACTTCTGTCTTCACTACTTATAGTGTGTTAAATATTGGAAATACTTATGTGAAGCGAAAGCGGTGTCGACAAGTAAATCGAGAGTTCTGATTTAATATCCAAGCCATCCCTACCTAAATTTATTTAACACTGAATACATTACGGAAATTATTTCCTTACGATTCTGGTTTGATAGAATAAAGCAAAGCACTTACCTGCTTCCTCCCGCTTTGGGAATATTAATTATCAAACATTCTTCACTTTGTTAAGTCACTATTGTGATTTTATTTGGATTAAGTTAAAATAAACTACTATCCACAACGAAAAGTAAGCTTCACTCACGTAATTCGTAAACACTTTGGATACGTCACGTCACTTTGACAGTTGGTTCTGACATTTATACAAGGTCCGTAACGTGCTACCGAACTAATGAAACTAGGGTTGGAATTATTAGAAAAACCATTAGTATTTTTATTGTTTCTGTAACAAGTAGAATTGGTCATGTACTTAATCTAATTCATTACAAACATTTTGTAGATTTATACAATTAGAAACCTTGGAAAAGTGTTAATGTTCTCAGCTATACATCTAGATGGCGCCAGTATAGGCTAGGAAAAGGACGTGAGTAGTTACTTTTCTTTTTATTTCCATTCCAGATTTGTTTAAGGATGTGAGTGACGAGATGACGGGCGATAGAGAGTTATGGAAGAAAAAAACATGCTGCGCCGACCCCAAGTAAATGGGAAAAGGGCACGCGAATGATGATTTGTTTAACTAAAGTCGGAACTTTCTATATATAATATAGGGTATTTGGCAGATGGATGGACATACTCGTACGTATATAGCGGATTAGATGAGGTCATCTGCTACGTGGTCAGGCACAAAAAAAATACTTTAGCCTAAAAAAGCTTTAGAATTAAATTGATGATTTTTTATTTTTCTAATACTCTGTTTTCAAATAACTGAATTCGTAAGATTCTGGGATTAGTCTAGATCTTAGATTAAAATGATGTATTCGGAAACCCCACGATAGCCGATAGCGTAGGTAAGTAGGGTCGATGGGGCGTTATGTCGGGTAACCTCCTCGAGTATCAGGGCTCTACCATTGCCTATTGATCAGGTTGGTCCTAGGCCGTAGGTGGAAGGGAAGGGTCTAGGCCAGTGTGCAATTGAGGCAACGGGAACTGATTATTTAGTGAACCCTAAGTGATGACTTGCCGGTACTACGAATAACCTGACACGGGGGATGGGGGTCCGCATCAGGGAATCGCAAATCTCCTATCCATCTATATTTGCAACGGTTCTTCCTATCAACAATTCGACAGGTTTTATAATTCGAAAAGTAAATTCTAAACATTTATTTATTTATTTATTTATTTATTTATGAATACTTGTATACTTTGTTATATTTGTATATTTTGGCGAGAACCCTTGCAGCATGAACTCAATAAATATTTTATTTCGGTGGCCGCTACACACTCGTATCATCCAAAGGCATGAATCACGACAAGGGCATAATAAAACTTCCGCATCATCCTTAACGATCATCCAAGAAGCGGTGCAGATTATATCTAATCTTTCTACTATAAAATTCTCAGGAAATATTCCCGTCGCTCGGTAGTAACCGCGTAACGGCAGCATTATCGCAGCTACGTCGCCTCATTAACTCGCAGGTTGACGCACCTAGTCTTTGATAAGTTTCACTTTTTACGGCCACCCGCTCCCTCGTTTTAATGTAGTTAGCAACCCTAATGAAACAACGGGTAATGACGCCTATTTGCGACAACAAGAGTTTAGAATACAAATAAACCAGGCAACAATGGGTAGCAGTGGCTTATTAGGACGCTATTCGGCGTTTGGCTGATGCTTATTCACAACGCTTATCGATAAACGACCCAATATAATTTGACTTTAAATTACGCATAGTTATTTTGAAACTCGGGTCAAGTTACTCTAGTTCGGAGTGGCGATTTGAATAGAGGGGTTGTGAATAGCATAGCTTATGTTTGGCCCACTCGAATGCTGTTGTATAAAATAACGAGCAGTCAGTAAATGCTTATCAACAATATGAATGCAAACCGACAACTCTAAGTGCTACTTCGGTACCTGTCGAATTTTATGCACACGTAGATTATTTCCACATTTTCGAGCTATTCGAGATGTATCCGGCTGGAATTCGACTCAAAGTAGGTAGGTACTTATTGATTTAACGAACTCTGTTACAAAGTGTTTTAAAGAAGTGAGAATACGAGTAGGTATGGTATATGTAAAAAAACTTAGATAAAGCCCTCTTGTACGTACGTATAGTTGTGGCGTGTTCGAATATACATTACATATTTAAAATTTGTAATACAGTAAAACAAATGCCTATTTGAACAGTCCACAACTATATACATGCAAGAGGGGCTTTACTTAAGTTTTTTTTTTATCTACGGGTGTTTTTATTGAATTCCGTTAATTGCGAGGGCACAGTCCTGAGATGAAATAATCTTCCTTAAGACACTAGTATCCCAATTCGTACCATTTAGAAGATATTCAAGAATTTATTTTCGTTAATTAACACCCCTAGTATAGTACAAAAGATCCTTAACAATTAAACAACGTTGACGTGCGTGACATTCGAATTTCGAATTGTCATACTTGACATTAACTTTTGCTTAACTCCACCCTACTTTTGCTTAACTCTTAGGGCCGGTTTTATTTCATCTTTGGTGATATACAATTATTAATTACTTTGTATGAAAATGAAAAAAAATAATATTGAATTTTGAAAAACGAAATATGCTACGGCCTTTCTATGGCTATACACGGCTTTATGCTACCTCGTGTGTTTATAAGTTTTGAGACGGCGTAATACTCGATTTTTTCATAATTATCTTGTTTAATTTTACTTGACAATAGTTTCATTAATTAACATACATAGGTATTATTTAGACTGCGTTCCAATATTTTATGTTAGATGCCATTTATTGTGTCAGCTACACCTAGATAATGACCCCGCGAGACACGAAACTTTTCGTCAGGGATCTCTTGCTTCTCTTCCAGTGGCTCATTTGTGAGTAACTATTTTTGAGTAATATTTACGGCAGGTTTTTAGCTCTAAATTGTGTGTTCATAAAAAGTAAGTTTGTCCAAAAAGACTAATTAGGAGTATTTGAAAAACTTTGTCAAGTTAACCAATTATTTTGATAAATAAACTTGTCCAATAAACTTAAACAAGTGATTCTAATAGTCCATCTTGTAAATCGATAATTTTAAGGCATAGTTTGAGCATCTAGTATTCAAAATTGAAGGAAAAGGCTACCTCATACGTAAGGTAAATGTACGGAATTCCGTAAAAGTACGGAATTACGGAAATTATCGGTTAAGGTCCAAAAACAAGAAAACTATTAACTATTTTCAAAATATATAAATATTCATATAAACTGTAGACAATATTGCGTCGAATGGAAAAGGAGTCAACAAACTCTGGACATATGGTATATTTTTACGTTATTTGTTTTAGTCAGTCCACGTCAAATCACCGAAACTGTAGGAAGTGCTTCGCGTGGGCGTAAGAGCTTACACGCATTTTCATTATAAATTATTTCAATCATTGTGTAGGATTTCATAACGAACTGATTAAATAAATTTTCATGGATATTCAGTAAGTATTTAGTAAATTACGGTCGATTTACTGATTGCCGCAATTACATACATCAAAAACAGACCATGTCCCAAAACGCGTCAAAATTACGCAATTGAAGAAAATAAAGGGATTTTTATTCTATGTTTTGCCGGGAATTCAAATAAGATAATCAAACAAACTTTGCTGTTACAAGCCTCATTGTTGCCATAGTTTCATATGATCAAATTACGTATTATGTTTTAGTGAACCATTTTTATGAAAAATAGGTGTCGAATGTAATCAATTCTGCCAATCTCGTAAAATGTTACCCCAAAATTCCACATGCTAAATAGTTAAATTATATTGCTTCAGTCCAATGTTATAATATAATTCATGGTAAATCTACCAATCTGAACACTTTACTATAGAATTTAGGTAGTTTTATGATGTGGAAAAGACGTACTCCTTAAAAACAGCTGTTTTTCTGACTTCCGCAATTCCCTATTATGTTTTTCGGTGGTGCTTCTAATTCCGTATATAGTTGTGCTCATGTTTTCAAAAGAATTTTCAGTATTTTCTGAGTTATATTTAGTTAAACTAACGCATATCAAGTTAAAAAACATAAACTGAACTTAGGGGAAATTGGGTCACTTTGATTTTAGGGCCCATTTGTCCTATCCATCAGTCCTCAGTGGGGACAAATTCAGATTCAGAACCAGATTTTTCCCATTCGTCTTCACTAGGGAAGAAACAGACACAGATATCTTCCCAAGATATAGTTCCCATTTTCCCCAAAAAAGTAGGGGAGACTGGGGTCAATTGGAATGTTTTTGACAAAATCAGCTTATCTACTCTAACAAATAAGAATGAAAATTCCCAGTTGTCCCCAGTGGAGCAGTTTTGTGGACATCGGCTAATATTGTTCCCGTGCATAAGAAGAATAACTGAAATTTCCTCACCCCCTCTCCTCTAATATTAAAAATAATTATCACCTTTTTGTCAAATATGTAATGTCATATGTTTTTTAATTATTCATGTTTAATTTATATTTCCTATTCCATTAATTCTGCAGGAAAGCGGCATTTACTGAATTTACCGGATTTACGTGCACGCATTTACGGAATAACCGGCAGAGACTTTTTTAATCCGTAATAACGTACATTTAAGAGGTTAATATAAATGACTGTTAGTTATATAAAACACAGTTTAATATATAGTTGTTATATAACATTCTATACTCTGAAAGCCAGTCTTTACTAGTGAACAGATTTCAATTAGCTAAGATTTTAGGTTTTACTGGAAATAGCTTACAAAGTCAAAAATGGCTTAATACTCCGTAATTCCGTACACTTCCCTTAATAATCGACCGTATCGTGAACCTCGTACGGTGATAAGGTTGCAGTACTGTCTGTGCAGTAGTTGGAACATCTATCGACATGTTGGTGTACAATTTGCCGTTCCGCTGCCTTAACTTTCTTTCTACCATAGACATTAACTTGCCAGTGAAAAAGGCGTTTTTCGTGCCGGCACCTAAGAGAGACCACCGCATATAAAGGCTTAAATAAAAATATTGAAAGCCAATTTAAATAAACTCAATTTACTTTTATCAGCTACAGTACAATGATTCAATGAAAATAATAACCTTAACAGAAATATTTTCTGTAATTGATTTATTCAAAACAACATTCGTCTCAAAACTTATGATCACACGAGGTAAAAGGAACAGAAATCAATAAAAACACCCTGTATAATATGTATTGATAGGATTCAAGTCAAAGACAAATCCACATTATTTAGTCAACCAAGTGTTCGAGAGAACGCCGCGCCATGATAACTGTTATTCCCGCAGACATTGTCCATGAACATAAAAAATCTATGTTTAAATACCGCTTAAAAAAGTACCTCATGGATGCTCTATAAAAGGTAAATTTGCCCTCGGTAGACCATTTATGAGTTACCACTTATCTTTAGTTAAACTCTGATTTTAGCCCATAAGTACTGTATTATCTTGAGGTTGAAACCCGACTCCACAGTCAAACTAAAAAAATATTTTGTGGAGCTATGTATTTATATTTACGTTTGTAATTTTCTATTAATAAATAAATAAATAAAATACTATTCTCTGACCGCGCGCAACAAATGTCATTAAAACGTCGAGACGAATTGAACTCCTGGACTGGCTCTGGCTGTATTTTAAGTGCTAACCAATCTAGCCAAAGGCGTTTAGATATTCTCATGCCAGCGAATCTGGAAACCTCTTGCAATATCCCAGAGATTACCTAAAAGCAAACGAAACTTATCGAAATTGTGAGCTGCAGTGGAAATTGTTCTCGTAAAATTTTGGTGCATTGCTTCACAAATGTCGCTCTTTGTAGGATTTAGAAACATACTATCAAAGGTTTTACGAATAGTGTGAAAAGACATAAAGTCGGCAGAAGAGATGTATGGAGTAGGGGTCGTCTTGATAAGGGGCCACGTTAGAACCTGATGAATTCTCCTCGCGGATTAGCCCTTACAATATGAGCACAATTTCACAAGAGAGGGTCTAGGGTGACAAATACTGGCATGAATGTCTCGCAATTTATCCGCGGTCGTCCGGCGCTCCTGATGGGCGAGGCTAAGTATGTTTTCAAATAAAAATGGTAATGAAATGGATGTGGTGCAATAAATTTTATAGTGGTGATATTTAGGAAGTAAGTATCTATTTCATTTAGTATAAGGTTTTTTTAATGGAGCGTTCGTGGCTCAGCGGCGCCCGCGTACCGCGTGCGGTATGCGAAGTTAAGCAATGTCGGGTGGGGTCAGTTCTTGGTTTCAAACCTGCCGGTATAAGCTACCGTGCTAGCCAAGCAGTTGTAGGTAGGTATAGTACGAGTAGGTAGCTTGTTCAGTTTCATAAATGAACGAATTGCTAACCTTCACATTGATTTGAATTAATTTTATAAAGTATAAAAATAATAGAATGATACATGTGCATCAGATCGATCGAGTTACAGTCAATCATTAGGTTTTTAACCGACTGCAAAAAAAATTACTAACCTTCACATTGATTTGAATTTATTTTATAAAGTAAAAAATAATATAATGATACATGTGCATCACATCGATCGAGTTACAGGCAATCATTAGGTTTTATCTTTGTTTTTAACCGACTACAAAAAAATAATTTTGTACTAAAGCAGTAACGCTGCTAACGAAAATTTCAAATTAAAGAGAAAAATTTAAAATTTAATGCTCCGAGCAGGGTTCGAACCTGCGACATCTAGCATACGCGGCCAATCGCTCTAGCCTCTGAGCTATCGGAACAACCAAGCTCGTTCACGAATCCTGCTCGGAGCATTAATTTTTTCAATTTTTCCCTTTAATTTGGGATATAAAAAACTTTACTAACCTTCACATTGATTTGAATTTATTTTATAAAGTAAAAAGTAATAGAATGATACATTTGCATCAGATCGATCGAGTTACAGTCATTCATTAGATTTATATTTGTTTTTAACCGACTGCAAAAAAGTTATATGATCCACTGTATGTATTTTTTTGTGTATATTCATCGATTTCTCTGTCAATAGTGAATCGATTTTCAAAATTCTTCTTTTGTTAACGATTAAGTATACGCCTGTGGTGGTTCCAATCGTCACCAAGTCAAGTTCTGATGATGGGATCCCAGGGAAATCGATGGCAACCATCAAAATTAATAGGCACGTATTACATGTTTCATATAATTTGAAAAGTTTCAGCATCTTATTTTGATGAAAAAAATGAAAGGTTCAACTCCTTAACGGTTAGGAATTGGATAATAATTCTTGAAATATTACAGATAGTAGGGTATAGAAATATTGTTATATTCTTTCAAGTTATTTAGATGAGCTGATGATGGAAGGCTCCGAAACGGTTAGGAGTGACAAGATGCTTTACCTACGATTATTTACACGATGTTTTTTTGTAGTCAGTTTAATTTTTTTAAAGTTGGTTTATTGTGTTTGACATTATTACCATAGCTCATATCACATACAATAATCTTAAAGTGAAGTCTGGTTTGTTATCTCGCGTCACAATGCGACTTAAAAGTTTCTTAGAGTTTTGATATATTCTTTTCCGATATATTCGCTCGTTTTGTATATTCTTTTCCGATTCCGATTTGATACGCTAAGTCAAATAGAGCCTCTTAGCAGAGTGGGATTTAATTAATCCGAAACTGACTTTAGGAAGGCACACACATCGCGTGATATTTCAACAACATTCCGGGTCGGTGTCGCTGATGTGGCCATCTGTCGAACGTCGCATCAAAGGATTTCAATGTAAACATTTGCTTCCACTGCGAGCCCGGCCATCGAGGCTTCACAACGCTTCAACACCTCGCCTCACACAAACCACTTTACTGATCTCCGACAAATCATGGTTCTTAAGAATCTTGCGGTCAAGTTAAGAGTACAAACGAATCCAGGCCGGTTCTGAATGGTATTTCAGGCGCCAGCGACGCGGCCATTCGGAAAGCTGAAGTTTCCGCCAACCGTAACGTTTCGTCAACATTTAAAACGCACTTGAAAGGATTTTTCTGTGACGGTTAATTCCATTTACGGTCTTTGATTTAGATGAAAGGCAACTCACGTCCCTATAGTTTTCTTTGACGTAGGCAATGCTAACACAGGGGACGGTCAAAAATGATTTACGCCCCTTCGGTTCGTAAACAAGCTACTAATATAATCAGGACATGGTCTGTTTAGCTGACAAACCATGAGAAACCGAAAGCTAACTTCTTAGATACTGACAGATCCGTAGCGTTCTTCTCTTTGAATCCTTCTGGTTAACCAAGATGAGTTAGAACGGGCCAGATGGTACGATCATTTTCGGCTATTAACTAATTGTCTCCATTTAAAATCACACTAAAATGTCACTAAGGTACTGACCTTGCAAATCAATCGCAAATTGTACTCAAAAATATCAAAAATACTTTATTTCGGACATATTCAAGAATCCATATCGGGTTAGTAAAGCAAAAACTTATATCTATTTTAAAGACTATGGCTATCTAAACATAAAATTAAATAAAACTGAACTGTCAGTACAATTTGCAGTTATGGAAACGGAGACACGGACAGGTGCCCTCTTAAACTTACAGATTTGTGCATAAGTGAGAATATATCAGATGTACAGAAATCGTTCAACTTAAATGAGCGGATCTGCTTTACTCTGATATCTGTGCCTAACTTTGAAGTGGTCAATGTGAACTCGGCTTTGTAATTTACTGCAGCCTAATTTAAAGTCAGGCGAAGCACAGTGATGACTCACTATTTTCTTCACTCGAAGAAACGAACTATAGTGATTTTAGTGCCAACCATTTCGTAGCGCTATGCTGGTAGTCGATACCTTGGTTATCCCGTTATGTATATAGAGGAAAGATCTATCTTATGATCAGTGCCTACCGCGCGCTTTCCTGCCTCTGAGTGTTAAAATTAATAAAATGAGTAGTAGGTTTTGCGTCTAGTACTTCGATTAGTAAATCGAAAGTCTTGTCTGTACTTATCTCACAAATATCAATACGAGTACAAAAAACGCCGAGCTACACAAGTATACTTATATTATTGTTATTCAAATTAGAACTAACAGATAAACCTTACGTTGTAATGAGAATCATCTCAAACGTTTCAAAATAAAATTGGCGAGTTTCAAATGGCATCCACAATAATCCACTTCCGAATTGAATTGGCAATTTATTAGTGGGATGGGGTATTTCGCGATAGGTTTAAAACTATCGATTATTTAAGTTGATTACTTCTGTACACGTATAAAGCAATTCTAACAAAAGTTGAACATCAGATCAGGACCAGGCAGGACGGAATTCATACCCTGAAACGTTATGATTTTGAGCCAAGCCATACATATTTACTGATATGTAGAATTTGTTGAAGTTAGGGTCGGTAGAGTTAGGCCGTGTAGATTCAGAAGCTTGGCTCTACATGAGATCCTGATATCTTTTTCACAGGGCAAACCTTATGTAGTCATCTTGGCAACATTTTACATGAAATGTTTTTGGTGGGATACAATCCTTTCTTCAAGAATCCCATGCTGCAATCTCTCGGGAAAACCTCGACCGGGAGCTCATTCCACAACCGGAGCGTCCGAAGTGACCTACATCCTATTTAACTTGTTAATAAAGTAAATTCTCAGAGTACAACTCAAACTCTAATCTTTATAAATCAGGCACACTAGGAAAGACCTAAAAAGCCGAAATATAATATCCACCAAGGATTGTCTTGCGGCCTTTGATCTACAGGCCGTCGCGGCTTTAGGCAATATAAATTATATTTGGAATATTGCTGTTCAGCTAACGTGATAGGTTTTGTGGACAGCTTTTATGTGGCGTTTTAAGTGATTTCGACCGTATAGAACGTGACCATGTGGTCACGTTCTATACGAACTACTTTTACTTTTTTACTTTTTTTTACATTAAATATATATTTTACCTGTCTTTTGATGAGGATAAATAACCATTAATTTCTGAATATTGTCTAAGGTTAGTCTGTTTCGTTTTTCTCTATTAGAGTATAAAGCCATATGTATAGGTATTAAAAAAACCTGTAACTATCGATATCGATAAATTTCTGATACTAGTTAGATTGCGACAGTCTTTATGTTTTGCCGCCAAAATTCCGGCTTCTGCTCTTGAGACCCCCGGCAGCAGCATCCCTGGAGAGCGGTGGAGATACTGCGATCGCCAACCCGCATACCGAGGATTATGGCATATACCCCCCGTGAATTTGGGGGAGGCCTATGTCCAGCAGTGGAGGTCCTTTGGCTGATATGGTAGTGGTAGTAGCTCTTCAGAGACTCAACAACAACGGCAAACAAGTCCCTATAAAATAAACATTTGTACCGGTCTGTAATACTACGGAAGCGGATAGACGTGTTTGCAATTAAATAAATAACGTAATGTTCATTTTCATCACTTTTGCTCATAAACGGTGCCATGATTAGAAGGCATACTGAGCCTATAATCGCCTACGGGCGTATTGTTTTTTTTTTTAAATTTATGTTCCACACTCGCAAACTTAAAACACAAACTTAACTTCAATACCTAATCATCAATCGTTTATATTTCTACCCGTCTCAACATTCGCTCACTTAAAACTATCCTCTGTCTCTTTCGCTAACTCATCCATGCACCCCTTTCTTACGCATTTAATTTATTATTATTATATCGCTTCTTTCGCTTCTTCTTATTCGCTTATGCTTATTGCGCTTAAGCGTGGCGAAGACGGCTTTTACCCTCCATTCAATTGGGGGAGGCCTATGCCCAACAGTGGACGTCCGTCGGCTGATATGGATGGATTGTATCGCTTTAAACAGGCAGCTCGCGCTGATAAGTCTAAATCATAATTCACTAAGCACTAATCACAGACATCAGAGAAAAGCAGAGTCGCAGTATTAAGCCAGATGGTTATACATATAGTTGTGTCGTTAAATCCTTATGGTGCACCAAAATGAGTTAGAATGCGACAGAGAGTACGAACATTTTCGGCTGTTAAAGAATTGTTTCCGTTTGAAAGCACACCCAGGATGTTAAATCCCATAAAATTAACACACCACAACGTCAGTCTCACAGATGAAGACCTGTCAGATGTCACTTGTCTGTCTCTCTCAAACATTATAATTTGTGCATTAGTGAGAATAGATCAGTTGTATAGAAATCGCTCAACTTAAATGAGCGAATCTGCTTTGCTCTGATATCTGTGGCACTAATTCATAGTTTGTCAAAATATAAATATTTTCTCATACATATTAATATTTCTTAATTCAACTACGTTCCGATTTACTTATTATTTAAACATAATTATTTCTGTCCGACTCAAATTCGTTCACTTAAAACTATCCTCTGTCCCTTTCTCTCATTCATCTATATAGCCTGACCAGTATCTATTTGGACCTGAGATAATGTCGCTGCAAACAGCATGTTATATGGCAATAATATACATATACATACGTCATGTATAGTCGGGACAGTCTGTATTGAATTGCTTAGACATCTACTTTTTTAATTTTGTATTGGGTCTTTTTTCATTAGCGGCAATGATGGTAACGTTATTTTCTTTATATATATTATATTATATCCATTATAATATAATACACGTGGGTTCACTGAGATTGGGAATTAATTTCTCCAAAACCTGCTTCTTAAAATTGTTCCTGTTCATGGAGTCATGATAAACGGCTTTTTTTCCTTATCATTATATATTAGGAGTGCATTGGGAACAAATCCCGATGGTCCACCGGTATGAACAATAATATATCGTTTGCCGGATGAAACGGATTTCGACAGGCCTGGTTCATTTTCGCTTTAACAACATTTTGCGTGGTTAAGAGAAGTATGGATGTAAGTCTCATTATCTAAATAAACGAGAGGTATATTTTTGTCCCTAGCTTCTTATATTTCGTCTAAATTACTTTCCCGCCAACCGCAATATCCGTCCGCTCCTTCAATATGGACCATTGGTTTCTGCACATTTTATATTTGAATCCCACACTGCAAAAGCAATCGCAAGTACTTCCTACTACCGGTAAAATATACCGGTATCTTTTTTCAATTCGGTAAGTAGAGTTTTGTGAGTTGGTACTTGCTTTCGCACGGCATTGAATTCATGAATTTTGTGCCTTATGGCACATTTGTCGAAGTCATCTAATTGTTTTCTTTTTTTTTGGTAGTTTTTGATTTTGGTCAGTGGCAATGGCGGTAGCGACACATTCTTTTTGTATATATTTTTGATTGCAACACTACAGACGCCGAGACGACGCATGAGATAAAAATATTAATTTCATAATTAATATACATATTTAGTACCAAGCTAACCAGTTTATTATAAGTATTATAAACGCACTACGAATATCAGTACCCGTCATGTCTTAACTAATTTCAAAACATTGTTTATTGGAATGCTGCTTCGTTCTTTTTCTGCCGCAACCATTTGAATATATTTAAAATGATTTGTTTTGCATCGCGGTGAACATAATTGGGCATTTTAATTGCAAAATCGATTATTATTCTGAAATATGTAGAATTATTTTCGTTTTGTTTACATCGGTGACATTTAATGACTTCCAACGTCTGTTGTCAAAAAAAATCATTGCCATTATAATAAATTTGTTCCACTGAAAATCCGCATCATGGCCAGGTCCAAATAGATACTGGTCAGGCTATACATTCCTTTCAGACGTATTAAACTTTTTCTTCAGCTTTTTCCATTCCGTCACCTGGCAACACTGATGTCTATAATAGTATTAATAGTTACCACCATGGTTACCATTGAAGTGAAGTTGCCGATGATGGGTAACGCCATTATTTATTTACTATTATTGGCTTTAAATAATATTTCGAATTACGACTTCAAATATTGATATTACGTATAAATTCATATGAAAAGAAACTGCTCCGTTTATAAATTGATTATGATATTTATGAACATTATACTTTTGTTTGAGACGGGGTTGAGGAGGAGGAGAGGATGGACCTCCAAGTTGATCCCGTATAATTTTGGTAAAGATCTGATGACGAGACCCATGAGAAAACGAAGTCGGTATTTTTTTATTAAATGTTATCAAATAATTTACACTTGTTTTATTTCCAATATTTTGAAGTATGGCGGGTTATTGTATATAATTTTTTAGCAACCCTTAGCTTATTAAATCATTCATGGGCAATGGAGTGAAGTTTTATAATAAAAATCCAAGAAACATAACTGAGTTATCTATTAATAAATTATAAAATATGTAAAGCGTAAACTCAAATCGAAGGCATAATATAGCACACACGACTACATGAATGATAAAACACCATGGGATTAATCGTGACTGAAATATTAATGAATTAATCATTATGACATTAGATATTAATTAGTTATTATTTTATTTTGACATTTTATTCTAGAAACTGTCTAGACTTCTGTTTTTTGTACATTTATTATTATTATTTATGTTTTGACGATCCTAATGTGAATATTACTATATAATAATATCTTAATTTTGACATGTCTACATAAATTCAATATTTATTTTAAAGAATAATAAAAGCATCAATAATTTGATCTAAATAATTTAATACTTAATATAATAACATATTAAAACTGACGTTTCGAAAGTGCTTGTTGCTAGGCCTATTTGAATAAAGAATATTTTTACTTTGACTTCTTTTGAAATAGCTTCGTAAATCAACGTCCCATTTAATGTCGGTTCCCTTTTGGCTGCCCCGAATATAACTCAAGCCCTACCTTATGAATATTGTCTGTTAATTAGCCTGGCCGCCGCAACTCGTGACCTATCCCAACGCCAAATAATTGCCTAATAGGTACCTATTATTAGTTTGTCAGTAGAGCCGCAGTAGATGTAATTATAGCCCATAGGTAGAGCCACTCTGTCAATCCATTTTCTCTTCTCATAGACCACTCGAATATAATATGTCGGGCAATATTGTCTACCATGAATCATTGACACTTATACCTTGTAATCTGTTATTTCAACCATTTGACAAATCACAACACCCATAGAACGTAAAAATTATAAATAAAATCACGTAATAGTATTTGGGGTATTTACTTGAAAGTAAATAAAAATAATATTTTGCTTTTCTTAAACATAATTTAAATTATGTTACATTTTTTTAGTTAATTGTTGTTGAGTATTTTACGATAATAATTCACCACCCAAACAGTTACGTGTTATGTCGTTTTCTTTTTAAAACTAGTGTTGTGACCAAGTCTATCGTTTCGATTCAGAAGATTTTTCCGTAAATTGATAGAAATCGAATAGGCACGCATAAATTTATAATCAAAAACAATATCTGTAGACGCTGTAAACCTAAATATTAGTAAAACTCCGTAAAGTTGGAAAATATGCGCAGTTTTATTGATTGATATAAATGACAGAGAAAAATCTGTGACAGCTGTAAAAACATATACAACATAAGAGCTACTGATACCAGGGGCCTTTCAGCTCGAAGTACGATTTTTTCTATGGAGATGTTAGTTTACGTCGACACTTTTGCTTCTGCCTTGCGTTCAGCGCGAGTAACACTACGGGTTTTTATTTCACTCGGCGTGCGAAACACATAATATAACATATTTCGCGGTGTACACATGTGTGGTTCGAATTTACACTAGAAACGGTTCGAACGTTACTTTGTTGAACTGCACACCTAAATTATACTTAAACTCCGTAAAGTTGGAAAATATGTGCAAAATTTATTGTTTGACATAAATGACAGACATACCGACCAGCTACGGCATCAGCATGGCGATGGCGTGATTAAGAGAATATGTCTGTCTTTCTTATTTCTTCTTGAAATGTTTCTTATTGTATCGAATATAGAACACCATACATACATAATAAGTAATTTTTTTTTTGTTTGAGGAGACTGATAGGTACAATCATGTGATATAAAATATATAAAGGCATCAGAAAAACATTTAGAAAATCAGCTGTAAAATCGATTCAACACAATAACCTACAAAATAAATAATAAATAAAAATAAACATTAGATAACTTAAAACTAAAAACCCCAACTATAAAAAGAATACGCATTCTAAAAGGTCCGCCTGCGGCATGGTCCCCATAACGCTGGCTGCGTTACCTCTCTGTATCGCTAGAGAAATTCTCTGTGAGAGGTAAACGCCGGCCTTGGGGTCTCCTGAGATGTTAACCAGCCGCGACGACAAGGCTCTTATAAATGCCTTCATGTCAGACGACCATGGCCCCATTGTCTCCACTGCTAGCGCCGCAAACTCGTAAGTTTTTAATAAAGATGAGTACTTGCGGCGCTTGAGAACTTGGGCCTGGTCGGCTGCAGCACCGGCCTGAGAGCGGGTTGCCTGAATGTGGGACTGCGCGAAAGTGTCGACACACGTAGCGTCCCACACCAGTGCCCTACCCAGCTTCCACGGCAAAGCTGATTTACAGCTGATTTTCTAAATGTTTTTCTGATGCCTTTAAATATTTTATAACTTACTAAAATACCTATTCTTAGGCCACGTTAAGTCGTCTATGATCCACGCTTAGAATACCTGTAGTTTAGGTAGTCATGAACTGCTATATATGAGTAAATGAAATATCCACACGTCCGTTCACTAGTTGTTTATTTCGAGACTGATAGTAATCGACATACAGATGGCGCACCCGAATGCACTGTGTGTAGCTATGTACATACATTACATCACTCTCTTCTTATAACACGATTAAGGACTTAAAATTCTACTTTGGACCTATCTTCTCCTTTACCTACCACCTGATAGGTCTTAAAAAAATAAGTATTTTAGTTAGCAAAGAAAACGATATTCTGGTCATAACTACAGTGACTGCCTATGGTAAGTATGAAAAACCTATCCTATTACTTAATATTAATCACAACATCTAAATCATACGTTTTAAGGTGCATGTAACTTAATTGGTACGAGTATGCCGTAGGCCTGACACCTCAGCTATAAGTATCATATTGATATACATACCTAAACTTAATTGGTTACACAGTAATATGTATGCCGGTTAGCAAAAATCATAAATGTATTACCATTACGAGTATTTTAAATGTTTAACGTGTGTGCGTATGTTCCGACAGCAAATGTCTATTCTAATACGATCTATGTGAGTATACATTGACTTCTTTGTGTTCATCACTTGATTTCTGTAACGCTGACTTACATGAATAAAAACAACAATTAGCAAGGGATGAACTTAGACTGATTTTATGACTATTACTATTTTACAAAAACGTTTTCGTTAATACAATGGTTATACACTGTCTAGGTACCTAGTCTCTCGCTGCATTGCCTTTATTTTGATGCGGTTAGTTTAGTACCTACCGGAGATATATATTGAACTAGTTTTCTTTACGTAATTTGATTTAGGTAAATCTATTGTTTGTTGGGCAGTGTAGGTTGATGGTGACTAGGTGGATAAAACAGTAGGTACTACGCGATATGCATGCTATGCGTGGGACAAGATACCCACAGTACTTTGTATACAGTTTTTTTATACCTAATTCAAAATGTGTGAGGTATCGCACCCGTACAAAAAAAACATATACCAAGTTTAGGGAGTGGCAAAATTAACTTAATATTTGTATTTTGGTGGATTTTTAAGTCTACATTCTCTCACATGTCGTGGTAACTGGGGCGGTCTAGGTGGTGGGGTAAGTGTCGTAGTTGGCGACAAAAAGAGGTCCTCACTACAGTCCGACGACCCTGGTGAGGCATACGGTGTTCTGTCTCGCGCGTCCGCAGCCGGCCGCACCGGACTCGCTCTGCTCTGAGTGGACGGTCGGCCTTGTGAGTCGCGTTGCAGCGAGCCTGTTATTGTCGGCGTTTCATCGCGGACAGCCCTGGCTGGCCCATCCGTGCGCTTCTCTGGTTCGGCTTGTGGTACCTGCAAAGCTGATGGGTCACCTGGGCAGGTTAACATACTTGATCGCCGCCTTAACTGATCAATGTGCCTATGTGAGTCCCTATTAAAGTTATCGCGTACAGTATAGTCCGTGGTACCCGCCCTTTGAATAATATGACCGGGCAGCCACTTCGCTTTCCCCAGATATTACCTTATCCATACTTTATCTCCGGACTGCAGGGCGCGGTTAGTATCTATCCGAATAATCGCCTGTTTCCTCTGTGCTTTACGTGCTTTATTCTCACAGTCCGGTCTCAGTACATCTAATTGGGTACGAACTTGCCTGCTAATCATAAGCGAAGCTGGGCTTTCGCCTGTCGTGCAGTGGGGTGTGTTACGGTAATGTAACAAAAAATTACTAAGTGCTAAATTTACGTTATGTTTCTGACGCACGGCTTTCTTTATCACACGTTTTATCGTTTTCACCGCATTTTCGGCTGCACCATTCGATGAGGGATGATATGGGGCTGAGTAGACATGTTCAATGCGGTTTTTTTTTAAGCACAACGAGAATTGTGAACTAGTAATTGGGGGCCCATTGTCTGATACTATTTGTCTAGGGAAACCCCACCGAGCGTTAACTTCTGATAGCTTTTCAATGGTACTATTCGCTGAGGTGCTGGTCACCGGAAATACCTCCAGCCACTTCGTGCGTGCGTCAATCGTAACTAAATAAGTTACCTTATAAAGAGGGCCCAAAAAATCTAAATGTACCCGTGTCCACTGGCGCGTGGGCCAGGTCCACGGACTCGGCGCGTGGCGCGCGGGCGCCGCCGCCTCCGCTGCACAAACTTCGCACTCGCGGCACGCGCGCTCCACCGCCTCATCTATGCCCGGCCACCAGACGTAGCTCCGTGCGAATGCTTTGGTCTTTACGATCCCCATATGGCTCTCATGTAACACGCTCAAAACCTTATCTCGGCAGCCTTCCGGAATTACTACCCGATGGCCCCACATTACGCATCCCAATTCCTCGTACAATTCTAACCTACGATTAAAATACGGTTGTAAGTTTCGAAGTTCTACTCAGTCGGCCAACTCGATCGTATGTAGCCTAAGACTCTACTCAAGGTCGCATCCCGTTGCGTTTCCTTTTTCACGTCATGGTAGTCTAATAACAATTCGTTGTGGGCGAAGTGTAAATAAGTTTGCTCGGGCGGCGGGCCGTCTAGCGCGTCAGCATTTTTAACTGGCACAGGTAAGCGCGATAAACCGTCCGCGCCATTCGCATCCGTGCGTATGTATTCAATATCGTATGTATATGTGGACAGCTTGATCGCCCACCGTTGTAGCCGGCTAGCTACCATCGCGGGGATACCCTGCTTAGAACCAAAAATACTAACGAGCGGTTTATGATCAGTTCGTAGTGTAAACTGCCTGCCATAAAGAAACTGATGTAATTTTTGTAAACTGAATATAATTGCCAATGCTTCTTTGTCTATTTGTCAGTAGTTACGCTCAGCTTCATTCAAAGAACGCGATACGTACGCCACCGGACGCTCACCTGGACCGCCTGCGCCCGCGCCGTCTCCCGGCTGAGTCAGAACTCCGCTTATGCCGCGGCTGCTCGCGTCAGTCGTCAGAATCAGCTGTCTATTCGGATCGTAATGACTCAATACTTCAGCACTTACTACAATTTTCTTTATAGTTTTAAATGCCCTCTCGCAACGTTCACTCCATTTCCAAGCTACCCCTTTCCTTAGCAGGTCATACAAGGGAGATAAAATAGTACTCGAATTGGGTACAAATCGAGCATAAAAATTAACTACCCCTAAAAATGACCTTAACTCTGTTACATTCATCGGTCGCGGTATCTTGAGGATACCTTCGATCTTTGTGGGATCTACTTTAATCCCGTCTTTTGAAATGACATATCCTAAATATTGTACCTCTTCTAACAAGAAAGAACATTTACTTTTCTTCAGTTTCATTCCGTGACTGCGAAGCCGCTCCAAAACCTTCTCTAACGTAATTAAATGGGAATTAATATCCGCCGAGCCTATGATAATATCATCTAGGAACACTTCTACCTGAGGAAGATCTTTAAGCAAATTTGACATAATTCGCTGAAAGATTCCAGGACTTGACGCAAGGCCATACACAAGTCTATAATACCTAAACAATCCTTTATGTGTGTTGATGACTGTATATTTCTTTGAGTCATCCAAATCCACCTGACTATACGCCTGTGTCAGATCAATTTTTGAAAATAATAATACTCACTAACAGATCATCGATTTTTGGAAGTGGGTACCTATCGATCAGCAAGGCGGGATTCAAGGTCACTTTGTAATCCGCACAGATTCTCAATCCCCCATCAGCTTTACGTACCGGTACGAGCGGCGTGGCCCACTCCGACGTGTCGACAGGCTCAATGACGCCGCAACGCAGCATCTCGTCCAGCTCTGCCTCGACGCGCTCCCGCAGTGCGAATGGCAACGGCCGCGCGCGGCAGAAAACCGGCGTAGCCCCCTCGCGCACTCGGAGTGTAGCTTTTCCACCATTAAACCGCCCCAGTCCCCCGCTGAATAATTCCTTATACCTGTTGAGTAAAGTACACAAATCACCACTTAATGATACGTTATGAAATACAGGGATCTGAATACCTAGTTCTGTTAGCCACTGCCTGCCTAGTAATGAGGTAGTACCACCATCAATAACAAAAAGTTCTAGCTTTTGTGATCTATTCTCATATTTTAATTTGAATTTGAATTTGAATTTAACCTCGGGCCGTATAACCCCTAGGGGTGTAACGCGGCTTCCATCATAGAACTTTAGCACTAAATCAAACGGTTCAATTTCCCGGTGTTTAAAGTACCTTTTATAAGTATTCCTGCAGGTATTATACATAGTATTATACATGACACAGCGGACCCGGTGTCGACCTCCATAGGAATAACTTCGCCATCTATGCATAAAGAAATGCTTACCGGTTTGTAACAGTTTAGACAGAGATGATACAGGTCTTCTTCGACGTCGGATGCCGTCGTTGTCCCGTCATCTTCTGGAGTCTCGCCTTCCTCCGCCTGGACGTGGTGCATGGCACGCCTGGGGCGTCGCGCCCCCCTGCGGCCTCCGGTGCCCGAGCGCCGGGCCCCGCCGCCGCTGCTGCCGCTCGACATACGAGCGCCGCCGCTCGACTCACGGGCGCCGTTGGCGTTACCACTTGTCATCCTTACTGGACACACGCGTTTTAAATGACCTACATTACCGCACTTATTGCACTGAAACTCTTTATAAGAACAATTTACGTCCCGGTGGCCTAACCTACCGCATACTGCACATATCACTTTATCTACGCCATTACCGCCACGCGGCTGCCACGATTTGAGCGCATGTACCGTCTCGGGTCTCTCTCCCGCATCGGCCCTCTCGCTCCCACTCGGGCATTCCACCATAGCTGCGTCCTTTTCCGCGGCTTCTAATGAAAGGGCTAGTTGAACAGCTCGGGTATAGGTTAATTTCCTCTCATCGAAAAGACGTTGCCTAATGGTCTCGTTTCTTAGACCGCAAGTAAATTGGTCCCGTAGGTTCTCCTCTAATGTTGGGCCAAACTCGCAATGCTTCGCTAATTTTTTAAGATCTGTGAGATACTGGGCGACCGTTTCCTTATCTCCTTGCCTCCTCTGACGTAACCGATACCGTTCCGCCATGAAAAGATGGTTTTGGTTCTATATGTTCGGATATTATTGTAATTACTTCGATAAATGTCATATCCGTTGGTTTCTTGGGGCTAGTCAAGTTACTGAGGAGCTCATATGCCTCTTCGCCCATAACGGCTATCAATGTCGGCAACTGCAAATTCTCTTTGATGTCGTTTGCTTTAAAATACATATCTATGCGCTCCACGTAGGTATTCCAATTTCCCGACGAAACCTCGAACTCTCCAATCGTTCCCACTGACATCTTGATAGGTATCCTTCGTAATCACTGTGCTTAGTTGGTAATAATTAATCCTCGTACGCCATTGCTATATATGAGTAAATGAAATATCCACACGTCCGTTCACTAGTTGTTTATTTCGAGACTGATAGTAATCGACGTACAGATGGCGCCCCCGAATGCACTGTGTGTACATACATTACATGAACCATATATTATGTGACCGTAGACGGATCCTATTATTGGACGTGTGTACTAACTTTAACCAATCTATTATCTTTAACTTTAATCAATCGAAGGGACCGGGCGATTGATTAAAAATCGGCCAAGAGCATGTCGGGCCCTGAGATTTAGTGTAGGGTTCCGTAGTTGCCCAATGAACTTAATATAAAAAAAAAAACAAGCAAAAGGGAATACCTACTTTCGCAGCATTTCATACGTCTTTTACTAAGAACGGAAGACCTTTTACGATAACTCAAATACAGCTTAACTGATCATGTCCGCTATAGTTTTGTTAATTAAGCCTTGCTTTCATAATTTTTGACATATTTTTTGGACCCATAGTACAAAAGATAGGGGGAGAAGGGGAATACCTTTTTTTTTGTTTCGGTGTTCGGTGCAATGCACCTTACACGTGGATTCGCCTCGTGCGCTTCATCAGCAAAAAGTAACGCGATCGACCAATTTATATTTAACCTATTTTAGTGTACTTTTCGGAACGATTGCGACCGGGTGCATTCGATTATTAACATTAACATTCAACATTTTACTAACATTTTTATACAACATTTATATTAACATTTTAAGACAATACTCGTAAACATTTTATTACTCCTCTCCGGACTTATAACATTCACCGCGAACCCGCACCCCCAACATATGGTCCTTCGAACCGTGGACCTCGCGCGCTATAAAATCGGTTTTGAATAGTGAGTGAGGTGATTGAACTAGTGAACATTTGTGGGTGAGCTGTGGACAAGAAGGAGAGGCGTAACCAACAGCAACAGCAGCGAGACAGGAGTGTTCGGTAACGACGTACATTGAATACCTACAAGTAAGATCTTTCCTATTTTACTAACAAATATCAAGATGGCAAGCGTAATCCGTCAAGAGGAGATTCAGCGCATCATCGTGTCTATGCTTACTAACTTTAAGAAAGATAGTGCTGAAAGGAAGAAGAAGCCCGAATATTTTAAGAAACGTTTAGACGAATTGAATACATTGTGGCAAGAATTTATATTCAATCATGAACAGATAGGTATGGTTGAGAGTCAGTCTCATCCGTACTTCACTAACCGTACTTATGAAAGTGCGAAACAATCCTATTCGGTGCTTAGTTCTGGTTTGAACGCGGGTTATCAGGCTCTCACGGCAGGAGTGCCGCTACAGTTATCGCCGGGAACACTGTCTTGGACCGCGGATGAAAATCAACGAGCCCAGGGAAGTGCAACCACTAAGGAAGGTGAAGCATCACGAGAGCCTCTAGGATTAGGGCTAGATGCTCGCTCAAGCAACCAACATTATAAAACAAATGCGGGAACATCTAGTAAACGCGACGAAATGTATCGAAAACAGTTAGCTAACATGAAAGCTTTCGTTAGAATAGTAAAAAGTATAGAGGTCAACACACTAACGGAAAGGTGGGAGTTGGAAGATGCGCTTAAGTCCTTACAAGCGCGATGGACAGCGATAGATACCGTCCATTGGGATTTAGAGAGTGCGGGCACTGAAATAAACGTGAAATACTACAAACATTTAACAGTTTGAAGAAAGAAATAAACAAAAAGATTTGGTCATTGGCACACCGCGATAAATTTACACCTACGTTAGAAATACCAACTTTTCATGGGAACTATAACACTTGGGTTTCATTTAAGGATTTATTTAGTGAAGCCATTCATAAAAACACTGCTTTATCCAACGCCCAGAAGATGCAGTTTTTAAAGTCCAGAGTGAAGGGAGAAGCGGACAAACTCATCCAACACCTACAAATAAGTTCGGATAACTACTTAGTCTGCTGGGATATTTTAAACAACCGATATAACAACACTAAACTAATTTTCACTTCCCATATGAATGTACTAGCATTTGCCCGCGGCTTCGCCCGCGTACTAAGCGTAATTTTTAACCGTCTACAAAAAAGAGGTTCACTTTTTGACCCGTATATATGTATGTAGGTATGTATGTACGTTTGTCCACGATTATCTCGCGTTTGGCTGAACCGATTTAGATGCGGTTTCCAGAAAAGTAGTTGTTACATTCTGGGGGTTTCGGTATACGAAGTTTGGTGATTGTGATTCATTAAAAGGAGCATCCAAAAAGAAAATTTGGCTTCACTTTCATTCGCACTTCTTACTGTCAGTCCGTCTGTTACAACCGAGTTGCTTTTACTGGACCGATTGAATTGAAATTTGGCACAAACTATCAAGAATTCAGAGCACTCGTAGCCCAGCGGCACCCGCCTACCGCGTGCGGTATGCTAGGTTAAGCAATGTGGGTGCAGGTCAGGTCTTGGATGGGTGACCGTTTTGAGTAGTTACTAACTGAGCGCTCTCGTGCTTTGGAAGGCACGTTAAGTCGTTGAACCCGGCTGCTGTTTACGACAGCAGTCGTTAAGCCAAGTTAGAGGCCTTCGGGCGGCTTGAGAACTACTTACATTCAAGTTGCCCACTCACTTGACAAAGGGGGGGTCGAAGTTGCACTACGTCCGTAAGGAGTACCCACCGTTACCCTACACGTGACCCCTGGGTGGTGCTCAAAGTGCAACAAAAACTGGCAACCGTACTTGTCTTCCCAAAGATCTCACGGTTCGTAAATGAATGCCATACGATGAAAAAAAAATCTAATACCTAATCTAAACCTCTATGTCGTTTTTAAAAGCCAATCCATAGATACCCCACACGCCTATATAGTAACATTAAACTTTTTTTAACAATCCCTGGCATGCATGGAGTGCCAAATTTTACCTCAGATTCGTATTAAGAGACCTCTCGGACGCTCAGATCTCGATTTTGAACGAAATCGGGACGAAAAAAATTCAATATGGCCGCCATTTTCACAAATTTTAGCTCGGATTCATATTAAGAGACCTCTCGGACAATCAGATATCGATTTTGAACGAAATCGGGACGGAAATGAAGAAAATCAATATGGCCGCCACTTTTTCCAAATTTTACCTCAAATTCGTATTACGAGACCTGTCGGACGCTCAGATATCGATTTTGAACGAAATCAGGTTAGAAATGAAGAAAATCAAAATTTTACCTCGGATTCGTATTAGGGGACCTCTCGGATGCTCGGATATTGATTTTCAACGAAATCGGGTTGAATATAAATAAAATCAATATGGCTGCCACTTTTTCCAAATTTTACCTCGGATTCGTATTAAGAACTCTCTCGGACGCTCAGATATCGATTTTGAACGAAATCATGACGAAAATGATAAAAATGAATATGGCTGCCACTTTTTCTAAATTTTACCTCGGATTCGTATTACGAGACCTCTCGGACGCTCAGATATCGATTATGAACGAAATTGGGAAGGAAATGAAGGAAATCAATATGGCTGCGACTTTTTCAAAATTTTACCTCGGAGTCGTATTAAGAAACATCTCGGATGCTCAGATATCAATTTTTAACAAAATCGTTAAAGAAAAGAAAAAAATCAATATGGCCGCCACTTTTTCCAAATTTTACCTCGGTGTCATATTAGGAGACCTTTTGGACGCTCAGATATCGATTTTGAACGAAATCATGACGGAAATGAAGAAAAGCAATATGGCCGTCACTTTTTCCAAATTTTACCTCGGAGTCGTATTAGGGGACCTCTCAGACGCTCAGATATCGATTTTGAAAGAAATTGATTTGGAAATGAAGAAAATCAATATGGCTGCCACTTTTTCCAAATTTTACCTCGGATTCGTATTAAGAGACCTTGTGGACGCTAAGATATCGATTTTTAACGAAATCGGGACGGAAATGAAGAAAATTAATATTGCTGCCACTATTTCCAAATTTTACCTGGCATTCGTATTACGAGACCTGTCGGACGCTCAGATATCGATTTTGTACGAAATCGGGAAGGAAATGAAGATAATCAATATGGCTGCGACTTTTTCCAAATTTTACCTCGGATTCGTAATAAGAGACATCTCGGACGCTCAGATATATATTTTAAACGAAAATGGGACGGAAATTAAGAAAATCAATATGGCTGCCACTTATCCCAATTTTACCTCGGAGTCGTATTAGGGGACCTCGGACGCTCAGATATCAATTTTGAACGAAATCGCAACGGAAATGAAGAAAATTAATATGGCCGTTACTTTATTCAAAGTTTACCTCGGATTCCTATTAAGAGTCCTCTCGGACGCTCAAATATCGATTTTTATCGAAATCGTATCGGACGGCACTGATTAATAAAACCACTTACTTACAATACATTGAATCAAAAAAGGTCGTCTCTTCATAGGGAATTCACGGCATTTCATGCACCTTAAGATCTTATAAGGAACCTACATGCCAAATTTGGTATCTCTCGAACCAGTAGTGTGGGCTGTGCGTTGATATGTCACTCACTCAGTCAGTCAGTTTCTTCTTGCAATTCGGCAAAAACTTTTAAAAGTTTTCATGTCCGCAATATAAAATTTTAAATCAATGCCATTTCCAAAATTAACGACCCAAAAAACCATAAAAACGACACCCATATTAATATTTAGACATTCCAACCCCCTTGGAACCCAACAGAGGGGATGGTATATTTCACGTTCTCCACGTAGGATTTTAAAATCATTGTTGTTTTCGTAATCAGCGACCCGATAAACCATAGAAACAATACCCATATCGATTTTCAGAATTTGTCACCACATTTCCCCCTTTTAGGGGTTGATTTCTCATAAAACCTGAAACACATGTTTACTCATTTATCGTTAGAAATACTCCTGTGAAGTTTCAAATAAAATTGTCCAACTAATGTTGATTCCCCACACACACTTCGAACCCACATTTTACCCCCTTAGGGGTTGAATTTAGAAAAATCCTTTCTTAATGCACCTCTGGACCTTATATGGAACCTATATACTAAATTTAGAATCTCTAGAACCAGCAGTTTGGGCTGTGCGATGATATGTCACTCACTCAGTCAGTCAGTTATTTCTTGCAATTTGGCACAAACTTTCAAAAGTTTTCATGTCCACAACATTAAATTTCAAAATCGATGCCATTTTCGTAATGAACGTCCCAAAAAACCATAAAAACGACACCCATATTAATATTTAGACATTTCATCCCCCTCGCATCCCAACAGGGGGGATGGTATTTCACGTCCTCCACGTGGGATTTTAAAATCATTGTTGTTTTCGTTATCAGCGACCCGATAAACCATAAAAACAATACCCATGTCGATTTTCAGAATTTGTCACCACATTTCCCCCTTTTAGGGGTTGATTTTTCAGAAAACCTGAAACACGTGTTTACTCATTTATCGTTAGAAATACTTCTGTGAAGTTTCGAATAAAATAGTCCAGCCAATCTTGTTTCCCCATACAAACTTCGGACGCCCATTTCACCCCCTTAGGGGTTGAATTTTGAAAAATCCTTTCTTAGTGCACCCCTAGACCTTATAAGGAACCTGCGTGCCAAATTTGCAATCTCTAGGACCAGCGGTTTGGGCTGTGCGTTGATATGTCAGTCAGTCAGTCAGTCAGTCAGTCAGTCAGTCAGTCAGTTTCTTCTTTTATATATTTAGATTATTAGGTCTACCTACTATGCAACAACAATCCGTGACACAAATAAAGAAACTGCATGATACGCAATTAAAAACCTAGGTGTCGATATAAGCACATGGGATCCTATAATAGTACATATTTTGTCGCAAAAACACGATGCGGTAACTCATATGGACTACGTGGAATCGCTAACCAATTCCCGAGCGCTACCAGTCCTACAGGAGTTCATGGAATTCATGGAAGGTAAATTTACAAGCCTTGAGACGACTCGCCGAAAACAAGAATCTGTCATCCAAAAAACACATCCCCGAGCGAGTACAAATAAACCCTATCAAACACAACATAATTATCGCCAGTATCCTAACCATATCCGCGTAAACAACGGGTTCAATCGAAGTCACGGAACACCAACAGTAGGAAAAACATTACACGTGTCAGGCATCCAATGCCCAATGTGTAACAATCAACATGGCATTTACAATTGCCGCCAGTTTTTACAAATGCCGATCGAAAAGCGTTACCAGACAGTTAAAAAACTGGCGCTATGTATTAACTGCCTATTTACTCACTACGGTAATAAATGCAACTCAACAAAAACATGCCACAAATGCACTGGCCGACATAATACGTTGATACATGAGGCGTGTGTAAAACCATTATCGTCAGCACCGGAGCCGTTGACCTCACCGTCGTCGACAAATGCAACTATTGCTGAAAATAACAAAAACGTGAATAACATTTCGCAACTACCTCAAAATAATGAGGACTCTGAGATTTTGTTAGCAACAGCTCAGATAAAAGTAAAGGGAGTCGACGGGACTCGGCACACCTTAAGAGCTTTGGTTGATCCTGGCTCACAGATTTCTCTCGTAACAGAGCAAACATCACACTTATTAAATTTAAAGAGAGAAAAATGCAATGGTATTATTTATAGAGTGGGACAGAAACAAAATAACTGTAAGGGAAAACTAAACATAGAATGTTCTTCAGTCTACAACGACTTCACTTTTCACGCTGAGGTTATTATTATGAATAATCTTATTAAGAACTTGCCGAATAAAACATTTTCTAAACCTTCGTGGTCAATTTTACAAAACATATGTCTTGCAGACCCAGAGTTTTATGTGAGTAGACCTATAGACTTACTACTTGGGGCAGACATTTATCAACATATTCTTCTAGATGGGATTATCAGAGGCAGCGCAGCCGAGCCCATAGCGCAACAAACGCAGGTCGGGTGGTTACTTTTTGGAAATGCTCGTACATATCAATGCAACGTAGTAATAAACAACTTAGAAGATATTAAACACTTTTGGGAGATAGAAGACATTACCGAAGAAGGAGGATCTCGGGAGGATCAGGAATGCATCAAAAATTATGAAGAGAATACAAAGAGGAATTCGGACGGGAGATACGAAGTCCGCCTTCCTATGAAACCTCAGTGGCAAGAAGAACTAGGAGAATCGAAAACAAGAGCATTAGCACAATTTAGGAACATGGAGCGAAAACTTCAAAAACAAAAACAATTGGCTCAAGCTTACAAACAATTTATGGACGAATACCAGGACCTAGGTCACATGAAGCCCGCTACAAGTTTTAAGACACTCGACTCATACCTCCCCCACCACATTGTCGAACGTGCCGAATCAGCAACTTCTAAATACAGGGTGGTTTTTAATGCATCCTTGAAAACATCTACAGGCCGTTCCTTAAACGATTTGATGTATACGGGACCCAATCTACAGCAAGACCTGCAAGTACTTTTATTAAAGTGGAGACAGTATCAATACGCCTTTACTGCAGACATCGAAAAAATGTACCGCCAGATACTCGTGAATGAGATTGATCAACATTTACAGAAAATAATTAGGCGAGATAGTCCTGAAAAACAGTTACAAACATTTCAATTAACAAGATTAACGTACGGAACCAAATCAGCACCATTTATAGCTATGATGACATTAAGAAGACTGGCAGATGACGAACGTGAAAATTTCCCAGAAGCAGCGAAAATACTGGAGGAGGCATTCTATATGGATGACTTGTTACATGGAGCACACACATTAGAACAAGGGAAGAAGTTAGTTTCCGATTTAAACAACCTTTTAAAAACGGGAGGTTTCAATTTAAGAAAGTGGTCATCAAACCATGAAGGTATCTTGGAAAACATAAACAAAGAACAGGGTAGCGAAGAAATGATCTTCAACTTCAAAGTAGATAACATAACAAAAACATTGGGATTATGCTGGAACCCCACCGAAGATACTTTCACATTTAACTGCAAACCAACCCAAATAACAGGAAAACCGACAAAGAGAACACTTTTATCCGAAATCTCCAAACTATATGATCCATTAGGCTGGCTCGCCCCATTTACAACAAAACTTAAAATCTTATTTCAACTAGTTTGGAAAGAAGATACCAAATGGAACGATTATGTGTCGGATAAAAACTATGCTGAATGGTCAAAAGCAATTATTGATATCGAACAGCTGAATGAATGTAAAATACCGAGATGGTTATTTTGTAACAAGGATGACGTCATAGAACTTCTCGGGTTCAGTGACTCGTCCCTTGAAGCATACGCTTGTGTAGTCTATGCACGAATAAAACATCAATCTAATGTGGTTCTCGTTGCGGCTAAAACCAAACTTGTGCCACACAAGAAAACATTAACATTACCTAGACTCGAACTGAGCGGAGCCCATCTACTAGCGAGATTGATGGAAAAGATTAAACATTCCTTACACGAACGTAATATAGTAGCATATGGCTGGACGGATTCAAAGATAGTGCTTGGGTGGTTGCAAGGCGAACCGAACCGATGGAAACCCTTCGTAGCCAACAGAGTAGAACAAATAAAGAAAATAATGCCTGAGGACCATTGGCGGTATGTGAAATCATGTGATAACCCCGCCGATGCGGCAAGCAGAGGCCTAACAGCGACGCAGTTAAAAAACCACACAAAAAACATTTGATTTAACTTCCTCAAAACATCCACAATACACCACTAACGAAGAAGAGAAAAAATCCCGCTCAAATAACACAAGCCAAAACAACATTAACAACAGTACCCTCATTTGTGTGACGCAGTCGGTTAAACAACATAATATTATAAAAAGTTTATTGGACAAATTTAGCTCACTCGCTAAAATAACAAGAATAGTTGCTTGGATATTACGGGCATTGACACCGAAGCGTGCCACATTACCTAGCTATCTCACGTTACCGGAGTTGCGAAAAGCAAAATTGACAATAATACAATTTGTGCAAAGCGAAGAATCGGGAACGGATATAGAATACTTGCGTAAATATAAACAAGTTGAAACAAAAAGTAATCTTTTAAAATTAAAACCTTTCATTGACGAATACAACATTCTGAGAGTAGGAGGCAGACTAGACGAAGCGAACATTCCGTACGAGATGAAGCATCCAAAAAACACACGACTTACAACATTACTGATTGAGCAAGCTCACGCCATGACACTACATGGTGGAGCTCGACTTACCATGGCTAAACTGCGAGAACAATATTGGGTGCTCGGCGGAATGAGCACCGTGAAAAAACAAGTTGGAAGATGCGTTAAATGCAAGAAAGTTGAAGGCAAGAAACAACACCAGATCATGGGGACCTTACCTGAGGCCCGGGTGAATGAAGCTAAGCCGTTTGAACCCACAGGCGTTGACTACACGGGATTCGTCGATATTAAGGCAAACAAAGGACGCAGTATAAAAACATTAAAGGGCTACATAGCGGTCTTCATTTGCATGGTTACCAAGGCTGTCCACTTGGAATTGGTGACCGATCTAACAAGTTCCGCATTTTTAGCTGCATTACGAAGAATGGCAGCTCGCAAAGGAACTCCGCGCCACCTTTACAGCGACCAAGGAACTAATTTCATAGGCGCTAACAATATATTAATCAAACAATGGCAAGAGCTACGCAACATTTTTAACGACACCTTCCTCTCGGAAATCTCTGAGATGGAAATTGAATGGCATTTCAATTGCCCCTCTTGGCCCCACGCAGGGGGCCTTTGGGAAAGAGCAGTGCGAAGTGTTAAACATCACATCAAACGCGTCATAGGAGAGCAAAAACTCACTTATGAGGAGTACGCCACAATTCTAGCCCAGCTCGAAGCATGTTTGAATTCACGCCCGCTATGCCCGTTAACTGAAGATATCGAAAACATTGATTTTCTCTCCCCATCTCATTTCTTAACCGCCCGACCTGGAGTAACAGTGATAGAAACAGAAGAAGACGCGAGGACGAGATGGCACTTAACTCAAAAAATATTTAGAGACATCTGGAAACGATGGAGGTTTGAATATCTGAATCAACTCTCCCCTAGGCAAAAATGGAACACACCGCAAAAGAACATTGAAAAGGACGACATGGTAATAATACATGAAGATAATCTTCCAGCGGGGAAGTGGGCCCTTGGAAGAGTCCTAGACGTCCACCCAGGAAAAGACGGGTACGTTCGTGTCGTCACATTAAAAACAAAGAACGGAATTTTGAAGAGGCCAGTTGTAAAATTATCAGTCTTACCGTTACCTAAACAAACGAAACACATTGATCAAGAAACCAACATGCCCGAACCACACGCTAATAAACAGAGAACGAAGAAGAAAATCGGATGCGCGACATCCATAATTATGACGTTGTTATACTTCATGTCCATATTAACGAAAATCAGGGATTCTACTTCGACAACATTGGAAACATGCTGCTAGTAAAAGACGAATGGAAATTGGTCGCATACCAAGACCTCAACCCGTATTGGGAAGGAATAACTGCATATAGAAAATATAACACCCAACTAGATAACATTTGCAAGCAAGTCAGAACAATAACACATTGTGACATCATCTTGTTACAACTACGTCACTCTTATGACGAACTACAACATTACAACCGGGTTCTATCGGTATTGTAGTCACCTTTGGGATGGCTCGGCTAAGTACCAACTTGCCGCACTCGACTCGGTGGACCGCAGAGCCAGGAGGCTCATTGGCGGCAGTACGGTAGTGGGAAATAAGCTGCAGAGCTTAGCACATCGACGCAAAGTAGCATGTCTGTGCGTCTTCTACAAACTGTACTTCGGTGAGTGTTCTCAGGAGCTCCATGAGCTCATACCGCCTTCCCCCTTCTTCCATCGGACATCCAGACGTACGGCTGGCTACCATCCTTACCTGGTCGAAATTCCTCTAGTTCGAACCAAGCGCTTTGCATCTTCTTTTATAATGCGCACTTCTAAGGTTTGGAATTCTCTGCCAGCGTCTGTATTTCCGAGTTCATATAACCTGGACCTTTTTAAGGCACGAGTGAATAGGCATCTTCTGGGTGAGCTCGCTTCATCGTCGGCCTCATCTTTGCCCCCTGGCTAGATGCAGGCCAAGAGCAATCCCATTTTTAATAAAAAAAAAAAAAACAGTTGAAACAAAACACGCGCAAGCGGCGTGGTCTGATAAATGGTGTCGGAAACATCGCAAACGCCTTGTTTGGAGTTTTGGATGACAGATTCGCAGAGCAGTATCAAAAGGACATAGGACTTATTCGAACCAATGAAAAGCATCTAGCAAACTTGTGGAAGAATCAAACGTTACTGAGAAACAAAGAAACAATCGAAAAACAACACGACCTGTTTAGCCTAGTTGGTAGTGACTCTGCCTCCGAAGCTAGAGGTCCCGGGTTCGAATCCCGGCCAGGGCATTTATTTGTGCATTTTTCACGGATATTTGTTCTTGGGTCTTGGATGTTTTCTATGTATTTAAGTATGTATTTATCTATATAAGTATGTATATCGTCGTCTAGTACCCATAGTACAAGCTTTGCTTAGTTTGGGACTAGGTCGATTTGTGTAAGATTGTCCCCCAATATTTATTTATTTTTATTTATAACATAAAATGATCCACGCCCATTTTGAAATAGAATAGAAATAGAAATTATTTATTTGCATCAGGCACACAATACAAGAATAATAAATGAAGAAAAAAAAGTTGTGTGCCGGCAAAAAGGATCAGGCTCAGCATGATGCTACAGCCTGGCGGCTGCAGCGCTGATTTTCAGCCTGATCCCTGTGGGTGACATCCAACCACTCGCACAGAACATTATGTGTAAAAATAAAAAGAAATAAACAATTATAAAGTGCTACTAAACAAACTAACAACTAAACCACACAAATTAAAACATATCATGACAAAAATAATAATAATAGTGTACTAATTTTAACAATATGCTTAAAACAACATATGTGGAACAAAGGAGGAATAAGTTAGACGAAGGGACATCCTTATTACAAAAGGAAGTAAGCACCGCGGAGTGCATGGCGCAATTCACTGTTGTCGCTATGGCGGCCAATAACCTACTAAGTCATTTAAGAAGTATTCAGGATACCATGCTAGACACTCTTACTAACATTTACAATGGAAAAATGAACCTACATATCATAGATCCTCAACAATTTCAACGGGAACTGAACATTATATCTGGACAACTCGTAGCCGACCTATCTTTGCCAATAAACAACATCCAAACCAATTTACAAAACATTTATCATCTATTGAAAATTAAAGCCAGGATAACTGACCAATATATGATAATAGACATTCGTATTCCACTTGTAACTCGAGATAGTTACGATTTATACAACGTTATTCCGATACTGCATAGCTCGGAAAGAAATATGATATATATAACTCCTATCGAGAATTACATAGCCATAAATTTACGAAAGGACGCATACTTACCAATAACCGAAAAGGAAATGAACCATTGTATTATTCGAGATGCCACGACATACATGTGTTAAGTACTTAAAAACACCTGTTTTCAAAATGAACTCCGATAAAGACTTATGCATTAAAGATGAAAATTATCAATGCAAAACAAAGAAAGTCGCGTGCCAAAACAAATGGATAAGCTTATCCAAGATGAATCATTACTTATATTTCTGCTGTGACGCGTGTCAGTTACGAGCGCTATGCAAGAGTCAAGTTACTTCCCAGACATTTGTCCAGACAAACATTATTAAAATCGACGAGAATTGTGTTGTGAAAACGGATAACTTTACTGTTCACACTCATCAAAACATGGAAAGCAAGGTCGACTTGACTTTTAACATAAAAACACCGGAAATAATTTTTCAGGGGCGGATTCAAGTATGCTGCATCAAAAATTTGGAATGATCTGCCACCACCACTAAGAAACCCAATGCCTCTGCTAAAATTCAAAAAACTTGTTAAAGCACACTTTCTGGAATTACAAAATATAGATTACCCAAATAAATAAATAAATAAGTAATATCATAAATAAAGACAACTGTCAGGTTTTTCTTTCTTCATGTTTCTTTGGTAATAGTACACCCGCATATAAGGTAACGCAACACACGCACACACACGTACACACGCACACACACACACACACACACACACACACGTACACACACACACACACACAAACACACACACACACACACACACACACACACACACACACACTCACGCGAGCAAAGCTTGCAAACGTGGCCGACCTGGTTAGTGTTTAGTTTTAGTTTTAGTTTAGTTTTACTTTAGTTTATAATAGGGATCAGTCTGAAAATCAGCGCTGGATAGACGTATGTTCAGCAAACGCTGAGACTGGTGCCCATTGCCTGGATATTTATTTGCATTGTTTGTATCAAATTATTATTATTCTTGTTTGTTTAAGTTCGAGGCAATAAACATTTTTTTACTTTTACTTTACTTTAAATAGATCCCATCAACCACATTATAAACATAACGTTGCCCGAAAACCGAAATGATAGCCTAGGCAACTATGATGAGAACCAATTAAGGGACATCGGAGATAAAATAAATACAATGAAACAAACCGAACCTCTCCTGGATAATTACTCGGCAAACGACATACATCACTCTACCGCTATATACTGTCTATGGGGTGTAGTGATAATCGGGATAATTATTTACGTTACCCGAAAAACACGCTGTCAGTGGAGGCTCAGAGCAGCCCCTCCTCCAGTGAACAACAAGATGCAAGAAACAGCTTCTCCAGCACCAGACGTGGAGCAGAGCCGAGCGAGGGACACTGTCCCCACCCCCCGCAGCCCCCGCAGGCATCGCCGGCTTGTGCGCCAGTGTAGTGTTAGTGATAGTGATTGATAAGTGCAGTGCAAGTGCGCGAGAAACGGAACAGTATTGTGATGATAACACTGAGCCGAAGCAAATGGACAGAGGCAGTTCGCCGATATTTCAAAAGTTATCGTTTAGTAATTAACCTAGTTGTACTAAATATTGTGGATCATCTTGTATCACTTATCTTATCTTTCTCATTTCATCTCATCGTTTGCCCCCGGCAAGATGTTCGGTGCAATGCACCTTACACGTGGATTCGCCTCGTGCGCTTTATCAGCAAAAAGTACCGCGATCGACCAATTTATATTTAACCTATTTTAGTGTACTTTTCGGAACGATCGCGACCGGGTGCATTCGATTATTAACATTAACATTCAACATTTTACTAACATTTTTATACAACATTTATATTAACATTTTAAGACAATAAACATTTTATTACTCCTCTCCGGACTTATAACATTCACCGCGAACCCGCACCCCCAACATTTGGAGTGATTAGTTTCGAAAATATTCATTTTATAAAAAAAATTATGATAAAGACCTCTATTCATTTTAAAAGACATATTTAACAACAACCCATACCATGGGGTTCAAGAAAAAAAAAACATCCCCAGTGTACGTGACTTTAGGGAAGGTACTATTTTTTATTTTTACCACTTTGTCATATTCATTGATGTATATATCCATGCCAAATTGCAGCTTTCTAGCACTAACAATCACAGAGCAAAACCTCGGACAGACAGACGAACAGACAAGCAGACAGACAGAGGGATATGGCGAAACAATAAATAAAAAAAGCCTGACTATGATTGCGGAACTTGCATGGTAGCTCAATTTAAGAAAATAAGAAAATCAGCAGAAAGCTCAATTTACGTATAGGTACTTTTAGGCCTATTTATTCTCTGTTTTTATTCCGTGTATCAGATAACTAAACGCTCGTACTTCACTAAAACGTGCCATGAATAATATTCATGGTAAAATTCAGATATCAGCATCACACTTGCATTCTATTTTCCTCTCGTATTAAACCCATCAAGCCCCGTTAGTGGCGCTTGTGGTTCGAACGCAGCTAAATTCCAGAGTATGTTGACGGTTATTTGGCAGAACAGCCTCATGTGATTACGGATGTTGCGAGTGCGTCTTGCCGAGTACGTTAACGTGTTTAATGGAAGTAGAACGCCAAAAAGCTCTCCCATTGTCGGTCGAGTACTGCCTTATTTCCGTCTTCCAAAATTGTGTTATACAAGCCGTACACTCGTTAGCAATTTGCCTCGTAAAATAATGTAGGGAAAGAGCGTTGCTCCCGTTAAATAAATGGTGTGGAGGCTTGTCCATTATACATACCGAAACATCAGTTATGAAATTTTGTGCAGATTCAATAATGATACTACGCTATGCATAAATGGATAAATAATCAAGATTGTTGTGGTGAATGGTGTGGGTGGCTGTTAACGATAAAAATTGTCATAATAGTCGTACCTTACTTTTTCTATACATCAAAGAATGCGCACAATATAAGATAAACTAGATAAACACTAATTGCAGTTTAAAATATGGTACCTGTACTAAAAGTTATAGAAGAGCAAGATCTGTAAATATGATGATGTACTGACAACCAAACATATCGTCGAATAATACGATTGTTTTCGTTAATTCCTAATTGAGCTAATTATCTCCGCTCTTTTTCTTTAGAGCGAGTTTACTGGCTCCTTTAAAGAACAAACAGAGAACTCCCGAGCTGCATAATTTGTTAATTAGCTAAAAATAACTTGAACTTGCTTCAGCCAGCTACAACTTCGCAGGAATATTTTCTTCGCCACTGAGCTTCCGACAGTGTTTAGAACATTAAATTGAAGTTTTCAGCGGTCTGACCAATGCAATTAAAGTTTCATTTGCAAAGCAGTATTGTGTTGTTACATCTTTATTAGTATAATAAACAAACTCAACTTAGTTGTTCAGTGGCGGTTGTATAAACAGCCAAGCTATAGAGGAATTAGCGGTACTAGAGAATTGCGTAGTGGCGCAGCGTTGGCATCAAACTAGCTACAAACACACACATCCATCATTTACTATTGAATAGATTTTGCATAGTTTGGAACTTTTATTACAGTTTAAATAAAGTATAGATAATTTCCTGGACAATACAAGGAGCGTCCAAAAATTCATAAACTTCCAATATATATTTTAAACGCTGTGTTATGGGTCTTTTGTACCTTGTTGTTTATTATCCTCTCAGCTGTACTGCTTCCCCTCTTTGAGAGTGACATTAAGAGGCAATAAGAGGAGCTCAATAGAAATGAGCGATGGGCTTAGTAAGGTTCTCCAATATCTATACACGCTTTTCTCTGCTTATACAGGATGTGGCCTGTAATAGGAGCAAAAAATGAAACGGTAGACTATTGAGCTCTGCAGCAATGATTTCTAATTGGTTTCAATTGAAAAAAAAAAAGTTTTCTTTGGATTTTTTATGCAAATATGGGTTACGTGTACTTTTTACTCCACTGGAGCGATATTAATAACTATTTGTTTAAAAACACTAAAATTGATATGTCAAAAAATTAAAGATCACAAAAATATCCTTTTGAACCAAAAAAAACAACAACGATTATGGGTCATAACTAGATGCTGCCTCAAAATCAGCAGTGACTGCCGCGCTATAATCTCGTGGTGCCAAGATCCATTACTTGGAGGTCATAACTTTAGATGAAATTTCTCCCAAGTAAAAAAATATATATTTGTTGGACACAAGAGGTTACTGCAAATGCTATAAAGAAGCGTCCTATAAAGTTTTTGCTCCTTTTACAGGCCACACACTGTACTTATATAGTTGTGTATACGATCAAGCTTAAGTAATGTCTGTAATGTTATATATACCTTCGTTATATTAAAAAACAATTTTTTGTAATATCTAAAATAAGCTTGAAGGTCGTATAATGAATATAGGAATTATTGCTGTACACCATATAATTTGTTATTTGCTATATTTCCAATCCAGCTGATTTGACATATGTATGTACCTACGTACGTATGTAATGTTATACGTAGGTATGTCTATTCGAATCACACATAATTAATTATGCAAGTAATTTCATAGAATCAATTGGTGTTCGAACCCGAAAAACGAATATGCATCATAATAATAAAAAATAAATCGCAATTCGTGCCGCGCAATCAGTGTCAGTGTCATGGATAAATGTCGGGTGTCCGTTAAGAGAACGATTTCTCATTCGGTCACAGCATTTTACGTAAATTGCTCCCTGCCATTATTTTTTCTTGTCTATTTTAATGACAGGAGTATTCGTAGTGTCGGTGTTCGGAGGTTTGAAGTCAATAAAAATGAGAATAAACGTAAATTGAATGGGACGATGCTATTTGCTTCCCTTAGGATCTTGTAATCAATTTACCGTTGCGGCTCACGAATGAAAACATGAATTACGGTATGTAGATTTTTACCTATATGAAGAATCAATTCAGTTTGAATAATCACATGGATTTTTTATTTCTATTTATAGAGTTTACAAATTTTTTCAAGGAAGGGTCAGTTCAAGAGTAGTCTATACAGACGAGCATTTATGAGATATTGAGAAATACTATGAAAGTGAATGAAGCAAAAGACATTCTTCAAGATATGAGGAAATGTATATCCGTGGATATATAAATTCAAGTCAATTAAATGATCATCGCTGCTTCAATAATATAATCGTTGTCTAGATTTATATGTCTTTAATCAAAACCTATTTAAATCTGTCGAGAACATAGGAAAAATAATTGGATGTATCAGTCAGAGCATCAATTAGAGCGTGCAGGAGACATGTTAATTAATACTTCGATCAATGATTGTTCTAATAAGGAGAAGTTTATAATGATCTTCGTAATTAATCTTCGCTTTCCCTTTGACAAGCAAAATTGGTTCTTACACCTTAAAGAAGTACCTACTTGGTGTTGGAAATTGGATAAGTTAAATAATCGACAAAATTAAACATGTCAGACGCCAAGGGAGATTTGAGACATACGTTTCGTATTTTAATATGATTTTGATAAAATTTATTTATTGCGCAAGCTTGTATCTATACTAATCCATATGGATATAAGTCTGAAATAAATAATTCAATTCAATTCAATTAAATATGTGGGAACAATAAGTCGTATGGTTATTGGCGGTGTCCTGATTTATTTGTCTATGCAAATAATTAGTTGGCATACTGAGAAATATTTCCGGTACAGTCCCGCTTCTTGTAATGCTGATTACTGGGAAAAGCCACGAATGGTAGGTAATGACTAATGACGATGTTACTTCTTAAAAAGAACATGCGGTTGTTTGTATGGTGTTTTAAATTGTTGCCTAATGGCATACGCATTTTTACCCGTCCCAATGACTGTAGACGAGGAATATTAGATACATATTACATACAATAGCGAGAGGTATACAGGTATTGCGTCTACGGAAATTACAAACTACATGTACTCATCCACGAAATTGCCTGTTCCCATCCTCAGCAGTAATGTCTCTCGCAACATGGTAAGTTTCATTGTTTGTTGGTAATATTTTTTTCTCGTGTGGTCTACTATTTATGACAATTACTAATGAAAATAAAAGTCGGTTGTTTGAAAACAACACCTTAATCTGAACTTAGTCTGATTCAAAGTAAACAGTGAAATAAAGAACCTATTTGTTGACAAATGTTAAATGTTTCATAAGTATTCATAAATAAATTGAATTTTATTCAAGTAACACGACAGATTTATTGAAGCACAAACACCTTACAACTAACGAAAACATCAAAAACATCCCCCATTTTAACGCTAACTTATCTCCGTCCGTTTAAAAGAAAATAAGCGTCTCCCCATTATGAAACAACAATAACACAATACAAACACGAATTTCTTCTGGCGTAAAATAACAAAACAATGAAATGAAATTTACCCCGACTGAAATAAATGTTAGCATGCGAAACGAAGATGGAGCGAAATGATGGAACGACTACCATTTGCGTTGCTCTCGCATGAAAAATATTTCCACTGATCTTGTTTACATTGACACCATAATCCGCGGGCGACGCGCGCTGACGGCAGCGGCGTTTTTCCGCCATTCTGAACAGATGCGGAGCGGGAATCAAAATCCTCTTATCGCGTAGAAGCATAAAGCTTAAAATCGAAATTTAATAACTACAACGAACGGCTTAAAGCCGTACCATTCCGCTGTTACCTTTATTGTCAATTGAGAAATCAATTTATTAAATGTACGCGGGATTTGACGTTTCATAATTCCGCTAGCTGAATGTATTGTGCCGCAGTATTTTACCCATTTCTCTCAAGTACTTGCACGATTTATGAAGGGATATTTACGAGATTTAAACGTACTCAAATTTACTTTCAGAACATGTTACCTTATATCATGATAATATATTTAAATAATTTAGTAATAATAATGATACTTAGAACTATGTTAGTCCTAAGGAAAATAAAAGTAAATGAATAATTATTGTATGTAATTGCAACGTTAAATAATTAGGTCTTAAAACTCTCGAGTCCTTGCTCTCGACTTTTATTTTCAGAACCCTTATAATGTAACTGTTGCATAATAGTACATTACGATACAAGTGCAGAGAACAGGAAATTAGCAACGAGTGGTGCAGGAGACCATCGCGTGTGCTGACTTCTGGCCGAAGGGTGTCGTGTTTCGACGGTTCCGGGGCAACCTACCGAATCCTACACCGGAGACTACGATGCAACGGGGCCACGCCGTTTCGTCGCCTAAATAGATATTTTATAAGCTTAAGTTTCATGGCGCGTTGGGTTAACTGTAAGGCCATGTAAACATTTGTAAGAAATAAATAAATAAATAAATAAATTGAAACACGACCGAAGGGAGTGTTTTAAATCTAGACGAGTTGCGAATTACCTGTTCGCACGTGTATCGTACAACGTTTTACAGTACATATGGCTCTTTAAAGTTTCGACATATGCACGTAATCTGCTGATTATCGCACTCGTGCGGTAATCAAGGACCATATGTACTGTAAAATACTATTAAAGGTTTTATTTATATGTCAAAATTATAATATTCTTTATTCAAATAAAAGGCCTAGCACTTTCGAATCGTCAGTTATAACATTTTATCAAGTTATACAATGCAAATACATTATGATTCTTTAAAAAAAAATATTGAATTGCTGTAGATATGTCAAAATTAAATAATTAATTATTATGTAGTTAAATAAGAGTTAAATTCACAATAGGATCGTCAGAACATTAAAAAACATGTATAAAAAAAGAAGACAAGAGAGTTTCTAGAATTAAATCAAAATGACAAAAAGAAAATAATAACTTATTACTTTTAATAGTTATGGTTATAACTATTAAAAAAATAGAAGTTTGTTAAAGACGGGTCATACACAGATCTATGTTAGTTCGTTAAAGATGGGTCATAGACATATATGTTATTTAAAGATGGGTCACACACTGTTGAAATAAGTTTCGGTCAAAAACATGATTGATATATACATAGCTTTTTTAATATCACGTCGGTGGCAAACAAGCGTACCTGATGGTAAGCGGTCACCGCAGCCTATGGATGCCTGCAACTCTTAGGGGTGGCACATGCGCGTTGCCGATCCTTTAAGAAATTATACACTCCTTTCTTGAAGAACCCCATACTGTACGTATAGTCCGTCGGGAAAACCTCGGGAGGGGAGCTCATTCCGAGGGAGGATTTTTTTTATTTGCTCGAATCATGGTCTTACGGATATACATGCTTTTGCAAGCAAGATACAAGCTTTTATTGCCGACTGTACGTTTATTCCTTATTCATTGCCTACTCATGTTTTAAACTGTTGTGTACAATAAAGTGATTACATACATGCATACTCATTGAGACGCTTCCAATGAGCCCAAACACAACGGGATTATCTTGTGTAGTTTAGGTGTTTCTATGGCCGCCTTCTGTCTCCATCATCAAATTAGCTCAATGATACCATAACATTGCATTGTCGCCGAACTTACATACATACATATATGGACTCACGCCTATATACCCAAAAGGGCAGCGCACACGAAACAATAATTTCAGTGCCACTTTTAGCTATTGTAGGTATATAGATGGAGAAAATGTGATATTGCAGTGACAGGTTGATTGCCCATCACAACACACTTCAACCGGTTCCCATAGTTGACTCTTACGACGCCCAAGGGAAGAAAGGGGCTGGTGCTATTCTAACCCGGCACCACACGGTTGTCACCCAACTTACAGTCATAGCTCAATCGGTTGAGAACTGGTCTAAAATTCAGTTTCAAGATATGATTTACACAGACAGAAATAGGAACTAAAAGCTAACAGGGCAAGTTAAATAAAATAAAATGAAAAATTGAGGATTTTCTACTATGTGTCTTTTATATAGTTCACGCGTTCATGTTTTTGTTACACAGATGTATTGAAATGGAGACACCGTTGATGCAGATTATTAGTTCAAGGAAATTATGACCCTCAACTGCAGGAAAAACGCGAACCTCACTCTATGTATGACCCAGGCAAATCAATCAATTCTTATCAATCCGCGAAATTGCATAAATAAGAATAAATCATATTAATCATAACATTTTTGATAGTCCATTATACTAAACTAAAACTAAAAATAAAATTAACTTAATAGGTTCAACTATACTGTACATATTTGAACAGTCGAAACCCCAAAAAGTATATAGATTGCGGTTTAGTGCAACTCACTTTATGAGATACCAGAGTAATTTAAGTATTATAGTTAGAATTTTAGACGATCCCGCGTACTGAAGAACGGTGTAAATTTCTTTTCATCTGTTATTATAAAGTTAGTGTTATGTATCTCTAGCCCGTGTATTATAATTACCAACTCTTTCACAAGCTAGCGAGTGATTTACTAGGTATAAATAAATGTACATCATCAAATCAATGAACATTTCATTTAACTTGTTTAGAAGACGAGAACAATTTCAATTGTTGTCGGGTCAACACCAACCATATAAGCAAAGTTGAATGCCTCAATTTTTATTTTACTACAAATCTAGTCACGGATCTAAGGCAAACAAATAACACTCGGTTGTCTAGTACCTTTATTGTAATTACCATAGACTCCGGTCGGTGTGAATCCAAATCTCGGGTGTTGAAAGGAAAGAGGAAATCGGTCGAGCCGTTGTTGTGCCGTTGCCAAGTGCTTGAAATTCTTCGCGTCCCGTCACGCCCTCCTTATCCACGGCATGCCAGACCAATTGACAACTTTATATCATTATTGACAAGTTCATTTTGAAACAATATCTATTTTTAATAGAAGGATGAATCTAATTAGGAGTTTATTTAATTTGCCATATCATTGGAAAGAACTTATTTATTTTGAGACAAGGTTAAACTAAGTCGTGTACATCCAGCCCAGTGATATGCGGTAGGTACATGTATATAAAGCTCAAAAGTATTATGTTTTTAGTAAAGATACCTACATACTTAATATGTCTATCGTTCCGGTTCTTGTATAACATTTCCCTGTGTTTCTTCGTGCTAGTTCCACAAACTTATACAATTGTATAGTGATGTATAAGTTGTATTATCTTCAGGTGTGTATTTTTCAAAGAGAACATTGTAAATTCTGGTACGTATTGTTTTCTTTTATTGGCTTGCTGAGCTAAATTCACTTTCCTAAATTTCCATCAATCTAAGCCCTTTAACATCTTTGATAAAATATTATTAGAACTCGTCGGCCTTGGTCGCTCAATTCGCTCAATAAATATCAAAATAAAATTTAGATTTTTTCTCGCACAAATGAGCATATGAAACAAGGCGAGACGAGCGTATCAAACAGAAATTAGGAAAGACATATATAAATCAAATTATAATATTATGAACGTATGAAATGGCTTTATAGCAATGTTCTCCGCGAACGTTCGCCGACGAAATCGGAGATATTCTGCAGAAAGGCCAAGTCAAGAGTACCCTGAATCGGAGAGCTCATGAAGCAAAAGTTGTATGACAGGATCGTAGCAAATGGAAATCCGTGATCTCTGCTTACCCCTCAGGGAAACAGGTGTGATTATATGTATACCTAATTAACTTAATACACGAAACTGAATGAGTGTTTTAAATATCATGCAGGGGTATCACGTATCAGAATCTGGTTTACCGAAATATTATGCCATCATCCAGACAGTTTCCTCAAAGACCGTATGACGTACATTTTTGAAATTTGGTTTGGATATCAGCTAAACGCCTGACGGGGTTCTACCCGCGTGCTTCTCCTGCAGAATGCTGAAATTATTATGTAACATTTTAAATAAAATAAAATAAATAAATAAGACAATCTTTTACACAAATTGAACTAGTCCCATAGTAAGCTCAATAACGCTTGTGTTATGGGTACTAGACAACAATATATTTCGTACATACTATACTTAAATACATAGAAAACATCGAAGTCTCAGGATCAAATGTTACTGCTCACCACAGAAAAAATTGCCCTTACCGGGATTCGAACCCGGGACCTCTAGCTTCCGTGGCAGTGTCACTACCAACTAGGCTAAACAGACCAGTTGTTTTAAAAGGTTGATCTAAACATCGTTTTTCATTGAAAAATAAAATACATTTAGACCTATGAGCTTGATTTGTAGAACGCGGTAACCACTGTCCAACAAAAGGACCGTACGCTTATTTAGCCTTGATGTCTTATAGACCCGGGTATGTCCTAAAACTACGACCAAGACCACCGGGGGATGGGCAGCAGTATCCCTGGAGTGCGGTGGAGATACTGTGATCGCCAACCCGCAAGCCAAGCGTGGCGATTATGGCATATACCCCCGTGAATCTGGGGGGGGGGGGGATATGTCCAGCAGTGGACGTCTTTTGGCTGATATGGTGGTGGTGGTCATATACAAGTCTCGTTAATTTCTAAATCTCTTATTTAACTGCATTCACAACAAGTCATAAATAGTGTCAATGTGTCAATTGGGATGTTGACAACAATAATAAATTACTCTTACCTTACCAATAAATAAATCTCAAGAAAATACTCACAAAAAATCACCCTTCTACTTATTTTCGCTATTTTAAAGATTTTTAAATACAACATGAACAATAAATGGACGCTATTTGATTGTAGAAAAGGCGTGACGTCACTTGTTGCTATTTCCCTACAAACTTCATACTAACAGAGCGTTTTTGACGTTTCATTAAAAGTTGCTGATTTGACTATCAGTCAACATCCCTATTGGGGCGGTGTTTGTGGTATTGTTCTTTTAAAAGTTAATTGAAGAACAATTAATGCTCTCATTTTTTATGTGTCGTTCACAAGTATCACTCTCCCCTTAACACAGCGATTTAGAACGATTAATTATCGATAAATTACATGCCAATAAAATTGTATTAATATCATCCAATTGATGCAGCCCCATGCACGAGTAGCACCATTTAAAATGAGCCAACTCATTCATTCATGCAGTGTATTCTTGCTAGCAAAAAGTATAAACGTAGTGATTTTTACTAATAAATCGCCATTTATTAACGCCTAGGGATATGGAAGAATTTAAAAATGTAAGTTTCATATTGTGCTAGTTTTATGTTATTTATTAAATTTTACTTTCATTTTAGTATATTTACAATATTCATCAAAATTAATTGGAAGCTGTTAATTTGCGAATTCTTAATTGCGTCGCTCAGTAAAATGTAGTTTTTTTTAAGTAACGGCTGTGGCGCATATTTTTACTGTTTATTTATTATCACAACTAGCTTTTTAAATATCCGAGGTGGTAATACTTGATAAAAAAGGTTTTGTTTTATTAAAGGACGGGTATTTAGCTAACGATTGAAATGTAGATCTGAAAGGTAATGCCAAAAGAAATTAGAAACTCTGTGTTCTTTTGTTTCATAATAGTATTTCATAAATAGTTCTAAACGCAGATTATAAACACTGGTAATATCAGCTTACTCGTAATTTAAGAAACCGGCCAAGTTCGTGTCAGGCCACGCACAATGTAGGGCTCCGCAGATGCCCACATGTTACATTATGAGGTCTTAAAGGTTTACAAACATACAAGTAAGTATATTTACTATATGTACACAATAATCAAACGTTACCTAAATAATCAATGAAAATTGTACGAAGGTTTGCTCTTAGAGTCCGTCATAAAGTAGGATAGGGAAATGTATTTTGCCAACGTAAAAAAAGGTACATTGCTTAAGTTCGGCTACTACTCGTTAAAGAGTAATAGTTTTCCTTTTAAATACCGCATACCGACTTTTTCCAATATTTTATTCCATTCATTCCAATAATCCATTCCATGTAATTATGTATACCTATACCAAATCAAAAATAAGAGATTTCTTATAGTAACTGATCTATGCCGAGGGTAGATGGACGGACGGAGGGTCTGACATGGCGAGATTATAAGGATTCCTTGTTTACTGCGGAACCCCGATGAGGAAGAAATATAGTTTTTAATTTTATTTAACGCTCTGCACGAATGTACTAGTGGAAATGATGCGCCTGAGTATTTATAATATTGCTGTGAAATTCGTATTTCATTCTTTTTACTTTTTACCAAGTCTAATATAAAAAAAACCGGCCAAGTGCGAGTCGGACTCGCGTACCGAAGGTTCCGTTAAAAAATATTTTATTATATGATGGAACTAAAAATTTACTGTTTTCGCATTTTTTTCTTTATCACTGCTAAATATTTTTTTTTTCATTTACGTTGCTTCGTACCAAATTTCAAGATTCTGAGTTTACGGGAAGTAACCTGTAGGTTTTGATTTCCGTGCGAGTGTCGAAAATTTGCGCCATAAACGGCTGTATCTTTTGATTTCGTTGGCTTAGATGTTTGATTTTTTCACAGCTCCAAGGGACAGTAGACCTGAGTACCTATTTGATATGAATTCCAACTTGATACCTCCACGCGTTCCTGAGAAAAAGGGTCTTGACAGACAGAGAGACGAACGGACAACAAAGTGATCCTATAAGGGTTCCGTTTTTTCCTTTCGAGGTACGGAACCCTAAAAACGCAATTGTGGAACTCAATTATGTTCAAATTTCATGATTTAGCAATGGAAAGAAAATATTTGCACTAAATTAATAAAAATAAGTAAACAACAAAAACTTAATTTAAACATCATTCATTTGGCACACGAAGGATAAATATTAATTTTGCCAAGGATTTATTTCCGGTATCTAATTATAAATAAATAATTGAACCCAACGGGCTTTAAAGTATTTTTATTAAAGCACTGAAAGATAAAGGGTTTCGTCATTTGCGAAATTTAACTTCTGCTAAACGAAAAATATGCGTAAAATAATCAACTGTTTTGAAGTCATACCATTTAAAAAAACGTAAGGAAAGCAGGAAAAGAAATCGCAAGACTTTGCATTATTGTTAATTTCAGTTCAAGTTGCCGAAAGCATTGGCAGACGAGTTACGCAGAGCAGAACAGCTTAAGTCAATTTGCTGGGCGTCTACCAACGAAGGAATTCACGAGAAGGTCAACTTCGATGACACCATTTGGGGCCTCAGTCTTGCTGGTGGAGTCTACTATAACACGCCATTGAGAGTTACAGAGGTAAAAAAATGGTGTAGTTATAAAATTGATCGTATTTTTCCATCATTCACTTAGACATTGTACAATTTACTCAGGGAAAAAACAGCCGCATTCTTCTATACAGTATCTCTATTGCCCGTTACCTAAAGGTGATTCCCAGTAGGCCGTTCCGTGTTCTGGCCGGCCCGTTTTCTATGACAAAGAGATGGCGGCCGGTGCGCGGCCGGGCCGCGTCTGGGCTCGGTGACGCTCAGAAGCGGCCGCTGTTAGTCAACGCAAACGTTTGACGGCCAATCTAACTACGGCCAAGGCTCGGAAGCAGCCCCGTCTCGGGCCGGCCCGGACACGGAACGGTCTAGTAGCAATCATCCTTTACTCACATTAAACGAAAATGCATGCATATGGTATGGCGAAGTACAGCATTGGAGTCGATTTTTTGGATATAAATTATGGTTCTATTTAAGTATTGTATAGTTGAATATCTGTTATCTGTACACAAAATTTTGATCCGAGAAAGAATATTTAGTTATTTATTTATATTATATACATACTATTCTATTAAACGAGCAATGTTTCTACGTATATTCATTTGTTTGTTAGTAACTGAACTGAAAACCGCTCTAACGATTTTAATGAACGTTGCAATATAGGGATATTTATTTATTTTATTTATTTATTTAAACTTTATTGCACATATTAATACAAAAGGCGGACTTAATGCCGTGAGGCATTCTCTACCAGTCAACCATAGGGCCAAACAGAAACTTGTAAAAGTGGGTGCATTGAGTAAAATAAAAAGTAAACATGAAAAGTTAAATATTGTTTAAGTATTAATATGAATATTTCATAAACTACATACATACATTTATCAGGAAAAATATATACAAGTACATATATACAATAATAAATAAAGCATATATAATACATATAAATATATATACGTATATAAATGCATATGTTCATACTATTGCATAAGTGCTGAGGATACCTACCGAATACTTTCCTATTTTTCTAACAGGTGCTTGTAGAGCATATGTTTGAATGCCATCTTGCTTGGGGCTTGTCTTATTGTGAGGGGGAGCGCATTCCAGAGACGGATAGCTTGAACAGCGAAGGAAGATGAGAGAAAACCACTACGGTGAGGAAGTACGGAGAGTTTAAGGGATCGAGAGGAACGTAGTTCACAGCCCGGACGAGGGGTAACGAAGTTAAATTTACATTTGAGATATCCTGGTGCAGAAGGCTCAAACAGGATGGAGAAAAGTGTGCAAAGAATTCTGAGAGAACGGCGTTGACGTATAGGGAGCCAATTTAGCTGGCGACGGTAATAAGAAATATGGTCGAATTTGCGCAACCCGAAGATAAAACGAATGCCGTTATTAAGTAGACGATCGAGCTTATTTAGAGAGTTTTGAGTTATATTTGTAGTGCACACATCCGCATAATCAATAAGTGGTAACACTAACGCCTGCACCAGTAGCTTCTTAGTGCTCACAGGAAGGAAGTTTTTAAACCGGTATAGCGCCCGAAGGGTGCCAATTACCTTTCGACTGACCTCTGAGAGTTGTTCATCCCAAGAGAGATGCCTGTCAATCATGACACCTAGATTCCTCACCTGACTCGACACTGGGATAACAGCGCCATCAAACATAATCGGTGCAACAGAACCTGTTTCTAGCTTTGAGAGTTGATGAGGGCTGCCTACAATGATGGCCTGGCACTTCGATGGGTTGACGGAAATCCCAAAGCAACCGGACCAATCGCTGATGCGATCCAGATCATCATTGATGGCAGCAATGGCGAAATTTATATCCGCTACGTCAGCTTGGGCGTATAACTGCAAATCATCTGCATACAGATGGTAACTGCTCTTGATTCTGTCAGTGATGAGATTGATGAATACTGAGAATAAGAGAGGGGAGAGAATACCACCTTGCGGGACTCCGGCATGCAGTTCGCTCCAATCCGAGCAGCACTGGCCGCAACGGACAGCTTGAGTACGACACGAGAGATATGATGCAAACCACGCAATCGCTTCCGAGGAGATTCTAAGATGGGCCAGAGTAGCCAGGAGAAGATCATGGTCGACCACATTGAAGGCGTTGGAGAAGTCAATGAGCACCATGACTGTAAGTTCTGAGGATTCCAAGCCAAGCCTTATATCCTCAGTAACTTTAAGAAGCGCAGTGGTAGTACTATGGCCTAAACGAAATCCAGATTGGAAAGGCGACAATAGTCGGTTCGAATTAATAAATTTGGAGATCTGATTATGAGCTACAGCCTCTAGAATTTTTGAGAAGAAGGGAAGGATTGAAATCGGCCTGAAGTGGTTAAGAGAACTGCGGATAGTAATCTTGGGAAGTGGGATTACGTGGGCTTTACGCCAAGACGAGGAGGTTCTAAAGATAATTCGCTCCACCAAGTCCAAAGCCGTTGGCCACGATGGCATTGGAAGAGTCATGGTTTTTCTCATTCTGGAAAGTGTCGTACCCGTTATAACACACATTATTAATTTTTCCCTCGTTACTGGGGGTTTTCCGTCTTCTTGGCGTAAAGCCCACGTAATCCCACTTCCCAAGATTACTATCCGCAGTTCTCTTACGACCGGAGTGAAGCAAAATGGTAAAAGGTCAGGAGATGGAAGTGAAGCAATAAGGGAGATCGTTTTGAATTTAATTGCTGAATTTAACAAAGGGGTATTCGTAAAGTGGGTGTTGATGCTGTTTAAAGGAAAGGAGATCGGGTCAACGGAATTATTGATTTTGCCTACGCTACGGATATATAATATATCTTCGAGAAAACTCGTATTTTCGAGAAAACACGAGCAAAGCTCAGTCACTCAGGTATTTATCATAAACCGTAATGAAAGCTTAAACCTTTTAAAGAATACCATCATGTTTTGAAACACGCCATCAGGTTATATGTGATGTGACATCGGAGACGTAATCAGAAGCTATTTTTAAGACTCTACACATGATTGCTTTTTTAAATGCAATAGTTGTTACATCGAATAAACAAGTTTATTTTTTTCAAATTGTTACTAGAAAAATAATAACGCCATATTTAAATCATGGTTAGCCTCTCACTTTTGGCACAATGTCAATGAGGGATGACAAGACGTCGTGTGGTGAAGGGTGACCAAGTTGTATGAAACATTATTTTTTCTGTTAATAATTTGAGAAATAATATTATATATTTATATATTGCAAGTAGTAACTGTGATATCATCTTTATTGAGTTTGTCTTTCAATACTTCATCGAGTCAAGTAATTTCTGATCACGTCTCCGATGTTACCCTGTATAGAACATCCATTTTCCTGCTATGGTTTGCTCAAGTTAACAAAATGAAGCTAGCAGATTACACTTGTTGCAAACATCTCACAGGATTCTTGTTGTGCTACCTTTCAAGGCATGTCTATGTACCTACATATTCAGTGATTAAAGTTATTATGTTTGCCTTCCAAACAATCCCTACGCTATTACTCAAAGCTAAACTGAGTGAAGATCATATTTGTAGCCGGTGTATGAGCTATACAGGGTGATTCAGGAGACGTGAGCAGGACCAACACTACATGCATAGTAAATGGCAATGAATCGTTCACCATTGTATTTAATTGAAACACCTATACCTTTTTCCTGTATTTTAATTTTATTTAAATTAAAGTTTAATTCTCTACAATCATGGTCACCCTACAATTTAACGTTTATTTCACTAATAGCGGTACGAAGCAGTAGCTTATGATCTACTGAATCCGTAGTGTTGAGCTTGCTCACGTCTCCCGAATCACCCTGTATACTACACACACCTATACAGTTAAATATGCACCGTGTTTTTTTATTCCGTTAAATTTGACACGTTGCTTGGTAGTCTTGGTAGTCGGTCTGTTCAAGCTTGCAAGGGCATGATTAATACCTTAATACTAGTGTTATTTTATTGGAGATTGACGAGAGACATCATCCTGTTTTGGATTAATTTTATTGTTATTGACGCTTAGAGACCTTATACATCTCTGAGAATATTAAATTACTTAAGTGCTATTTTCATTTACTACTTATTTTAATTTAGACGCTTAGAGACCATGTACATCTCTAAGGACTTAGGAATAATGGACGCTCAGAGACCATATACATCTCTGAGATATTAAATTTATTGTATATACTTTTGTGTATTCGGACAGAGACCGTATATATAGGTCACTAAATTTTTTTTTTATATAATGTCTTATAAGTTAATTTTAATTGAATATTGTGAGTTTGTTTATCACTATAGTTTTAAAATCATTATTATTATTGTCTACTTTTTTTTAGTTCTGCAATTCTGTTTTGAAAACATTATAATTATCATTGTCAATTTATTTAATTGTATAATTCATGTGTTGACTTGTAAAAGTGCCCTTGTGGCCTATTTGCAGAATAAAATTTTTGATTTTGATTTTGATTTTGGTACATTAGCAGAAGCTAACTGAACCTGGTATGTCGCCTTTTGTGAAACTCAAAATAAAATTTTTTTCATACACAATACATGAATATTGCGGTGTAGAAGGTTTTCTTCAGTTAATCGATGTACGCTTGTAGTTAAAACCTAAATGTATCAGACCCTTAAGTCGTAGGTATCATGTTTATACAATTAAGAAGATTATTTATTGCTTTTAATTATGATGATACACGTTACACATAATAGATTTATATTGAGGTGTATACATTGTGTCGGAGCTTCTTTATTATCTCAGAATGTACGTAAATTATTTAGGCCAGCTACCTACCCTTTAAAATACCCAAAATATGACAACTTGAAACCCTTTTCATTAGTAAACCGCAAGCAAAATGAAACGTAAATTAAATTTAATGCTTTGTCCTTAAAATTTCTCATAATAGACGTATATAATATGAAATTTAATACGATGAATGAAATGCCATTTTACATTACGAGTACAATTGCAATGTTCTGTATTCGAAGGTTTTTTTTTTATTGGTGGCACATGGGCTAAATTTACCACGAAAGTTTTACCATGCGACAATACGGGAAACACGGCTGTCCCAGAGAAAGGTCCCAGAGTAAAAGTTGTAGTACATGACGTACTGATTTGCCACTAAAATATACTGCCTGTATAAAAATCCTGTGTTTTAATTTCAGGTGAAGGAAGGCAGCCGAGCCGAACACGCAGGTATAAGAATCGGGGACTACTTAAAAAGTATAAATGATATTGATACAACGACCCTCACTATTCAGGAAGCCCACGATATCATCCTTAAATCCGGCTTGGAGATAAAGTTTGCGCTGTCCGCGTAAGTTTACCAAACTTCACAATCACTGCATGCTTTGGGACAAAAATTAGTAACTAAAATAATATATGGTAATTATTAGGTCTCTTGAAGAAGTTCATTTGCAAAATAATTGGTTGACAATCAAATACGGGAAACGTGGTAAGCAGTAGGAGCATGTGTAACGGTATATTTTTTTATTTCTTTGTTAACTACTGGATGAATTTACCAAATCGCTAAACATAGGTTACGAATTAGTACCTAACGTAACTCTGACATATAACTTGATGTTATTAATAAAGTATTTGTATTTGTACTATAATAAGAGAAAGTATTCATAAGAGAAAGTGATAGAAGAAACTGGAGATTTGTAATGAATCATGTCAATCTACATATGAATCATAAATTGAATAAAATGTTAATAATACAGCTCTTTTATTAATATTCACAATATATAACGTATCGGCAAGTTATAATATGTAAAATTAAAATCGACGCTGATGAACAGTAATCATAACTTTTGTAGCATTTTCGGTGCAGCGTAGTGGTGTGAACGGAGTTGGTATGGACAAATAAAATTTAAACGGGTAATTAAGGCTAATATTAGAGGTATTAACGCTAATGAATCATAAGAATTTAAATTATTTATCCCAATCCGTTAACACTAGTACGCTGCGCCGAAAATTCTACAAAAGTTGCGATCACTGCTGATGAACTAGAGTGGTAATTTTTGAAAACTATACGTATTATTATCTTAATAATTAAGTTTAGGCTCTAATAACATAATTGTAAAATGAGTTTTTAATAAATTATTCTTATTCTTATTCTTAATGCTCCATGCTTCCACATACATACCCCATACATACACTGTTCGATTGCTTACCAACCCGTGTATACTGTGTATAGTTACGATGTTTTTCTTCGGGATGAAGCCTGTTTCGTGCATAGAATTAAAATGACGTATTGTTCGCAATTTTCCTGACTAGATATGCACTGTTGGTGCAAGTAAATGCAGTATGATGCATGCGATGAAAGTTTTAAACTAATTTAAACTTTTAAGGGTGCAAGTGTTTTGTTCGTGTTAATTTTCAACAAACTCGTGTTACTCGTGTGATTGAAATCGAGCTGCTGAGTTTATTTTATAAATTGTGGCATAATTGTGGCTCAGTGAGCTGTAGATATCGCTAGTGATATTATTTACGTAATCTATTCCCCACGGCTCAACCATTTTGGAAATTGTGTTGTTTTTATTGTGGATATTATATTAATTAAAATAACATGCATATATGCATAGGATTACGTGTTTATGGCTTACTGTGTTTTTATGTAAAGTTTTCCAATAAAACGGTCACAAATAAAACGAAAAATACAATATTATGTGAAATAGAACACAGATCGATTTTGATCACACTTTAACATTCAAAATTGGTTACTTTTATAAATATTAATATGAAAATAATGATATGATAGAGTTATGGACTAATGCACACTAATGTAAAACATCAAAAAGAATGAAATTTAAAAACTACAAAATACACCTTTTTATTTGAAGTCATAAAAACTACAGGACTACAAGAACTAAAATGTGTATAATGTGGTGTTATTTTGATTTGTTATTAAATTCGTTTCTATCCTAATCTATTAAAAATACGTTTTTTATCATTATCATCCAAGAGTAAATAAAAAGTTACTCACAGAATTCTTGTTTAAACAAAAAAAAAACATTACTACTTTCGTACCTGGTAATTGACTATTTTTCCATTCATTAACATCCGCATCGGTTAGTGCCTACTGATATAATAGTACCCGGGCCAGGAACAAATATCGTGTGTCATTTCCTCCCGGGTGATAACTTGTAAGATGGTTTTCCACCGACATACAACCAGCTGTCATGTTTTTTTATTCACAATAACATTTAATCTACCATCAGACAAAGTTTCATTTAAGATGATATGACTGAAAAAACATGATGATTATGTGACCATCTGACGGATAATCTACCGCTGTATAAATCAGCTGATGATTTTTTTTCTAAAGATTGGGTTAGGTATCATTTGATAAAACTTTGAATCGAAAGGAAAATACTATAGATAATCTTTTTTTACGCAAGTGAGAGACTACTACTGTTCAAGCCACTAACGGAATCGCAGCTGACTTTTACGGGGCTCCATAACATAACTTTCTAAAGCATTGTATATGTATGTTAATCTTTAAGTTATATGTAATATGGGCCTCAGATGCCCGGCATAAATGATTATTATTATTATATCTATTTATAACTCTTATTTCGGCCATTTGTGGTGCTCCTAATTATAGGTTGGTTCCGTACAGACATTTAATCCTCTCTAAAGGTGGTTCAAAGGTCACCCTAAAAATTACTGTGGCTGTGACAAATTAAATATTTATGAATAACTCAGTTGCGCCTTCTGTACTCGCACAGGTACAGGTTCTAAGCGAGATATGTTTTTTTTTTCTGTGTAAATGATTAATTTTGTAAGTTTGTATTTATTATGAAATCCGGTAAATTACAGCCTGTTTTATATTGGGCGTTAATGGGTTAATATGGGGACTATACTTTTATCACTAGAGTTATGGGAATTTTATTTGTAGGTTACAAAATTGAATTTTTTTCAGGCCGGATGTCGAGGAAACTATTCACAACGTTTATCAAGACGAATTCGTAAGTTTCATTCAAATTATCATAAAACCATCCTATTCTGGTAGAAACCTATTTACTAATAATACTAAACCATAATGTTTGCGAGTTTGTAACCCTCCAGGGGTAATCTCATGCGATTTAAATCAGTAATAATTTTTTTGGGTTCCTAATATAGTAGTAATAAACTACGAATTCCTGACTTAATTCAACTAGTAACGAAATAAACTTGTAAATTTTCAGGAAGACGAAGAGATGATAAAGAAGAGCAAGCACGAGAGGAAATTAGAGTACAAGCAATTAACTTTTAAAGGCGCCAAGACGGTAGGTTGTGCGGGGTCGATCAGAACCTTTTCGCGATTCAAATTTGTTATCATTTAGATGCGATACTTAAGTGTATAATTGACCCGCTGTTCGCGCCCTATAGTTTTCTCTTTCCCCGTTATTTATGACTTGCGAACTACTTGGAAATATGGTAGCCGTGATTAAAACTTGTAGTTTAAAACAATTTTGCAACTAGCTGTTGCAATCTATGCACAACATTCACGTGACAGGAGGTATATCCGACTTGACGTATTGATAAAGGCGTTGCTTAGCTACGAAGACGGCTAAACAAATGCCGTTGTTTCTGGTAAGGATCATTATAACATACTTATCTATACCATATCTGGCATGATTTATGTAACTAATTGACAAATGTTACACCTATGTTACATGGGGTATGTGGGGTAAACTGTACCTTTATATCAAATTTAACAGGTCTGACTCAACTATATTTGTGGGGCGTATTTAGTAAATCTTCAACATCGTCTTCTTCAGCCGTAAAGGCCTCACTCAGATATACCACCAGGATCTGTCACAGATGATCGCATCTATCGGATTACCACGAACTTAACCAGAGGGCCTACCGCGAACTTCAAAAATCGTACTTCGTATCGTACCGTCCTTTTCCGTCATATAGTGTATAACACGAGAGTGAAAGGGACGCCACGACACGAAGTTCGATTTTCAAAGTTCGCGGTAGACCCTCTGGTCGTCAGTTCACATCGTTGGGGGCCGTCCCCTTATTAAATCATTTACATATAAAATGTTTGTTTTTATTTTTAGAATGACGCGTGGAGTTTGGCGTGGCCATGTAGCAAGAAACGTGATGTAATGTATCGAGAGTCAAATTGTTTTCTAGTTCCAAGTCGCTATCAGACGAAGCATACGTAAGTTTTCTAATATATTCAGATAATAATTTGGTTTGCGACTTTCCATTAGATACCAACATGCACAATTATTCGATAATGTAAGTTATCTCCCATGTGGTGCCGGGTCAGAATAGCACCACCCCCTTCCTTCCCTTGGGTGTCGTAAGAGTCGACTATGGGAACCAGGTTAAAGTGTGTCGTGGGCGATGGGCTAAGCAACCTGTCACTGCGATATCACATTTTCTCCATCTTTAATTTGAACCTACAAAAGCTAAAAGTGGCACTGAAAATTAATGTTCATGCGAGCTGCCAACCCCTTTTGAGAACATACGCATGATCTATGTATGTATGCAAATTATCTGCCATGGATAAATTAACTATTTTAGTTGTAGATTTATCATTGTAAATCTCTATAGATGTTTTCCTATTCTTGGCTCGTATTCAATAAGTTTCTCTTCGACAACAAGTAAATAAGACCAAGCTCATCCCGAGTTTTAACGAGGGAGGTTTTCATTTTAACTTTTTAATTAATGAAATGAATTGAAATGAAATGTTTATTTGCTTGAGACATGCAATATCAGGTATCAAACAAAATGGTAATCGCCTATTGCATCTGTAACATTCTGTAACATTTGTTACTAAAATAATACATCAGATGTGTAGCTAAAATGTCCAGCAGATTGGACTCTTAGGTTCTGTGGTTAACAACGTAGTGCTGCGGTGATCCGACTAAATCACGTTTTTCTTATTACAGGGACAGATTTATAAATGGAGGCACCGGAAAAGGAAAAGAGAGCAAAACGGAGACAGTCGCGATTGAAGAGGTTTGAATCTGAAAACGACAGAAAATAAACGATTTTTAACAAAGTCTTGTTATTTAACTGAGTAAACTCATACTAAAATATAAAATCGACCAAGAGCATGTCGGGCCATGCTCAATGTGGGATTCTGTATAATAAAAAAACTAGCAAAGTATACCTTCGCATCGATTCATACGTCTTTTACTAAGAAGGGAAGACTTTTTATGATAACTCAAAAACAGCGTAACTTAGAATGTCCGCTAAAGTCTTATGTATGTATGTAGTATGTATTGCTTTATTGTACATAAAACACGGTAAAATGACAAACAAACAAAAAGTGGAAGTACAAAGGCGAGCTTATCCCTTTAAGGGATCTCTTCCAGCTAACCTTTAAGGGATCTCTACCAGCTAACCTTAAGTGATCTCTTCCAGCTAACCTCTAAAGTTTTCGTTGAAAGTCTTTATTAATTGAATGATTTTTTAAAATTTTTGGACCCATAGTTCAAAAGTTAGAGGGGACACATTTTTTTTCTTTTGGTGTGATTATTTCCGAAAATATTCACTTTATCAAAAAGTGTCTAATGAAGACCTCTGTTCATTTCGAAAGACCTATGCAACAACACCCCACACCATAGAGTTGAAGCAAAAAAAAAACAACTTTACGTGTAGTGTACAATTAAAATATTTTATTTTACGACTTTGTGACATTTATTAATTTATATATCCATACCAAATTGCACACAGAGCAAAGCCTCGGACAGACATACAGACGGACATGGCGAAACAAGAAGGGTTCCTAGTTGCCTACGGAACCCTAACAAGTATTCAAAAACAAGTTGATAACAAGAACCCATATAAATTAACACAGTATCTGTTTATTCAATTTGTGGGAATCGTACAGTTTTTTCTTTGACTTACCGGTTTGATAATTATTATTTAGATCGACGTTGTTTGTAAAAACGGTGTGAAGTTAAACTGGAATCGCTTACAAAATTAGTTTTATGTGAATTTGGTTTTTCAGTCCAATTGATCCAAATTTTATTTGTGGCGGCGTAGAAAGCACTTCGGAAATAGATTCAGCCGCTTCCCAGGCAAAAGGGTCACGTCCCTTTGATTTCTGCCTTTAACTAAGTCATCAGTTAGTGTTGTTTTAGGACTAATTTGCAGTTTCGCTTCTCATCACAGTTTAAGGCCACATCGTCATGCCTAAATTGTAAGAATTCGTTTAGATTTAAGCGCAGTAAAGAATATGTACTGAGTGTTATTTTATGTAACAAGATTAGTGACACTCGCGCTTTCAAGACGAATCTAATCACATTTATCTTAATCGGTTAGATACGAGTGGACATTGGGACGAACATCCATTCATACATACTGGTCTCACACATAACACTACTTTTGGGCTTTGCGCAGTCTTGTAAAGTAAGTTTAGTTTTTTCTGTGAATATACGCACATTATACGAATTTATAAAAACGGAGACGCCGTCTAAGCAAATTATGATTCCAAGCTAAATAGCGTGGCCGCGACTTTGCCCGAATTGCGGTGCGGCAAGCGTTTTATCTGTTCATTGTACGGTCAAGACGTGCAATGCACTACGGTTAGTTGGGCTCATACGCAATGTATTTCAAAAACCGCTGCCGCTGCCGCCGCCGCTCGAAGTTGTGGCTGGGCCATAAATTAGCCTTCTAGTCCGTAATTTATGATATACAGCGTGGACCCTGTAACTGGAGCAAAAATTAAACCGTCCACTATTGGGCTAGCCAGCAATTATTTCGTAGCCGTCCCAGTTGTCAAAAAAACATTTCTTTTCTATTGCTAAAGAAACTCTTCTTATCTTTTTCTTTCTTTAGCAAATTAGCAAAGAAATATTGTTCAAGAACTAGTCATGGACTTCTGCAAGGTAACGCCTGATTCTATCAATTACTTTAAAACACAAACAAATGCCATCAAATAATTAAAAAATGATTTTGACTCATAACTTGCTTCTACTCCAAAAACATTGACTGGCGCGCTCGTGGTGTCAAGATCCATTACTTGGAGGTCATAACATTAAATCAAAATTTCTCCGTGTTAGAAAAAGTACTTGGACTCTAGATGCTCTAAGGTGGCGTCCTTTTAAATATTTGCTGCTGTCACAGGGCCCACCCTGTATGTCTACGTGAAAGACGCGCACCCCCAGATTAAGGATTTCTATATAGATCTTTTCCGCGTTCCACCAAGAGGGACGGAAAGTTCTTTTGCAACTAAATTGAGAACTTGTTTCATACGGCTGACGGCTTACTGTTTATGGTTGAATGTACCTCTTGAATTTTGGCGCGTGATCGTGTATTTGCCTCAAAGTTGCATCAAATAGATTGATGCAAATGGACAAGTGGAACTATGACAAGGACATCAATTGATATAATACAGATATTATCTCTCTGTTGCTTTTATTAAATTTAGTATAATTACCCAAGCCTAAAACCAAGACCATCGGGGGATGGACAGCAGCATCCCTGGAGTGCGGTGGATATACTGCGATCGCATGCGATTAAGTTATTTACCCCCCATGGAATTGGGGGAGGCCTACGTCCAGCAGTGGACAGTTTCGGCTGATATGGTGGTAATAACCATCTCGCTTTTTAATGGTATTATTATTTGATGTCCACTCTGGAGTACTCTGAGCGAGCACCTAGATCTGTAATGACCTAAATAGGATCAAAAACCTACTGAAATATTTCACCATCCATGTCCTATATGATAGGTATTATTTTGTTTAAATTCCCAGCAGTGTACGGATTTCCTGCATGACGCGTGTTGGTATTGAAAAGGTAATTAACTCTGAATGGGTGGCTTTAAACAAATATTGACAGTAGACAGAATGAAGCAGCGAATAAAAGGTAAACTTTTATAGTCGTATAAGGTTCACGTGCCAGTGCTCGACACCCTCTCTGTAAAACCCTTGATTGATGAAGCCTTGATGAATACAACTATGTTAGAAGGATTGATAGATAAAAAAAAAAACTTGTTTGCATTCGTAGTTAAAAATATCCTACTATTCGTTATGGGAATACTTGACAGATGAAGAATCTTAACTGTTTACGCAAGTTCCATCTTGACTTGAAATACTTGTATAAGCATTTGTACACACAAGATGTGATAAAATAATTGTAAGACCTTTGAACCAATGTTTACAAATATATTTTGTCTTTGATGATTCCGCCAATGTTGACTTTAGATGAGACACGGCTAGTATTAAGTATAATCGTAACTGTGGCCGGCTGGTTGTGTTCGATAGTATATCCAACCGATCGAACAGCCAATCTAAAACAAAACACAGACTACGAGTACAACACACACACTCTATAGGAAAACGCCGGGAGGTATGACGAAAATGGGGAGTTAAAAGGTTTTAGCTCTACAGTACAAGTAATACGAGTACGAGTAGTACGAAACTACTTACTAGTGTTAATAGCAATACTACATAGGGTTATTCTTTATAAACATTAATTACAACTATTTTTAAGTATATGAATTTATTGAATTGTCAAGTAGTTCGTATGAAGGTGTTATTTATTGTGTCGTTTACATTATGGAATTTGTGAATATTGCCTATATATAGGTAACTACTCCAAAAATTTGTTTATGAAAAAACATGTGTGATTTTGAAATGAAAATAATTTATTCCAGAACTAGTCCATAACATTGAATACATTTGAGATATATTTTAATTAGTTCATTGACCTTAGATGAAAAAAAAACCTATGTAAGTACCTATGTTCACTATACGGTAGTTGACAATACTAAAAATATAAAAGTTAATTCAGTAACGTTAGGGTTCTTGTTTCAAATAAAGAAGAAGAAGAATAATAATAATATTCTTTATTGCACCACAAATACGAGAGTACAATGTGAAAAGATTTGGTAATATTAACAACGGTGACAACAGGCGGTCTTATCGCCTTAAAGCGATGTCTACCAGACAACCTTTGGGTAGCAGGAAATATTTGAACAATATTTATAACAGAATTAAAATGATACGATGTTTATACAGCATTAAGGGGCATCTATGTCCCAATGATCTTCGCTCTCTAACTCTCCATTTTCTTGAGTTTTTTTATGGCTTATCGCATTAACAACAAAGAGGTTTACCGAAATGGTATCTCAAATTTCCTTCAAAACTCACTGTTTTCGAGATATACGGCAGCAAACTGGCAATTTTAGGTCAAAAAACCAGTTTCTTGGCCGTAACTTTTGGGAGAATAAGTTAATAATAAAAATTTGTGTATATTTTGAGATATGTAGATTTCATATATTATATAAGTGCATAAACAACATACTTATATCGAAAATAGAGCTGTTTTAGATCCCGTTTGAATAAATCATAAAATTAGAATACACGTTTTTTCCTAATTCAGCTCTTGAAAATGTAGATAAAAATTGAAGAATCAATAATCGTTAGTGCCATAAATATATCTCTCGTTTTGACGAAAGAATATTAATTAAAACTCTTCAAAAATCGATGAAAAACGTATGGCGCCACTTGAACAAGGTATTTTCGCATATTTTCTATATGTTTGCTAGTAAATGAGTACTCGAAAACAACACGATTGCAATTAGATTTACTATACTGAGATTTGGGAAAATTATTCCGGGTTTTCACCGATGACGCTGAGCAAAGTCTCCCAGGTACCCTTATACAGGTACCCTTAAATACAAGGCTACATTTTGTTTACAATTTACTATATATGTAACGTAATTTAACTCCGGGAAAATAAGGGTATAATAATATCAGATCTTTCCCCTAGTGCGTTTATATAGAAGCACACTAACAAGAGTTCGTGGTAAAACTTGTAATATTGCATCTGGTTGGTAGTAGATTGGTGGCTTAGCACTACCACGTTGGATGCATGTTTGAGGCGTTGGGATCGAGTCTTGAGGTTCCGGTACACATGGTATTTTTAAAGAAAGCGTCTTGTCGACGCGACGGGTGAGCTTCTGACGAGTATCTTGCGGCCAACCAGAAGTCTAGTGGCAACTTCTGGTTACCCTACCGCCGGGCTCTAACCAGGAGGCTTATGATGGTTGCTATTTTATCACTTATCGTCGTCGATAAAACGCCCGTCACTCTAGTACTCGCATACTTGTCAGAACGTGACTGATATCTTATCCATGACGATATAAGTGATAAAATGGTAATCATCATACCCATGCTGAAACCTGTTTTCAAACAATATTGTTTACCTCTTTCTTTTTTAGTCTAATTTATGCTTATGTGAGTATAGACATATCTACATGCTTTTCAATAATATTATTCATTTCAATTAATAATATTAACATAGGTACTACGTTGGTACCACATAGAACAGCAGATTGCAGCGCAAAGAAACGTCAACAACAAAAACAATTCGATATACTTTATGGACAATAGATATAGAAATGTAGCCTCGCTCTGCATTTTATACGGCATGTGTTACGGGGAATGCTCCGAGGAATTGTTTGGATTGATCCCTGCCGCTTCTTTCCGCCATCGCCCAACGCGACAACATTTCCATCCTCACCACTTAGATGGTTGGCAGTCCTCAACTGTGCGCGTCTCCAGAAATTTCCTGCCTCGCACAGCTAAAATGTGAAATGAACTGTACGGTATTTCCGGACCGATACGACCTTCAAACCTTCAAGAAAAGAGCGTACTCCCATCTTAAAGGCCGGCAACGCATTACAACCCCTCTGGTGTTGCGAGTGTCCATGGGCGGCGCTAATCGCTTACCATCAGGCGATTCGTCTGCTCGTTTGCCTCCTTTGTCATAAAAAAAAAAACTTTTATCGTTGATTTATGAAGATCATATGTGAACAAAAAAAAAACAATAGACTATACCGCTATAAGGTACTCAGCTATAATTTATGTTGAACATAATAATACGAGTATAAGTAGGTCATGCTACTGCATGCGTTGTAATGTAACCACTTAGGTTTATTGGTTGACGAATTTAGCCTACGGCCAATGTTAAATGCTAAACGAGCCGAAATTAGCCACATATTGATGCTCGATGTTTGCTGGCTCATGATTGAGCAATTTGGAACGTATCGATGATTAAGCGCACTATCAAAGCTCCTATACAAATTTGGAGTTATCCGGTGATTCAAGAGTGAAAATCGAATTTTGAAACCATTTATGGGTTAAATATCAAAATAAAAGATGATGCAAAATTGTAGACAGACCAATAAAAAACAAATACTACGGTTCTTACATAATTATTTCGCTTCGACCACATCCATACCTACTCGTAATTTTCCTACTACAGTTTCCCGTTTCATAAAAGTACGGATGTACAATCAACCAATTTGATATCAGGGCCACTTCGTACTTCATCACAGTGACAATAATATGAGATCTCTAGCAGCTTATTTACCGATTTTCACTATAACGCGATACGATGTGGCCCTAAAATAAAATTGGCTGACCATACCTTTACAGGTAGGTAGGTTTAGGTGAATATTACTATTAGTTATCTGATAAAACGAAACTAACACTCTGTACTCGGGAAAAAAGGGCCAAGACTTGATTATCATTGATAAATAAATAGCTACAAGCTGAAAAGCCTCTGAAAACAACACAGTGAATATTAGTAGTATGTAACTATTATTTGTTCCTGAAGTGGTATTCTTGTAAAAGTATTGGCTTGTGGTGTAAAGACGTACGTCTCCACCTGTAGTTATCACCTCAACTCTCGCCCCACCTTAAACGCTCGCTCCACCTGTCATATGTCAGCCAGTACAGTCTAACTCCTATATACGTAACATGGTTTTAATTTGATAAAATGTAGGCTTTGCACTTGATATTTCATACACAAATTTTGTAAAAATCTTTTTTACTTTAATTCGTAGAGTTTGTTTAACCAATAAGCGGTTTATATTACTTGAATCAGGATAGTTTTAACGCATAAACCCAATCGATTAGTACATCGATAACTAGAACATCACTAGAGGTGAGATGGTTTGACAGTTACACGTATTCACAAAGTAATTTTGAAAAGGTGGGGACCTTACACCCCTCATAATGTAGTTGTAATTGGCCGTCGCGGGTGTAGTTGCTGTATTGATGGTCCACAGGCCTCACAAGGCCTGTTATAAGTTGGAGAAATACCATCCAGCCATTAGTAGAAATTCCTCTCAGGCAACCACACAAATTACGTGCAATTTGCGAAACTGTTCCAGACGACCGAAACTTTCGGACATTTGATATTTCTGCATGCTATTTAATGTCCACCCTAACACTATGCCAAACTTTGGTGAGTAATTTAAATTGTACTAAAATGTTGCCGGCACCTACATTAATCACCGGGTTGGTATGTTGTAATTTATGAAAATGTCGAAAACTGGTACATGGGAAAATACTGCAGCATCCGCATCGCTTGCGGAGGTACTGATTAGGGGAATCTTAGGGAATTTCTGCTGAAAGGAATTCTTAACTCAGCAGATAAACTTATGTGCAAGATCTTAAATAATACATGTGACTCTAACCGAGTGATGAGGAATCATAATGGAAAGCAACTATTTCCTCAGAATACATTTAAAATATGTAGACTTGCACACGTTATGGTTCTAGTATGTACCACATAGCTATACATACATACACTCTTTGATGGACTTCAAATAAATGTTATAAGTAGTTTAATTTAAACCACAGGAGCGTTCGTGGCCCAGCGGCGCCCGCGAACCGCGTGCGGTAAGCGAGGTTAAGCAATGTGGGCGCAGGTCAGTTCTTGGATGGGTGACCGCTTTGAGTGGTTACTAACTGAGCGCTCCCGTGCTTTGGAAGGCACGTTAAGCCGTTGATCCCGGCTGTTGTCTATGACAGCAGTCGTTAAGCCAAGTTAGAGGCCTCCGGGTGGCTTAGAACTTCTAACAGTTAAGTTGCCCACTCACTTGTCAAAGGGGGGTCGAAGTTGCACCACGTCCGTAGGGATTACCCACCGTTACCCTATACGTGACCCCTGGGTGGTGCTAAAAGTGCAACAAAAACTGGCAACCGTACTTGTCTTCTCGAAGATCTCACGGTTCGAAAATAAATGCCATACGATTATTATTAATATTATTTAAACCACTTTACTTTGTCATTCCAAGAAGTACAGTCACAGAATGAAAAGGTTCTTCTAGGCAGTGATTCCACTAAAACATTACAGAAGCGGATATCACTATGCTGTTGTTTCAAGACTTCAACACTCTGATTTTGAAAGACAGATATGCTGGGGATGTGCCGCATTTTGAATATCGAATTGGCCCTATAAAGCACAACCTACATTAATATGTATTTTTGTAACTTACCGCCTTCATGGTTTAAAAGGTGCTTTAAACTGAGTTATATCCAATTACAACAAAAATGCAGAGGTAGAGAAAGGAAAGAGCTCGATTACTTTTAAGTCACTTACCAACTTTATTAAAGTTAAGGAACCTCGGTGGATAAGATCGTCCAATCCATTATTCGTCGTCGCCATATCTCTAATAGCCTCAATAGGATTAAAGCCCATTCGTCCATTACTGTTTTACTGTTCTTTTGTTTTATGGACATCTTTCCTCGATAATGTATTGAAAGTGCCCACAAAAGAGTCCCTGCTAACTTATTTACATATTATATTTTTTCGACCAACACATTGCCCTAACTTTCTTTTTACGGGCGAATATTATACAAAAATCGGCAGTGAGTGATGAGCAGTTTTTTTCGAGTAACAAAAAAAAGCGGCTATCTATCCTATAAGGGTTACATTTTTTCCTTTCGAGGTACGGAACCCTAATAAATACCTATGTAAAAAATAAATTTAAAAGTCAAATAATTCGTTATTGCAGCTATTCAAGACACACAATTACGTATTTTATTACTTACTTATATTCATTTCAATTCTTCAGTTGAAATTAAAATCATGAACATAGCTGTTATAGGTATACAAAAAAACAAGCAGTCATATTTATTTTTTACTGAAGAAGAAACAAACGGTTATGTACAAAAGCATGCACTTAATATTATTCTAAAAATAATAGACCAACAACAGTTTCCTTAATTAATTACTTACAGAGAATAAACTTTATTGCGATGTCAATAAGTATTACAAGGACATTTATAACTTTAATTCTACGAAAGTTAAATTTAAAACATAAAATAAAAGAGGTACTAATATAATTAAAAATATCCTGGAGCTCACATTGAGCAAACATAAACATAAATGTCGGTTAACTTAACTTATATTAATAACTTATATTAATAATTAATAAAGTATATTAGTAACTCTATGACTTATTCCTGGGCTTCAATACGTGAATATTCTATAGAAAATGGTGATCAATGTACAATTTACAACTTTAGTGTCCGCTTCATACTCATCATCATCATGTCAGCCGAAGGACGTTCACTGCTGGACAAAGGCCTCCCACAAAGACTTCCTATGTATTTAAGTATGTATTTATCTATATAAGTATTTAGATCGTCGTCTAGTACCCATAGTACAAACTTTGCTTAGTTGGGGACTAGGTCGATTTGTGTAAGATTGTCCCTCAATATTTATATTTTATTTTTTACAATGACCGGTCCTCTGCCACCCTTACACAAAAAGGCTTACAAAAGAAATTAACAGGCATAATTGAAACAAGTGATTAGGCCCGCATTTACACAGCTAAAATAAATTGTCACTGCCTAAAAGTACCTACATAGGATATTGCATTGTTGGCAAAAAAACGAACAGGAAGTGGAACGCTGAAAGGTGCGCCATTGATTGGCATACGGGCCTGGCACTGATTACCGAATGCCAGGAATGCCAGCCGTCGGCGCTTGCGGGCCAATAGGTATAAAATAACCGTAACCGCAACGAGCGGGAGGGGCTAATACGTGTGAATCGTTTTTCTAAATGATTCAATTGTCTAGGTAACTAAATAGAATGTTTTTATAAAACTTATCCACGAGAGTTTCATTTAGAATGATTAACTTTTTTTACAAACTGTTACTTAACTTGCAAGGTATGTTTATTCGGGTGGAAACTTGCGACTCAGTTTTGAAGCAATTTTTATAGCATATTATTTTTAAACATAAACGAAAATGAAAACGCGTTTAGTCTCAATTTCTATGACAACGTGAACAGCGCCTCTGGCGGCCTTTGGTGATAACTATTTGTTGCCATACAAATTAAGTCAAAAGGCTTCGTTTTCGTTTATGTTTATATAGATATCTTCAACCGATTGAGCTCAAAAATTGTATATACGTTTAGTTTGGATAAGAATACCACAGTACATGCATGCATACGCACATTTCAGACCTATATTGTGCAGGAGGTCTACACAGCTAAGCGTCTTGAATTCAAATCAGTATTATATTTGTTGTAAATATAATGCGCCGTTAAATGATTCTCACGTTTAGCGCGGTTAAGTATAATTGAAACTTGTTTTCTTTTCATAACACCGGATTGTTTTGTCAATTATGGTGTTTTGAGATAGTTGCCGAGACTAATTATTGTGAGACTAAAGTGTTTGAACTCAGCCCCCCATTTTTGGGAAACCACATTAGGCATTCTGGGATTTTTGGCATTTTCACATTGAGTCGTTTAGAGATAGGAGTACTGGGCAATAAAAAATTTTTTTAATGAAATCTAATCCTTGTTAATACAAAACTAACAACAATCCAATTTGTTCAGTTGAATAGACCCCCAGAGATGAGATACGCAAACCACACAGGGTTTTCGTGTACACTTTTTGACTGGTGGGTCGGGGTTTACGTACACGGTGTTTACATAGTGAATTGGCTGGCTGTCCGTTTAATCATACCGATCGGGTCAGTTTACGGCCTCGGGTGTGCTCCGACCTTTCAATTTAAATTTAGAAAACCCAAATGTTATCTTCGGATTCATATATAGGTATAACAAACATGGTATCCAAGTCTCATATGTTTAATTCCGAGTGTAAATAGGGACTAGATTATTTGAAGAGGGATTGTATTGGACTAGGTCTAGCTCTAGAACAAATTACTCGATCGTAATTGTCTTTGCACAGTTATCGACTACTAAGGGTATATCCCTGCGTGATCGCATCAGAAATGAGGAGCAGCCGCAGCAGAACCAAAGTGACCGATATAGCCCTTCGAATCTCTAAAGTTAAGTGGCAGTGGGCGGGGCATATAGCACGTAGAATCGATGGCTGAATCACGTACCGGAAGGCGTAGCGTGGGCAGCCCCCCACACGGGTGGACTGATGACCTGGTAAGGGTCGCGAGTGTCAGCTGGATGCGGGTGGCGCAGGATAGTCATTGTGGAAGTCTTTGGGGGAGGCCTATGTCCAGCAATGGACGTGATTCGGCTGAAATGATGATGATGAGGGCATATATTTGCTGACTTGAAGGCGTGGTTTATCGAGAGCTTACTGATTTCCTGACTTGTCAGTTTACCAATACTTTTATAATTGCGCAATATTATTCTAAGACTCGGAAGCCGACGGTGAGGAGGGACGCGGACGGTATGCTTACAGTACTGCATTCGTGCCCCGCTTCTGCATCCCGCTAGTACTCGTACGATAAAAAGCACTTTATAAGAGTTCTGTTCCGAGTTGACTGACAATCAACACTGATAACTTATTGCTTACTGATACACAAATAAAACGAGCCTATGTCCAATATGGTTGCATTCTTAGTTTACAGAGTTCTTTAGCCACTAGGTTGTCAACTGACTTTTGCCATAACATTTTTTTCCAAATGATTCTTGTCATATAACTTTTATTTCTAATATACAGTTTGTTTTAACCGGTAATCTTTTACGATAGTTATAAAACCTAACCTAAAGAGCTCTACGAGATGATTTTTTTAAAACAAAACAATAACGTAAGAAGCAAAATAACCAATCCGAACTTATACCCATAACGCAAATAATATTGGCAATTCAGTCTGTTTTAACGTACTTATAATTACTTAGCGCTATTTACTAATCCTTTGATCTGCGGACAATGTCGTTGGTTTCACACTCTGTAATTGTACATTTTCTACACTTTTACCTTGAAACCTTGTGTGTAACAGTTTTTTGTCCCAAATAAATTATCATCATCATCATCATGTCAGCCGAAAGACGTCCACTGCTGGACATAGGCCTCCCCCAAAGACTTCCACAATGACCGGTCCTGCGCCACCCGCATCCAGCGGACACCCGCGACCTTCACCAGGTCATCAGTCCACCGTGTGGGGGGCCTGCCCACGCTACGCCTTCCGGTACGTGGCCGCCACTCGAGAACCTTTCCGCCCCAACGGCCATCGGTTCTACGTGCTATGTGCCCCGCCCACTGCCGCTTAAGTTTAGCAATTCGCAGGGCTATATCGGTCACTTTGGTTCTGCTGCGGATGGCCTCATTCCTGATGCGATCACGCAGAGAAACTCCCAACATAGCTCTCTCCATTGCCTTTTGGGTGACTTTGAGCCTTCTTATGAGGCCCATAGTAAGCGACCACGTTTCAGTGCCATATGTCATCACTGGCAACACACACTGGTCAAAGACTTTCGTCTTGAGACACTGCGGAATATTGGACGAAAAGATGTGCCGTAGCTTCCCGAACGCTGCCCAGCCGAGTCGGATTCGACGATTAACCTCTTTCTCGAAGTTGAACTTACCTAACTGGACAGTCTGTCCTAGGTATATGTAATCGTCTACAACTTCGAGCGTAAAGGGTCCGATTGTTAAGGGAGTTGGTGCGACATGGGCATTAAATTTGACATGATCTTCGTCTTGTCCATGTTTATCCTTAGACCAACTCGCTCGGAGGCTCTACTGAGGTCATTGAGCATTGTACTTAAATCCTCCATGGTCTCAGCCAAGACTAATATATCGTCAGCAAACCGAAGGTGAGTGAGGTACTCGCCGTTTAAGTTGATGCCTAGCCTTCTCCAGTCCAGAGTCTTGAAAACATCCTCCAGTGCAGCGGAGAACAGTTTAGGAGAAATAAAATCTCCTTGCCTGACTCCCCGCTGCAACGGAATAGGCTTTGAGTTCTGGTTCTGGAGTCGGACTGACATAGTGGCGTTCTCGTACAAACACTTCAGCTCTTCGATATAGCGGTAGTCCACTTGGCACCGTTGGAGAGATTGTAGTACAGCCCACGTTTCAATAGAATCAAAGGCTTTCTCGTAGTCCACGAACGCTAAACAGAGGGGCAGGTTATACTCCTCAGTCTTCTGTATAACCTGACGGAGCGTATGGATGTGGTCTACGTTGCTAAAGCCTCTTCGGAAACCGGCTTGTTCGGAAGGCTGGAAGTCATCTAGCCTGCGTGCGACACGGTTCGTAATGACTCTTGAAAACAGCTTATAGACATGGTTCAGAAGTGAGATGGGTCTGTAGTTCTTCGGTAAGGCGTTGTCACCCTTTTTGAAGAAAAGCACCACCACACCTCTGTTCTATGCCTTTGGAGTTTGCCTTTCCAGTAAGACGGAGTCGAACAACTTCTGAAGGGCCCTAAGGACTGGTTTTCCACCCGCCTTCAGGAGTTCAGCTGTAATTCCGTCTTCACCGGGTGCCTTGTTGTTTCTCAGCTGCTTAAGAGCCATTCTAATCTCGTACAGGCTGATGTCCGGGATATCTTCGGTATAGTGCCGGGTTAATCTAGCTCTAAGGTCTTCCGCCAGACCAACTTCGGGTCTGCTAGTTAACGTGTATAGCTGTCCATAAAAACACTCTATCTCACTCAAAAGCTCAGGTTTGGACGAAACGATTCTAACATCTTCAGTTTTTAATCTGGCGAGCTGGCTCTGCCCAATAGACAGATCTCTTGATAGAACTTTAGAGCCCTTATTCTGCTCGATGGCCTCTTCAATACGATTTGTATTGAATTGGCGCAGATCGCGTGTAAGGGACTTAGAGATCTGTTTATTGAGCTGCCTGTATAATGTCGCATCGGCTGAAGACTGCAGAATCATCTCATTCCTTTTTTCGATGAGCCTCTCAGTGGAGATAGAGATCCTTTTGGCTCTGTGAGTTCGTTGGGCCTTAAAGAACTTAGACCCAATGCTATGGACAGCTTCCACAAACCCGTCGTGGAATTCGTCCACATCGCCGCCTAGACAATCGAAACGGTTTTGGAGTTCCAGCTGAAAGCTCTCGGGGTTTTGGATTTGGACTGCTGCTGGACGGAGCGTGGACTTCATCAGTCGAGAGCGTTCTAGCTTGACGCATATATTCCATGTGCCTCTTACCAGACGATGATCACTTCCGGTTTTAACCGTACTGATCACAGAGACATCATTGAATATATGCCTCTTCGTCGACGTGATGAAGTCAATCTCGTTTTTTGTTGCACCGTCGGGACTCATCCAGGTCCACTTCCTGTGCTCGCGTTTCTTGAAGGAGTTCATCATGTAGAGTCGCTCCTTCTCCAAGAAACCAGCCAGTAGTTGGCCCCGGCGGTTTCGACTTCCAACTCCAAATTGCTCCACTCTCAGCTCTTCACCATCTCTCTTGCCCAGTTTGGCGTTGAAATCCCCCATAACAACGGTGAAGTAGGTTTTGGAACTATATATGACTTTTGATATATCCTCATACATAGCCTCCACCTCGTCGTCGGAGTGTGCCGAGGTTGGCGCGTACACCTGTATGACCGTCAACGAGTACCTCTTGGATACTCTGACTATAAGGTACGCCACCCTGGTCGACACACTCTCGATCTTCACCACGTTGTTCACGAGGGATTTGTGGGAGATAAACCCGACACCTCCTTGGGACTGTTGGTCGCCCTCCCGGAAATAGAGCAAATTGCCGGACTTGAGGGTTATCGTGTCCTCCCCCTCTCTTCGGACTTCAGATAACCCTACGATATCCCAACGCAACTCGCTGAATGCTTCCTCCAGTTCCGCTATCTTTTCGTCGGCCTGCAGTGTTCTCGTGTTACATGTTGCCAGGGCCAGAAGTCGTCGGTGGTGGTAGCCGGATCTTAACCGGAGAATCTTCGCACTCCACCGCACTCCAGGGATGCTGCTGCCCATCCTCCGGTGGTCTTGGTCGTAGTTTTAGGACATACCCGGGCCCCAATAAATTATAAAAGGCTGTAAAAACAAAGCACTTTATGAACTTCTATGTACATGTGCTGTCTTAAAAATATGTCCATTAACACACACAACGTTGTCGCAACGTCTTTACACAAGTGACAAGAGAGTCCGGAAACATATCGGGATAGTAAAAGAGATTTACGACTGTTGCACCATACGAGCAATTTTATGGTCACTTACGAGAAGATTGCTCGTACAAAAATCTAATTTTCATCAACTGATTGCCATGAGCAGTCTATCTTGCCAAGCAAAGCCACAAGGTTATCTACTTACTCAAATATTTCAGACTAATGGTATTGAGAAGTCGTTCAGGACTGTTAACTGCCATTTTATAGTTCTTTTGCGGGCTACCCTCGTTTTTGTGGTCCAACTTTTCCAATTATAAGATAGTATTGCTGCAAATATCAGAAAATTAGGCTGGTGTCATTGTTAATATTACCCTCACTTAGTTTGATAAGTTATTGATATTTGTGCGGGTTCACAATGAACAAACTTTTATGAATATTCTGTTAAATGTACAATGTTTTGAGTAATGAGAATAGTTCAAATCTTCGCTAGAATATATTTAAATTAAATGTACATGGCCAAGACGCATATCTTACTAAACGTATAGGAGAAAACCCGATATTACTTTTTTAATACAGTTGCTCAAAAAGTGCTACTTTACGTAGCTGTTTAGCGTGCGGAAAGTTGGTTTTCGCGCACTAGTGCTTTTCACTTTTCCAATTTTTTTAAATTTATGCTTGTTCCAATGCATGACTCCTTATTGCTGGGTGTTAAATATTAGTTTCCTTTAAACGTCGTAATCAACATAAAAACCTACTGTTAATATCAGAATACGAAAAATATACACATTTCATATTTTATTACTTACCTCTTCATCATTATAACACGTTTATTTTTTAATATTGAATATTGAAAAACCGTTCTTAATAAGTTGTCTGAGTGGAACGGAATAGCTGCCGAAACGCCTGTCAAAGAAGAGGCGTTTTTACTTACTGCAAGCATGTTTTAAGTTTCTAAAGGCAACATTCGATATTGTTTTTATAAATATACGATACATAAATAATCGTAAATAACGATACTTAGGTAATAACAGTACAATGTTTTATATTTACAATTGATAATGTCTTATAGAACATGCATTTGGAAAAAAAATGATGTTACAGAATTAATAATATAAAAGTTTCAAATTCCTTACTTGTTATTTTTCTTATTTTTTCGCAACTGTATTAAAAAACGTCGTTCAATACACGTGCGGAAATGTCATTCTTCACTCGTCCCGAGTGTTGCCACTCGCCTGCGGCTCGTGGCATCCCTCGGTACTCGTGAAGAAATGACATACTTTCCGCACTAGCATCGAAATGTACTATTACCGCACGCGCTCGCGGCTAACCCTTGTCCGAGCCTAAGCCTAACCTTTGGATGCATTGAACATCAAAAATGACAACACTTTTTTTCTGAAATGACTTCTGAATAATAATGAAACCAATGTCAATAGACTTTAAATTGAACTTAGGTTGATTTCGACTTGCGTCATCTCAGTATACATTCATGATACTTCATGCATCTATGTAATGGCTACGCGCCACAATGAGTGCAAGCAACAAATGTATATTTTATACCATTCATACGTCGATTGAAGTAGACTTCCATGTAAGTAAATGTTGTTCGAATGCGCGTGTATGTGAAAAAACCCTAATGAGATGCATGTTTCTCCACAAGCAATGTTTATACCGAATATGAAAACCATTGAATGGAGAACATGCCGCTAATGGTGTATTCCTTTTACATGGAATGTTAATATTGAACACATTTGATTTGCTTTGCCATGAATATAATAATAAAATAACAATAATCGTTTAATTAATAGCACAATTTCTTACATAATTGACAGGGGTCTCCGCACTATGCCGTCTATATCGCGGGAACCAGTTAAAAATTAAAAACCGGCCAAGTGCGAGTCGGACTTCTGCACGAAGGGTTTCTATACAACATTAGACACTTTATTATAACCTTTTTTAATTATATTAAATAATTATAGAATTATATTTATTTGATTTTATTAGTAATAATAATAGTAACGTTATTAGTAGTAATAATTCGGGTCCGGAACCCTAAAAACTTAAAAAGTTACGTACTGTAAAACAGAGAAGAAATAGAGTACACAAATTTTACGTTATTACGAATAGTATCACATTTTACGTTATATGAAATACAAAGAAAACTTAAAACTAAACATTATAGAATATATAATGTATGTTTGAAGTGAATGTTTAATTATCATTTTCCATACACGTGGATCAGCCCTGTTTGAAATTAATGTAAGTTTAAATGTGTTGAAGATCCTTGTAAGTACATAGTACCTACTGGTGTTTTCCATTCCATTGTACTATTTATATAAATGAATGCTGGAAAAACTATCTAGCTTAGTAAAACTAAATAAACTCACAGAGCTAATTCACGAGGGTATAAACTAAAGTGAAACTATTCGGGAGAGTCAGTAACCTCTGCGTGATACGTTATTAACCTCACGTAGCTTAATTAATACTATCAATTAACAGTAAATTAAACAACGTATCTTTACATATATAAACGGGTGACAAAAATACCTGAATTATTTATTAAAAAATAATTTCTGAATCAATTAATTTTGTACTAAAGCAGTAACGCTGCTAACGAAAATTTCAAATTAAAGGGAAAAATTGAAAAAAGGCGTTGTAAGAGGGAACTATTGAAGGATTTCGTGGACGAGCTTGGTTGTTCCGATAGATCAGAGGCTAAAGCGATTGGCCGCGTATGCCAGATGTCGCAGGTTCGAATCCTGCTCGGAGAATTCGAAGCAATTTTTCCCTTTAATTTGAAATTCTGAATCAATGCTTGTTTTGAATGACTTCTGGTCCTAAAAGCAACCAGAAACCGCTTTACAAAGTATGTAATCGTATGTAATTAAGTTGGTGGCTAATAAAGATAGGTATTAACTTTATCCCTAAGATCACTCGAGCATATCACGGGAACACCGCATTTCCCCTAACCTAACTCCGAGCGCAAAATCATTTCGAGACGCTCGTCTGCGCTCACCCTTTTTATAGCTCGGATGAATTATGACATAAAATATTTATCTCCTTTTGGGGATATGTAACGCGTCTGCTTTTTTCAGATGATAACATAGTAAATCCCCATTTTATAATAAAAACGAACGGAATCGTCGTCTCGAGGGAACAGCACAAAATAATAAACTTTGAGATCTGTGAACTCGTTCGACGGTTTGTGCTATTCTCGGTTCCAGACTTTCTTTAGATTTTCTTGTTAACATAGCACGTACTGGATACATTTGATTTAGTTCATTTTCAAGTGGATTTTTACTTTGGAATGAATTCAGTTACAGTGACTGACGGTAAAGTGTGAAACTGTGAAATGCTGCAGGGTTGAATGAACGGGCTGAGAAGAAAAGTTACTACCTGTAGATAAAGTTGTGTTTAACTACAGTAGAAAAGGAAGAAACAACTTACCAGTCTTAAACATAGCCTCGCCCAAACTTAACCGCAGCATTCCGTGACGAAGACATCCTAAGTTTTTTTTCCTTTCTACGTTTCTAATATACTGACTAAACTTGTGTAATTTAATTAGCGTTCGACGTAAACGCCGCACCGTAGCGGAATATATTCTAACTAAGTAGGTACGTATAATCACGTGCCACCTACGCGACGTACGCAAATAACAACGTAGGTTACACAATTTTAAAGGACTCTGAAAATAATCATTTCTGACGATGAATAAATAAGCATTACGAAATGAAACATGCGAAAATCGACATTATTTACACTGGGAAAAAAACACATTAGTTTTGAGCGTGGAATGCTGTCGACTTAATATAATTTCGCAAATGTGAATGTGAACATTGTTTCTTTAAACTTGTCCTTGGGACAAGTCACCTTTAAATTTCGCTAATAAAAAGGTATGATACGGTGTTCCAAAGTTTCTTGCAGGGGTGTACCAATTAGCCGAGCAGAAGAGTACTGTCGTAACTTGAAATGCCGCAAGTCACTGTAAGGCTCGTATTAACATATGACTTTTTAAGACAGCACGACACACAGGCAAACACCGAGCAAAGCCCCACAATGGATGACGTGTATAATTTTCCCTCAAGCAATATTATGTTTGGGGCTTAGTATTAGTAGAGCCGAATAAATTGTGGTTCATATAAAGGATATTACTCACTCGTCAGTTACTTGCGGGAATGACGCTTCCTTCATATTTTCTGCGGATCAAGTGTAATTTGTCAAAATTTCATCGCTTCCGGATTTTTTAGCTCCTTTCCACAACGCAGATATTTTCTGTTCATTAGAGACTTTACTTGTTTTTTATGTGTAAGTTATTTTTATGTAGAACGTAATATATCATGGAAAGATAAAGGGGTTTATATTGTTGCTTAGAAGAAGGAAGATGATCATTACCGAAAGAAATAAGATTCATGTTGTAAGAGATACATAGGTAACATCGTACTCGTAGTGCTATGTAATTATTTAAGTTAGTAACTATACTGTTTTGTTACTCCTATTTCATCTCAGCTACTATTTTTCTTCAAATACTGCTAATTTCTGTTGACCTAATGGTTGAATGGTTGTGAACTCCTTAGGTCGTTATATCCACCTTTCCATAATATTTCAACTGTACGAGGCTTTATCAACTCTTAGATTTATGTCTACAGCAGGGTAATCAAGTAACTTTTCGAACGTGCGAATCTTGCGTGCGTAATAATGCGTAAATCTAACTGTTATTTATAAGAAATGTCATTTTGATCTAACTTGCGCCAATGATATTTTATAACTTTCACTTGCGCACGATCGATAACGTTGCTTTACTTATTTTTGCCTTTTCGTAATACCGGCAAAATACTTAAAATAATAATATTACATGCTGATAATTAACATAATTTTATTTTATACGCATCAAATTATTAAGCCGGTGATTCAAAATTTCATTACTTGTATATTATTAACATATTTTACTTCGTATTATCACAGCGAAATTGAGCAAAATGGATTGCCCTTAACCACAGTGACTTGCTACGTCTCTAATGATGCAGAACACAGATGTAGAACACAGATGCAGAAGCTGTAGAGTGTAGGCTTAGGCCTACCTACGGAAATTGATTGGGAAATAAACCGAATAATACCATTTCAAGGATTACTTTGGAGCACCACCGAAGCCACTGCAGCGAAGCCGAAGAAGTGGAGGTCGTGAGTACGAATCTCAGCTTGAACTACTTGTTTTTCTAAAAAAAACTTATGTAGGGTCACCATAAGATATATCAAAGCGAATACGGTGCTTAAAAAGATCGAAACACGACTTAATATAAAGCCGTCTGAATTTTTTTGTGGCCTGAAGAGAATTATATTTGATGGCGACGGCACGTAATACAATCGGTCATTCTTTAGTGTTATTCTTCTGTGTGTGGTGTCTTCTGACTTCACTTTTTTTGGTCTAGTTTTTGCTGGTAACCTATATTTATTTCTACTGTTAATACCTTATCCTTAAGAATCCTTAGATTTAAGTTTACTTTTAGTTCAATGGATCCACTGAAAATCAGCGGCCTAGCAACCCCTTCCTCAACAACCCATGCTGAATAGAAACTCCTGGCCTGTGGCAACGCATGACTCTTTTTAGATTTTAGCGCTATTTAGACTTTGTTGCGTACCAGGAGGCCAATTCTCGGGCCGTTCGAGATGATGTCCATTCAAAATGATCTCGATTGACGCAATGTCTATTGAAAAATCTCACCAAAATGTCGAATACAGCGAAATTTCTTATTCTATGATTATGAAATATCTTTCGCAAATATGTTCATTTTGTACTGCTGTAAACAGTCGATCAACTACTTAAGTTGTTAATATTTACCACCACTGGCAGATCAAATGTAAAAAAATTGTGATAAATAAATCCATCTCGATCGCTACCGATCACTCGTTGCATCTCGAACGCTGAGAGTAGACATATCTCGAGTGTAAGATTTTGAGAATACGAAAATGGGTTTCCGATTGACATCCGCCATTTTTTATCGAGATATGTCTAACAGAAATCATCTCTAACTGTCTCTAACGGCCCGAGAATTAGCCTCCTGCGTATTGTTGTTCGAAAATTAAAGTTAATCTATTCTATTCTAGATACTAATAATGACGTATCAGACAAGTATGCAGTATCTCGTCGTCACATTTGAGTTATTTTAGAGAAGGGTAAGGTAACCAGAATGCCCCTATTTTACCAACTTGTCAATTGTCACCACCGCATAACCAGTCATGCCACCTTTACTTGTCAATCCAGGGTTGACTAGTAAAGGTGGTTGCTAGACAGCACCATTACAATTTTCAATCCAGCTATGTACAGACGTCGAATTTTCATTGGCTTGTGAAAATTGACAATTTGGTGAAAACATTTCGAGGCTCTTGAGGGTGAACTATTGTTTCATATTTATTTGCTTGTTATTAATCAATACATGTAATTCTCCATCACTTTAAATGGTTGAATTACTAAGTTGAAATAAAAGGCTGTCACACAACTAAAGTTTCTAGTTAAGAGACTCAATTTTAAATACTCGCCCACCGAAATATTTAACAACCATAATTTCTTTTCTTTTTGCAGCAGCTTTCATACCTGTTTGAATACAGCAGCTTACCCTAAGCGTGCCAAGCCATAAACTACGCTAGATAAGAGTACAAACACAGCTCCACTTTAGTCAAAACCTGTCTTTCTGTGAAATTAATTTGTAACAATAACATTATTTTGCCCCTTTGAAAAAATTGCAGCACTTCACCATTGCTAGTTTGTGCTGAACTAAACAACGTAATTTACCTAGTACTTATCACGTAATAAAGGGGTCTTGAATAGCACCAATCCAACAGTGCAAAAGATCACTTCATCGTTCTCACCCTACTCTCAAAGTTCCCCTAAGAGTGACATGTAAGTCATGTATGTAACCTTGCTCACTCAGTATGAAGTGCTCTAAAGCAAAATATGAATACATTAAACACCCATACTCGACTCCAAATGAATATGAAAATGTTATCACATGCGAACTTCACGGGCCCAAGTGCCTCCAGCATTTATAACTTAGGCAGAGTTGAATGTCATTTTGACACAGTTATATTTCCCGCAAACTGCACTGAATAGATAAAAGTTGGGAACTTTTGCAAAGTAAGATCTGTCGCATAGCTATCGTAAAAGGATTTCTTAATGTTATTATGGTGTCACATAAGCGTAATAAAATATTATGAGTCTAAACTCGTAAAATTGTTTGGGAACGCCCTAACGTGGTAACTTGGCACTTATCTATTGAGTGGCTCGCAGCACAATGAAATGTGCTAGTAGGTTCAGTTGCTATCACACTATGTTGGTAATATGATACAATGTATGCATTATTAGGAGTGATCGTAACTTTTGTAGCACTTTTGGTGCAGCGTAGTGGTATTTTTTACAAGTGGAAACGTCCACTTAGCGGAATTATAATTTCCAACCGAAAATGAAAAATTGAAAAACTGATCACCCCGGGCGGGATTTGAACCCGCGACCTCTGGAATCCGTCCTCGGGATTTTTCAATTTTTCATTTTCGGTTGGAAATTATAATTCCGCTAAGTGGACGTTTCCACTTGTAAAAAATATTTACATTTAGAATGGGCTAGCACATTGTTGCTAATGATTCTCAATGTAACTTGAGACATTGGTGCCGTTTCAAAAAGTTGTAGTAACTTTGACGGTAGATGTCGCTACAAGTCTCCCTAAGGCTTAATTAAAGAGTGAACTGATTGAAAGATTCGTCGCCTCGGGATAACCCGCGGTAGCTCATTTGGAAAGAGCGATGGACGGATTCCAGAGGTCGCGGCTTCAATCCCGCCCGGGGTGATCAATTTTTCAATTTTTCATTTTCGGTTGGAAATTAGCGTAGTGGTGTTAACGGAGTTGGTATGGACAAATACAATTTAAACAGTTAATAAAAGTTATTAACGCTAATGAATCATAAGAATTTAAATAATTTATCCCAATTCCGTTAACACTACGCTGCACCGAAAATGCTACAAAAGTGATCGTAACTGATTATTAGTCACTAGCACCCACCACGACGAACCTTCTTTTGAGTCGCATGCGTCCTATCCCATAGGCTAGTGTAATCTGCTAATAGTATCAGACAGATCGGATACTCGTTTGCCACCATCGCAGTACAGGTAGTCAATACAAATGCGGATAAATATGTATCATCCCTGTAACATGAGTATGACTGGCAATTTAAGTTTCCCTAAAGTCATAGAATTGCCAATTGGATAGTACCTATTGATACTTTAACCACAGAGGCTTGTGCTCAAACCAGAAGAGATAAAATGGCCCTAACCACCCGAGCGACCGTAATTAGACGTTTAAAATCTGTTAGTGGGTTTATTTTACTACAAAAACTTTCCCTTGAATGCTGGAAAACATTTAAAACCGTAGGACTACATTCAATTTCCCTTCGGTGCGATAAAACTAAATTCTACGAGCATGGACGAGGTTAAATGAAATCGGGAGCAAAAGTTAGAAGTAGATTAAAGTCAGATTTATTTAAATATGAATCTGATCGAGGTTAATCTAAATGTATTAATTAAGCTTTGACTATGTAAATTTTGTGACTGGTTGATTGAACAGGCCCACTTTATCGGGATGATATAAAGACATGACCTAAATAATTCAGTCTAGACTACGCAACGCAATACAATGTCTTAAGGGAATTATGATATTACAAATATGAATAATATTTATTCAATAAAATAACAATCAGAATAAATAGTTAGACTTAATGACTTAGTCGAAGAGGCACTACAATTATTTCGAAGTGGTGCATTAAAGTTCATCAATTAACCACAATGGAATTAACAATAACTAAGCTCCTTTTATAACAATAGATGAAACAGAATCAACGAATATGGTTACTTTTCCATATTCTTAATATCCCTTTGAACTGCTCGGCCATCTTTCCTTTTCATCTCGTGGGAAAAGTATCTTTTGACAAAGCTATCTAGAGAACTAAGTAGATCACGGACCAAATAACAAAGAATAGTCGAAAGGTGTCTTTAAAATAAGCCTCCCTACTAACTTAAGGCACTTCGGATAATATGACGATGTAGGTACAGTCAGCAGCAGAAATAGCTAAGCGGGCCTAGTGCTCAAAAGGAGCTACACACAGACACTAATGTCAAGAAAATAATACGCTGTGTAGATAATTGTCAACGGATTTATAGTGCTTAGCTGATGTACATACATACCTATTATACCTTAAACTTAACAGTAGCGCTCAATACAATACATGTCCAGGAAATCTTATAAATTTCCAATGGGGTTCTTGCCGCTTAATAAAGTACGAGACGCTTACATGCGTCACTAAACCCAGATCTTGATTATACACAAAATTGAGTACAACAAAAACGTACTGACGCGAAATTGACCGACAAATCCTTTACAAAATCCGGACTCCTGACAAGAATACGTTTTTCGGGACACTCGGGATCCCTTACCCCTTTCTTTGTTATGTAAATATCTGTGTCTGGCGAAAGTTTGCCAACAAATATTCCCTCAGTGCCGATCCATTAGAAAATGAAAGAACGTTTGCTAGAAACGAAACAAGAGCCCGCACACGTAACTTGTCGACGCCCGCACTGATGATATTACACCCCAAATTCGTTGTTTGTACAACACTGAGTTAATATTAGTTTAGGACTAATGATTCATCTGCCTCGCCTTGAATTACTTGAACTGCGCCGATTGTTGCACGAATTACTTCTAAAAATGGCGTAAGCTTTCTCCTTCGCCCTAATGATTAAGGAGTTCAAGAACAAACTCGAACTTTACTACGACTTACTTTCACGACCGCAAGTAGTACGTTTAAACGTATAATTGACAATATCAACAAAACATAGTACTCGTACTGTTGCATTAGCGTGATGTAGGAGGTATTTGGAAGTCAATACAGTCTTAGTCGACTGATAGAATTTACGTACATAATGGATAATAATTACAGTTTTAATTAACATAATGCCGATTATCTCGCGGGGGAATACGAGCGATCCTTATGCAAAGCGTGTTTCTTGGAGTGTAGGCGCAGCGCATACAAGAAAGACGCTACCAGGAGACAAGGCGCCCATTGTTTATGAATCTGGCGTCGGAGGACGTCAGAGCTCAATCCGCTATTCAAACAAACATGTACATCGTTCCGTCTTACTGCCGTATCTAAAGCAGTCGCTGAACATGGAACGTTCCTGTTATGTTAATTTCAAATCCCGGACAATCAACGCGGGGACTGAACACCGTAGGGAATTCAAGACGACGACGTTTGTAAACTTATCTCGTCTTCTCGTTAGCAAGAGAGGCGAGCCTTCTGAATACATAAACGTGTCATTCATGATTAGGCAACTGTCGCGACGTGGCTGTTGACAAAAACACCGTCTCGAGGCAGCCCTGTAACCCCAGCGGGGCCTGAAATACAAGTAACAGTAATTAGATTCGGTCCCACCAATCTGCGCTCAAATATGCAAAAGACGACTAATCAATGCGCGTACCGAATTCATTTAATCTTGTCACGGGACATATAAATTGCCATAATAAAGCAATTTGCGGTTTCGCAACAAAGTATACTTATGTAAAGGACAGGACGCACGCGAAGTTTGAGAAGCGTATCATTGGCATCCCGGAGCGTGGTAAACGACCCCGAAAATTGCTCGCAATATATTCGGTTCAAGGGTGACCCGGCATAAAGAGAAGGACGAGACGTTTGTCACTCAATATATTATTTACCCGCGGACACTGGAAGCGACCCGCAAAAAACGACCCATTGCGTATCCGGAGTTCCGAGATATGAATCTTATGTTCAGTACCTAATTATTTATAGATGCTTCTACTGCTTTTGGTGCCTTCTGAATGAATCTATATCTTTGAATGCTATGCATCGCTTAAAATCAGAGAAAAAAATGATATTACAGCTGTTTTAGTTTCTGGCCTGTATCTCTGAATCGAATAAATCTATTAAATTATGTGTGATGCAATACGTTATTGTGCGAGGGGCCGTATATTAAACTGTGACAAATTAAATGCAGTTAGCGCGGACAAACTCATAGGAGTTTGCACGGAGTTTACGAGTTCAACCTGTGCGTTAACTAATTGATTTGATTTTGCTCTAAAGCTAAGACACTGATTACAATTGAGTACTATAAGATCCTCCCTGACACAACCTTTATTTGACTTGACGCACCTATTGAATTGGAAATTATACTGTAAATGAACATCAAATGATATTTCGTACACAAGTTTTATATTTTGAAAAACCCAAATGGTATTTGCCAGCTATAGTGATGACAGAAGGACGAAAACGGTAACAGGTTGTTGGCCACTTACAGGCAAAAGTAGCGTCAATAATCTACCAGATTGATGGGTGAACGACATTAAAAAGGGATAAGGGATTTGAAAAGAGGCCTATGCTATGCCCAATTTCTATTAAATTTCGACTTATTACATTCACCATAAAATATACATTATATTTAATTATGATATCGTTAACATTATTCGAAACTAGCTTTTGCTCGCAACTTCGTCCGCGTGTAATTCATTCTCGCCTTAGAATGATTTGTTTTCCCATACAATCTTTCTCAAGCTCAGGTGGACACCAGGAACTTAGGGGTGACATGTTGGAGAAGGAAAGCCACGAATAGATCGGACTGGATATATTTGCTTGACCAGGCTAGCCTAGGGCCCACCCGCGGCTATAACGCCTCAGATGATGATGATGATACAATCTTTCACCCTTCCTTACACCCCCTTGAGAAATGATTACAGTCAATATGACATTCCCTAGAAATCCTATTGTCAAACTAATGATTAAGTGCTTATTTCGGAATATCAAATGTACCGATTCTAGACGAACGAATCTCTTCAAAAACATTACATGTACATTGTACAATGATAAAAGTCTCGCTACGCAGTTCTGCCGTAAAACGTTATTCCAACAGAGCGAGTTCTTCATGTAAGTATGATGACCGAAGACCGGAAGCAGAGCGGCAAGGCATGCGAGAATAATCACACAGAGCGGGTTTCTCATGTAAGGCTGAGGGCCGAAGGCCTGAAGCAGAGAGGCGAGACACGCGAGGCTGAAGGCCGAGCCTCCCAACAGAGTAGATTCATCATGTAAGGTTGATGACTGAAAAGCCGAAGGAGAGTGGCAAGGCATGCGAGGCCGAAGGCCGAGCTATGTCGTCACCGAAGATCCAGTTGCCATATTAATGAGGGTAAATTATACTCCATTCGTTCGTTTTCACGTGATGCATATATACATAAACAGACAGAAAAACAGACACAAATTCTTAAAACTGTTGAAACGATTTCTGTTATCGATTCTAAGTATCCCCAGCCAACTTTTTTTTCGAATATCTTCCATGTACAGACTTTCGACCCTCTTCTAAGTGTACATCTAACATGCTGAGGATTGGGCTGCCCAGCTCAAGTGATCTCTTATATCAAACAGTTTTTATGGTGTGAAGGGTCAACAATTACGTAAAAAATAATGCACGACAAAATTAAATGGTACACCGACGCTACAAAGTGTGCATTGAAACAACTGTTTTTGTATATGAATAAAGACAATGCCAAAGTATCGCAAATGCATTTTGATGTACACGCAAAGTAGAACTTATTGCGAAAAGGTTGTGCTCAAAAAATAGCGTCAACAATCAGAAGGAATTATAATACTTCGATTTTGACATAATGAAGCGTCAACTTGTTTATAGGTCGATTCACAAGAGCTGGCGCGAATTGTCTATGAAATTAATGACAGTTTCATACATTTTCTGCGCCAGCTCTTGTGAATCGACCTTTACAATTCTGCTATGCTTTAAGTAAACTTTCATTTATTCCTTATAATGTACGTTATAAAACAGAAATAATTAATTATTATTAAAAATAAAATAAAGTAAAAGTTAAATTTAAGTTATATTTCTTGACACGCTGTTATACTCCCAATTGGCTGAAACTTAAATCGTAGAATGGCGTATGAGGATTAAACCACCTCGTTTCATAGACCTTACTTGCATCCCCGATTTAATATCCCTTTGATGGAAGATCATCGGGACAAAAAGTACACTTATAATATATATAAGTGAATCCAGATTATATACTATAAGCATACAAATCATCTTAATCTGTTCAGCCGTTTTTGCGTGATTCAGTGGCAAACATCCAAACATCTAAACTTTCGCATTTATAATATTAAGTAGTGGGATTATGGTATAAAGTGAATTTACATGAAGTGAACGGCAAAAGTAACATTGTAATTACATGTTTTTATATAGGATTACAAAGTTATATATTATGTAGTTTTTGAATCTAGAAAACAGGACTGAAATTTGGGTTTAGAGTCACAGTTACTTAATGGAATAAATTATAATAGTGTCTAAAATTTGAAGAGACCGTTGTGGCTGGCGCGCACACTGGGCAGCGCCGCGGCGCAGCGCTTGCGTTACTTTTTTTTCAGTTTCTATCTTAAGATTTCACGAATTTTGAAAAGAGGATGTTTTTCCTTTGTCGTCAAGTATATGCTTACCAAATTTCATTCCTGTAACTCATGGATTATAGGAGTTCCCATACAAAATTCAACCCCTCTTTTTACCCCCTTTTACCCCAAATCTGCACAATTTTTATAGCCTAAAACCTGACCGGGTATTTACTCGACAGATTAATATAGTTTTCATCAAAATCCGTCAATCAAAACAGACAAACAGACAAAAGTTCTAAAAACTGTTGGACCGTGTTTTGTTATCGATTCTAAGTATCCCGAGCCAACTTTTTTTCGAATATCTTCCATGTACAGACTTTCGACCCTCTTCAGCTTTATTATATTTATAGATAGATAGATAGATTTTGTATGTCCATATTAATACTTAAATATTCTGACACTGAGTAATAGGCATGTTTCCTTGAAATAATTGGATATTTTTTAAACACAGCTCAGCTGAGAATGATGATGATGGATATGAACCGGGGTTAGAACCCACTACCTCGGAATTGAAAGTCATGTGCCTGCCTACAATGGCCCTAAATCCGTTAATTTCACTACAAGGTATAAACTTCACTGGCTTATAACGACTATTCGTAATCGGAGGTTTAGATGTTGGGCCGTTACTCACATCAAGATTCAGTGACCCAGCGGTTCATCACAAACAAGCCAGTTCATGAAAATATATATTTTAAAAACATAACAGCACCATTACCTTAACATAACAATAAACAAGGAGTAAAATTAAATCAGTATTAATAAACATTCAACTTAATAGACTGCTAAGGACTCTTCTAAAATCTCCGATAAATCTTTTTCGGACTGCTGGAGCGGTGACATTGCCAACAATCGTTGCTGCGGCAGCGCTCCTTTCACCAAACTAGGGATATCCGATCCAGAATACCCCAGTGCAGCCAATCCGTTGTCTATCTTCATAATATCCATGTACGTCCCTATCGTGTCAGCGAGGAGTTTCCCAGCGTCTGCCTGCGTGACCATCCCGTGGTATCTGCCCCGAGGAGACTGGCGGCTTCCAAGTGCTTGTCAGGGTCACTGACAGCTGTGCATTTGAAGACCGCAGGAGCTGTCATTATGAAGGACAGGCCGTGGGGAATGATGGGTTCTTCTCCATAGTCCTTCTTAGGAGTAAACTTCTTGACAAGTCCCGCGATCGGGTAGGCGAGTCCGTGGTAGCCATGGTAGCGGCCAGATGCATGCCCGAACAGGCGTCCATGTCATCTGCGTTGTACACTGAGCGCGCGAAGTATTTCTGGATAGTCTGCAAGCAAAATCTGGCCCATACATCGGATATTGGGTTGCTTCCTGGATATGCATCTGGCTTTTTCAGTGCTGGATCAGCAGGATCCTCTCGTTTTGTGTACGGCATCGCAGTGAAACTCTCCAAAGCATGACAGAAGATGTCGAAGCCAGCATAGTTCGCCACCGTCTCTGGCATAGTGAGGGTGTGGAGAGGGTCGATGAGGGCAAGAAGTGGGCGGAGGGCGGAGTTGGCAATGCCAATTTTGATTTTCGGGGAATCAAGGCCGAAGATGCTAACTCCGGTTGTTTCGGAGCCAGTGCCGCTGGTTGTTGGTATCGCTATCAGAGGCTTCAACACTCCGTCGATCTTCTTCCCCTTGCCAATAGGTGTTCCCAAGAAATCCAACAACTCCGATTCTGGATAACATGACAAGAGATTAGCAGCTTTACAAGTATCCATGGTTGAACCACCACCGACAGCTACGAAGCTGTCAAAGTTATTATCTTGGGCGAACTTGATTGCATCGTTGAAACTTGATTGTGTTGGCTCCACGTGAACCCTATCGTACACCTTGTAGTTGACTCCAGTTTTAGTAAGTGCTTCAAGTACTGCCTTCATAGGGCTCAGGTTAACGACATTTGGGTCCGTCATGACGCATACATTCTTGCCTCCTAAGTTGTTCAGGTCGTATCCGACATCGCGTGTCACTCCGACTCCATACCGGACTGTTGAGTGTTTTATCTCAAAAGAATTGGTTGGTAAAGGGGTTGAATTAGATACGTGGACGTTGCCACGGTGACTGTGGGCCGGGCACCTGCATGATGCCGAATTTACTGTCCTCAATAAATCAAACACTCTTTTTCGACTCGTCACGTATACGACTGTCTCCAACAAAATGTCACAGCATATCACAATAATAAACACATTATTATCTAAGTGGTTATTTCACGAGTATCCAAGACCGATAACAGAATTTTCTGTTTCTGGCTTTGTCTTAAGCCACATCCTGTTATGCTACACTAAGGCATGATCGCAGCATTTAACTTCACATTCCTTTAAAGTCTTGTGCGCTTTTTATTTTAATAACACTGTTTATTTTATAACTTCTCAATTTCTATTCCACTCACTGACTCACAGTTTTATACAGATTCGTAATTTAATATCAATTAAACGGTTGAGCTTAACAGGCATGTACAAAATACTTCGTCAAATTCTATACTATCTATACTAATATTATTAAGCTGAAGAGTTGGTTTGTTTGAACGCGCTAATCTGAGGAACTACTGGTACGAATTGAAAAAAAAAATTGTGTCAGATAATTCATTTATCGAGGAAGGCTTTAGACTATATAACATCACGCTGCGACCAATAGGAGTGAAGACGCAGACGAAGTCGCGAGCAACAGCTAGTTATACACAAAGCACCTTGGGCAACTATATATGGAAGGTGGACCAAAAACCATCAGAGCTAAGAGTTATGTCATTAAATTAGTATTTATCATATTTTTGTCATTTCGTATATGGGCACCAAATTCAGTTCCATTGCAGAACTGATATATTCATATTTTAGTCAAAGTGAATACGATGCTAACAGTAGATTTAAAGATCTATTTATTGACCTAATTCTCAGTTTTGTTGTTTTTAGGACCATTTTGACGCAATTTATTCTTTAGTCAGAGTGAATAGGTACGAGATAATAGTAGATTTAAAACCTATTTAATGATCTAACTTTCAGCTCTGTTGGTTTTTGGTCCATTTTGACGCATGGTCCTTTGATTCGCGGGTAGACATAATATATTTAAAGTTAAGGGCGATAAAGCCTAATTTTTGATGAGGCTCATAATTCGCAAAATAGGTAATCGGCGTCTCTGTTTCTATTAATCGATGTTATAATAATTTATACCAAAAAAACCGACTCTAATTTTGTACTTGCTATGCCACAATTTGTGGTTTCCGTGAGCCAATGCTTGCTTACCTACAGAAAATACCGAAATCGGCATATGCGTGCCTATCAAATTCGAGGAGTTCCCTCGATTCCTCCTAGATCTCATCATCAGACCTTCACCAAATTTATATGGAACTAATGTCGGGGTACCTGCTTTGAAACAAAAATAGAATTATCAAAATCGGCCAACGTGGTCAAGAGTTATCGGGGAACATACATACATTAAAAAAAAAATCCTTCTATAGAAGTCGGTAAAAACATAACTTACGTGCAATTAAGCCGTTAAGGCGGAACGTCACGGATTCCTGCCGAAGTTCTGCTAATAGATGGCGGCACTGAGACCATTTGGTGGTTTTTCATAATTTTCCGCAAAATCACTATATTACATTTGATGATTTTCAAACTGCGGAAGAAGCAAAAAATCCTACGTATGAATCGCAATCTATCTGCACTAAACAGTGTTTATTTTAAACGTGTATTGTGAACGAATGCAAAATATTGCAATTTCTTGCATTCACGCACACATGCGTACCTAATGTCAGTGGGAAAGTCACTTACTGTCAAACATTATACAAAGTTGAAAATAGAGGGCGCAATAATAAATCAAGGAAGTAGCTTCTAGTGCGAAACAAGAGAACTACGACATATGTAAAAAAACCGGAATAAATAGAGCGATGTTTTCGAACCTGTGAGATGACATACGGTGGTCTTGTGGAACTCTCTTTCACTTTTATCTCAGTGTAACGCTAGAGTCATACTCGCGTTCGATCCTTGGAAACCATCATCTTTTTGTGTTTTTATTTTTCTTCGAAGTGCTTTTATTATTTTTGTGATAAGTGTATTTAATGCTATAGTTAATTTATTTCACGTAAACAATATCAATTACGTTTAGAAACCTTAATTTTATAAAATATGAAATAATAGTACGAAATAGAAACTATAAAAATTAAGCCCCGCGTCATCGTAACAAAGACATTGGCGGCATTATTTATTTATTTATTTTATTTGGAGATCCAACAGCTGTGATATTACAAATAAAATAGAAAGCCAGTTATAGGAACTTACAGGAAGTATTATACCTCGCTATTCTTACATGGTTATGCTTTAAAGATTTCGACTTTTTATATTATTTTGAGACAGTGATGTAAATTCTTATGACTTGACTTAGGCAAATTTGTAACAAAAATTGAATCTAATTTATCGCTATGAGTTTTTTTTAAATATTTTTTATGCATTCAATTTCTTGAATAGTACAATCGAGTAAGATACAAAACATATGTTTATGATCTTTAAAAATCCTCTACATGCTCTACTACTGAAATATAGACAAGTACTCGTATATCTGTATAGATACGAGTAAGTGTACGGAGTATGGCGTTTTGAGTCATACAATTAATAAATAGTGTACAAACATTTTATCCAATTTCAGCAGACAAATCAAAGCAAAGAAATAAATATCCGTACAAAGTCACTACATGGACATGCATGTATTGTAAGGTAAAATATACTATTGGTTCACAAAATGTTTTGTATTCGCCTGTGAACTCAACCCTGAAACTATTTGATCCCAACATTCTTAACAGTAATAGCTAGAAACGTAAAATATAACATCAGTTCACTTGTAGCGATTGTGGTAAGCATTGTGAATAGCAATCTTGTTCGTTGTTTTTAATTTACTAGTGGCCAGTCTTAAAAATTGATATGAAACTTCTTCAAAATGCCTGACCTAGAAAGAGATAAATAGATCGTTGACAGAATGGGACTCTTCTCGAGAAGCGTCAACTTTTAAAATTCGAAGTCCAATAATGGGTTGAGACGGGTGTTGCATATTATACCATCCAAAATTATTGAATGAATTCGTGCGGCGCTGCCAGCTTGCACTAGGTGCATATGACGCGACGTTGCCATGTTGGTTCTGCATGTATAATATGTAGATATACCGACGTCTATTATAATACCCATAGCACAAGATTTACCTACTTATTTTGGGACTAGGTCGATTTCTGTGCCGAGTGAAGAGTGTCGTTAAATATTTATTGAAATATTACCAAAATGCATGCTTAATGATGATGAAGATGACACTGAATGAAATATTTAGAAAATACCTGCTACACATTTTTAGGGTTCCGTAGTCAACTATAGGCACCCTTATAGTTTCGCCATGTCTGTCTGTATATCTTTTTGTCCGTCTGTCTGTCCGAGGCTTTGCTCTGTGATAGTTAGTGCTAGAAAGCAATTTGGTATGGATATTTAAATCCATAAAACTGACAACGTCGTATCGTCGTACCTCCCCTATTTGAGTCACGATGAATTTTTTTTTTGCTTCTTCCCTATGGTGTGGGGTGTTGTTGGATAGGTCTTTCAAAATTAATAAGGGCTTCATTTTTTTTGATAAAGTGAATGTTTTTGGAAATAATCACTCCAAAAGAAAAAAAATGTCCCCCCCTCTAACTTTTGAACTGATTCCAAAAATATGAAAAAAATCGTGAAAGTAAAGCTTATTAAAGACTTTCAACGAAAACTATAGGGGACATTTGAGTTATCGTAAAAAATCGTCTCTAATTCTTAGTAAAAGACGTATGAAACGCTACGATTTTTTTTTGCCGTTTTTATCGATAATGGAATGGAACCCTTCGTGCGCGAGTCCGACTCGAATTGGCCAGTTTTTGTAATACACTTAGCCGTTAGGTATAGGTAGTATTTTTAGGTTGTGTTTTTATTTGTAATGTTTTATTTGTATTATAATTTCGTATCTTACGATCAATATTTAATTATGTTTGTTGTATTTATCAAATAAATAATATATTTAAAAAACATCTGATACATGAATATAATACATAATAAATATATTTATATATCCAAGGCTCAGGAAAACATATTGATTATATCGTTTTCATCATCCAAATAATGCCCTGAACGGGATTCGAACCCGTCACCACCGGCTTCGTAGGCAAGATTCTACCAACTAGGCCAAAATGGTCGCCAAGTATTCGATTGACATCATCATCATCCTCCTAGCGTTATTCCCAGTACAGTTGCATCCTGAAGGACGCCTGGGGTCCGCTACCTAATCCCAAGAGTTGGCGTAGGCACTAATTTTTACGGAAGCGACTGCCATCTGACCTTCCAACCCGAGGGGGAAACTAGACCTTATTGGGATTAGGCTAGTCAAGTGAGTGGGTAACTTGACTGTTAGTAGTTCTCAAGCCGCCCGGAGGCCTCTAACTTAGCTTAACAACTGCTATCATACACAGCGACCGGGATCAACAGCTTAACGTGCCTTCCAAATCACGGGAGCGCTCAGTTAGTAACCACTCAAAGCGGTCACCCATCCAAGGACTGACCTCGCCCGACATTGCTTAACCTCGCATACCGCACGCGGTACGCGGGCGCCGCTGGGCCACGAACGCTCGAAGTATTCGATTGACATGATGAGAGCTATTACATATCAAAAATAAAAAATAAGGGGGAACAATCTTACAAAAATCGACCTAGTCCTAAACTAAACAAAGTTTTTGTGTACTATGGGTACTAAACGACGAGATATAGGTACGACATACTTAATTAGATAAATACTTACGTATAAGAAACATCCAAGACTCAGGAACAATATTCTTGATAAATACACAAATAATGCCTTGACAGGGATTCGAATCCGGGAGTTCCGGGACCTCCGGCTTCGTAGGCAGGGTCTCTACCAACCAAGCCAAGGTGCTCGTGAATCAACGAACGCCGTGGCCTACGGTCGTTTTTAATTTCTATGCGGGCAGTTAGTTGGCTGAGTGAACAAAGGTCTCCGTGCCATTTTGAGCAACAATTCTTTCGTATGTCTTATCTGTTATGGAGGCTGGTAAATAATCTTTTTGGTTTTCTCGTGTAGTAATCCAATCCGAGAGGATTCGCCTCCATACATTTCCTCGGAAAAGGTGGAGATGACAAAGTTTTGAATTATATTGGTAGCGTTGGTAGATTGGTAGTCATGAAAAAAATCCATGTTCCCGACCTTGAGCCGTGTGTGCGTTTGCCACCATCTTCATTTGAAGGGCCCATTTTTTTTTGGGTTCCGTAGCAAATGGCAAAAAACGGAACCCTTATGGATTCGTCATGTCTGTCTGTCTATCCGTCCGTATGTCACAGCCGAATTACGTGAAGACTATGAGCACTATAATTATGAAATTTGGTAGAAAGGTGTATGCTATGAACCGCTATAGAAATAAGATGTGAAATTTTGAAAAAATACTATACTGGGGGGACCCCATAAATAGGGGCGGTCAATTTTTTTTAAATGCACATAGGCGTGTGGGGTATCTATGGATAGGCCTTCAAAAATGACATAGATCAGTCGTTGGCGAGATATTACGATATTAGCTGTCAAAGTGGTAAATAGTGTGGTCCCCCCTTTAATATCCAAACTATGAACGTTAAAATTCTGAAAAAATCAAATTGTGTAAATTAATAAATACTTTCAACGAAAATTGGTTTGACCAAGAGAGGTTTAACGGTTTTTGAGTTATTGCTAAAAACTGTCTTTCCCAAACAAAAGGGCCTTAGTGCCGTAAGTTTCCTTTGAAGATACGACCTTTTTTGATTAAATTTATTGTATACAGGTTTTAAATGTACATTACTATGTGTTGGTACGGCACCCTTCGTGCGGGAGTCCGACTCGCACTTGGCCGGTTTTTTTAATAGCTGATTCACGTTTGATTCCATCTCAAAAGTGTCTATGGCATGTTTAAAACAAATAAAATTTCTTAGATTTTTCTCATAAATAATTCATCTGTCGAATAAAAATAAAAGGTTCAAATGGCGGAAAAAGTGGTTATATTTCAAAAATCTTTCGTACTAAAGTTTTTCGCGCCAATAATTCCCCCTTTGAATTAAAAAGCATAAAATTGATGCGATAATATTATAAGGTTGTTCTAAAACAAGTACTTGCACATGTTGAAAGAAGTCCTATGACCTCAGATCATAGAAAGAAACCTATGACAGAGAGGTGAGGAGTGAACTTTGGTCGGTTCGGTACTGTCCGGGTATAGAGTGAGCGACCATCTCGTTCAAGCTCTGAAATCTCTCTACGAGGATTCCACTGCTTGCGTCAAGAGTAAACGGGTCCTACACTGAATGGTTTAGCATCGAAAAGGGTGTTAGACAGGGATGTGTAGAGTCACCGTGGCTGTTTAATTATATATTTATTTTCTGGACAGTTGTTTGCAAGATTTGAAAGACGATGAATGTGGGTTGGAAGTGAATGGGTTGCGTATCAAATGTCTACTCTGCGCCGATGACCAGGTTTTATTTGCGTCGTCGGCTGAGAAGCTACAGAAGATGGTAACTAGCATGCACGGATTGTTTGCGAGAAAAGGAATGAAAATGAATGTAAGCAAGACGAAAGTGATGGTATTTGAAAGAGATGAGTGTATGACAGTTTGTGAAATTGGGGTAGATGGAGTGAGGTTGGAGCAACTGGATGAGTTTGTGTACTTGGGGACTTTGTTCAGGAGAGACCGTAAGCATGAGAAAGGAGAGTGATAGCTGGGAATCGAGTGAGTGGGGTATTTCACGCATTTATTAGCAGCCAGAAAGTGTCAGATAAGCCGCGGCTGGCTGTGCATACAAGAGTGTTGGTGCCAACACTAATGTATGGTAGCGAAGCATATGATTCTCACAAAAAAAATATGAATAAAATCTACTAGAATGATATTACTCAGAGACACGAATGCAAAAATAGGAGAGCCAAAATGTTATGAATATATTTTCCCGTGAAATTATATGGATATGGCAAAAGAAATAAAATATTTATCAATTTCTGTAGGTGCCACAAATTAAAAATGTGGAACTAAAAATGAAATTGATTTCATAGTAACTAAGTGTCCTGAGACGGTTGAAAATGTACATGTGAAAAACTGCCTTAGTGTTTGAGGCAGTTTTTTACTCAGTGATTACCGGCTAGTACGAGCTACATTCAACTTGAAATTTGCCAAATAAATCAAGAACCACCCGGTTTGGGACGCGACGACGGCAAGAGGCCCAATGAAAAAGACTAATCGAAATCACACATGACCCTAAAGCTGGCTCATTCCTCGGACAAACAATAGGCATCGCCATTCAACGGGGGAATGCAGCCAGTCTTATGGGCACAGTGCCACGGGGAACAGACTTGGGGGACATGTTTTAGAGTGTAGTTTTGTTATAATTTTATTTATTTATATTTAGTTCTAAGTTTCTTTCATTATTATTAATTTTACATATATGTTAGAACAAGATACAAAAAACCAAAATAAATAAATACATAGACTATGGAAAGTATAAAACCAACTTACGAAATATGAACATAACAGAAACCAGTCAGTTCAAGCCCAGTATAATGAAATAGAAAAAAACATAACTATAAGCTCTAAGGTATCCCACAAAAAAATGGAAAGAACCAACACTTTATTACACATATTACAAAACAAAACTTTACATCAGCTTTATCGACTACAAAGCATTCGACACTATATTTCATGAATCAATATGGGAAGCACTATCAGCACAAGGATATAAAAAGCATTATTTAGACATACTCGTACTAAAAGAAATATACAGAAAAAGCACAGCTAGTATAAAAATGGAAGATGTTGGACCAGCATTCAATATTGAAAAAGGGATAAGAGAAGGGGACCCACAAAATTGTTTATAGCTGTCTTAGAAATTTGTTTTTTGAACCTTGCAATGGGATCTTGTGCTACTGTCTGAAGACCCCAAAGAAAAGATGCTACAGTCACAAGCAAAAAAGTAGGTAGAACTACCTACATGTAAATGAAGACAAAACCAAAGTAACGACGAACAGACAGCCTAAACATATCTTGTTGGATTCTACACCACTTGAGTATGTCGAGGACTACATTTAGGATATACAATTTCTTTCAAATCATGCACTGAAAAATAAGTTGATAGAAGAATAAAACGCATATGGAGTAATGAAATGATTTTTTGATAACATGAAAGATTTTTTTTAAAGCAAAATGCATACCAAACTGTAAACAAAAGCCATGAACATCTGCCTACTCCAATGTCTCACGTATGCATGCCAAACCTGGCCCTAACTAAAAAAAGTACAGAACAAACGGAAGAAATGTCAGAGAGGAATAGAGAGAAGCTATCTGGGGCGGAAACTGAAAGACATAGTCAAAAACAAAATAATTTTTAAGAAAAAAAAAACCGACTGCAATGGGGGAGGCCGGTGAGGGATTATTATACTTATATGGTGCACTCTTAGATTCCATACAATAAAATAAAAAAATGACTATAATTATGTTTATAACGGTAGAAGACTAAGTACCCTCAATTCCTCATAGAATCCTCCATCAGAACTCAAGCTTGACAAAAATGTGTCTTGAAAAACTAGCTTGCTTGACAAGCAAAACGAAGAGAACAAATCGCCAAACGTGAACTACGCGTCGTTGAAGAGTTCCGTTCTGATCATCATCAGCAGTTCCACTTCATCAAATGTCACTTTTTTGAATGAAAATGCTTGATTAGTTCATGAAAATACTAAAATCACTATTTGTCTGTCTTTCACATTTGAGGAGTTCCCTCGATTCCTAATGGATCCCATCATTGAGAGAAAATAGAACTTGCTTAACAAACACAGCTAGAAGGACAAATCGCCAAACGTGAACTTTTCGTCGTTGAAGAGTTCTGTTCTGATCATCATTAGCAGTTCCACTTCATCAAATGTCACATTTTTGTATGATAATGCTCGATTTGTTGATAAAAACAAAAAAATCACTATATGTTTGTTTTTAAGATTTGAGGAGTTCCCTCAATTCCTCGTGGATCCCATCATCAGAAATCGAGCATGACTAAAATTAATATTGAAAATAGAACTTGCTTAACAAACACAGCTATAAGGACAAATCGCCAAACTTGAACTTTTCGTCGTTGAAGAGTTCTGTTCTGATCATCATCAGCAGTTCCACTTCATCAAATGTCAGATTTTTGTATGAAAATGCTCGATTTGATGATAAAAACACAAAAATCACTATATGTTTGCCCTTAAGATTTGAGGAGTTCCCTCAATTCCTCATGGATCCCATCATCAGAACTGCGTTTTGACAAACATGGGACCAACTTGGATATATATACTTACAATAAAAAAAAGAATTTTCAAAATCGGTTAAGAAATGACGGAGTTATGGAGTAACTTGAAGTCGTTAAAAAAAACAGAAAAATAACCAGAACCACAAATGTGGCCAGGCAGGCAATCCGACTCAAATGGAGATGGGCGGGGCACACGCAAAGAGTGACAGATGAAAGGTAGATAAAAATCGTAACAAACTGGTAACCCATGGAGCACACTCGAAGAAAGGGAAGACCACACTCACGATGGAGTGATGACATTAAGAAGGTAGCTGGATGTTGCTGGATTAGACCAGCAAAAAACAGAGAAAACTGAAAAGTTTTGGAGGAGGCTTACACCGCTCTAGGCGGTCCTTATACAGAAGAAGAAGAATAGTGTAAAACAGTGGTGAATTTATAAAAAATATACAGTGACTTCATTAATTTATTCAGATTTGTAGTGAGAGCTGTTTATACGGAAATACAAGCTTAGGTATCTTCTACTCATTAGACACTCGCCATCCAAAAACTTCGGAAAAAATGTTCGCATCAAAGTAAAGCAGTGACATACATTCGTTCAGAAAAAGCGAGTATTTGACACGTGTTACAATGTATAATATGGTGCCATTCTATGGATAATAAACCATCAAAATATCACAACAAATAGTAAATTACAATATAAAAGATGTTTTAACTTAAAAATTCGGAAAATTATGTGTTTTTCTTAATCGTCCAAAAGGCAAATAAAAGGTAACAACATAATACTAATAAACTGTATGACAACTATAACGCTGCTTTACTTTGATGCGAACATTAATTATTTTCGTCGAAGTTTTTGTATCGCGAGTGCCTGATAGGTATACATATTTTTGTTTTATATTTCACTATTAAAACAATAATTATCCACATAATCCAATCATGGGCGATGGGCTAGCCACCTGTCACTGCAATATCACATTTTCTTCGTCCAATAAATCTGTAATAGCTAAAAGTGGCACTGAAAAATATTATTTCATGGGCTCTACCTAACCCTTTTGCGCATATAGGCGTGAGTTTACGTATGTAAGTAGTACAGGTGGTCTCATTAAGCAGTTGGACAATTTGGGACTTTGTCGCTTTCAGCCGTTAGACATTTAGTATGACAATTTAAACATGACGTTAAAGTGACAAGGTACAAAGGTGTTCAGCCCCTTATGAGGCCGACCGTTCCTTCCTACGCCTAAGAATGCAATCTCAATGAAGTATCCAACTTCGTTTCACATTTATTTGCAGTTTGAAATTCGTTCTATCAAAAAACAAATGACATGGCTGTTACGTCACTACAAAAATGAACAGCGTAGCACGATAAAAAATACTGCCGTCTCTTTCTTCAGAAAATAAGTGTTTCGAACAGTGTCGCCACCTATAAAGCCAATAAGTACTACTTATAGTTGTATCTAACGTTGAAACCTGGATGCTTCGAATTGACATCTGCGCCATCTATTGAAGGTTTTAGGCAACGATCTGTCATTCGCCGCGGCCATTTTCTTTACACGGATAGTATAAAACTCACTCACACATACAAGGCTCCGAGTGAAAATTGATGTATTTTTAAACGGCTATATTTTAATTATTAGTGGTTTTTTCGCTTAGTTTTTCAAACTGCGGGAGCAGAAGGTCATATATTATCTAAATATTACAATTTCAAGTCCGTGACATCGCTAGAATTGAAATGTAGTCCGAACGAAAATTGTATGAAAAATTTTGAAAACGTTCCACCTTAAGTATTGACAGGAGAGACGACTTTTGTTTTTTCAAGTTTACTAGGATCTTTATCCAGTATAGCCCATACGGGATAAAGATGAAAATGAATAGCTCTTATTCTCTTATGCAGCTGACGAGCTGACACATAATCACACCTTATTCTTAATAGTATATTTGATAAGACTAAACCGCTCTGGATTGCAGCCATGAATAGAATGCCCAACCACCACAGCTTCGATCACGCCGCTTACCGTCGTATCGGCGCGAAAGTTGTGGGGCGCGCCAGTGGCGCCACCAGAAGGAGTCAAGTTCTGAACCAATTATTGTTTAGTTAAATAAGTGTACTCAAATTATGCAGTTGTACCCACAATAACCGCGTGATCCATATAATTAATCATTAGTCTTATAATAACTCTTTACAAATATGTATGTATAACCCGTGAATAGACTAGTCTGTACGAGTATCTGTGAAACTTATTTAATTTTTCCTTATAACCTCCTCGTTTCCTTGGTTATATACATACTGGAAAACCTTTTAAAACTACAATTCACATAAATCCATCTATGTAATATAATAAATTCATAGCAATTATTAACCCAAATCTTTGTGGATTGGGGCCACAAGAGCGTAATTTTGTGAGTAGTGAGCGGCGTAAATTCGGTCGTCACCATACTTGTTACTATCACCGAAATTTTCGGTATATGTCACCAGTATTGGGTGACGACCAAAATTACGCCACTCAGAACCACAAAATAACACTCGTGTGGCCTCATCCTAACTCTAAACATGGTATTTTTATTTTTACCTGCAACAATTTTAATTCGTTAAACTCTTTGTACCCCATCCTTAATTATAAAATATCGAAAGGACGGGTAAAAATAATGTGAGTGTCGTTGTGTGTCGTGCCACAATTAATAATATAATGGACGCGTTGTGAACTTTTTCGGGTCCAACCTTCACATTTTGTAGACTTGTGGGGTAGTTCAATGTTGTTACCCATATCTCGGTTGAAAACTCGTTAAGACGACAGTGAGCAGCGACCATGATTAGTGAAGCCTGTGACAATATACCAGAGATAAAGGTTTAAATATAAAACAAATCTTTTAAGCGTACACAAATCTTTTAAGCGTAAGATTTTCTTATGAAACGCACAAAACGGTTTTCAACAAATTAACAATAAAAAAAGTTTAAACTGTTTTGTCTTGCTGCGTTTCATAAAACGAATCTACATACGAGGGTAAAACTGAAAGTTTCGGGAATAGAAGAAAATATGCAGTATAAGTGAGTTTATTTATTTTTATTGTTTTTCAAAATATTCTCCTTTGTATTTCATGCACTTATGCATGCGTTCAAACCAGTCCATAAAGCACTTTTTGAACTCTGAAGTAGGGGTCGACAAAATGGCTATTTTATAGGCCTCCACTGCTTCTTCTGGCGTCTGAAACCGCTGACCACGCAGTTTGTCCTTGATTCTGGGGAATATAAAAAAGTCGTTGGGACTTAAGTCAGGTCTATATGGAGGGTGGTCCAATATTTCGACTTTTTCACCGTCCAGGTACTCAGTTGTTGTCCGAGCGGTGTGTGGGCTGGCGTTGTCGTGGTGAAGGATGATGCGACGACTAGGGTTTGTTTTTCGGAGTTCAGCAAAGACGTTCGGCAAACAAATAGTGGTGTACCAATCAGCATTGACTGTTCTACGATCCTCAAGAGCCACAGTAGCTACGTGACCAGATTTAGAGATAAACGTAGCCACCATCTTCTTAGCCGTACTGCGAGAACGAACAACTTTTGTGGGTTTGAGCTCGTCTTCGAAGACCCATACTCGGGATTGGTTTTTAGTTTCAGGCTCATAAGCGTATATCCACGACTCGTCACCTGATACTATGCTAAAAACAGCATTTGAGCGTCCCTTGTTAAATCTTTTCAAAGTTTTGCGGCACCAATTGACACGGACTATTTTCTGCTCGTCAGACAATAGGTGAGGTATCCAACGGGAAAATAACTTTTTCACGCCTAATTCTTCTTTTAAAATAATTTGTATTTGACTCATTCCAATACCCAGGTGCTCTTGAATTTCCCGATATGTCACATGTCGGTCTTCATTTATCAGACGACGCACAACATCGACGTTTTCTTGCGTGACTGCCGATTTTGGTCGACCTTCACGCACTTCGTCGGTGAGGGATACACGGCCACGTTGAAATTCTGAATACCACCTGTATATTGTAGTCTTTGAAGGAGCTTCAATATTAAAAGCAGCAACCATCCGCTCTTCACATTGTTTTTGTGTTAGTCCACTTTTAAAGTCATAATAAATCATAGCTCTGAAATTTTCACGGCACAATTCCATTTTAAGCAGTGACTCGACGACTTCAATAAACAATTGAAACCGAACCATACTTTTTTTTTTCTAAGTGGCCAGTGTGTTGAGATAAGGAAACTTCAGAGATTATAAAAAGGTATAATACATGTTAAAAATAAATTAATAAGTATTCGATTCCCGCCACTTTCAGTGCAAGCCTCGTATTAGTTATTTCTCGAAGCTATTATAACTAAACGTAATGGTTTGAAACCAAATTTACATGTGTGATTGGAAAACCTAATACTTGTTTATATCTGGCTGTGTTGTATAGTTGGTATAATAAGGTTGTATATTGTTTAGTAAGGAATGCTTCACTGATTTCTATTTGTGTTAATGATAATTAGGTATATCCTATGTATGTAATATTATCAGCATCACATCCATGAATATTTATTCGGACAAATCACAAATGTACGCTATTGGCTTCGTAGTGTAAAATGAAAACCTTAAATTATATGTTACAAGCAGAAGGATTTTTTTTCTTTGACTCCTTACTCCGTTAATACTAAAATATTTAGATTTTTTATACCACATCGGAAGCAAACAAACGTACGGTGCACCTGATGGTAAGCGGCCACCGCAGCTTATGGACGCTTGTAACTCCAGGGATCTCACATGCGCAATACCGACCATTAAAAAAATTATATGTTCCTTAAAAAGCCCATATTGTAAGTTCTTCGGGAGAACTTCAGCAGGTAGGAAATTCCTTAGATTTAGAAAAAAGGTAATCGTCTATAAATGTTTGACTCCTTTATACCCAATTTGACACTTATTATTTATCTCTAATGATATATTTAAGACGTAAAGTGCCAAGTAGTGTATAGTTGACTGAGACATTGTTACCTTACATATCGAAATTAAGTTTAAATTGTCTATACTAATATTATAAAGCTGAAGAGTTTTTGTTTGTTTGTTTGTTTGAACGCGCTAATATCAGGAACTACAGTTGGATAGTCCATTTATCGAGGATGGCTTTAGGCTATATAACATCACGCTACGACCAATAGGAGCGAAGATGCGGACGAAGTCGCGGGCAACAGCTAGTAATTAATATAAATACGTTCACATAATATATCAAACCACTCTCTTACTTCCAACAATGGTGTCGGTTGTAAACAATACATTAAGTAACGTTTTCAAATATAATTATATGAAGATGGATCCTCAAAAGCTGCTGAGTGTCGCCCTAGACCCTTATCCGTCTTAATTTCGTCGGCCTCCACTCAGCTTATCCTTAGACTTGGCTGACGTGACCGGTACTCGTGTTTCCTTAGGCTTTCCAGTTTATTACGTACTACTTTAGTAGTCCTTTGTGGACTGACCCGCTAATTTATCAGTCTTCTTATGCCGTGGACGGATGGATGGACTCGGTGGGTATTTACATAAAGGTTTCATGTTTATGGTTGAGGTCACGATTGTTGGAGGAGGCTGAGAGGAATTATTGAGTCGATTGCCGTCAGTCACGTTACTGTCTACGTATAAATTGTATACTAGGTTGCGCGCATCTTCGTTCGCGTAGTACTCGATAATTGCTACGGGGAGATGTTTGCAATTCGATTTATAAAGGCGTCTTAATTGTTGCACTTTCATAGAAACTTCCACGACTTCACCTTAAGTTTACTGCTGTTTAAATTAAACTTATAAATTTCAGCTTGAAGAACAAATATCCATATTATATATTAGTGTTGGTTACTGTAGTTGTTTGCAGCGCAAAAAATACATAGATAGTGTATGAGCCAGTTCCCATAAACTTGGATGTTTTTTATTTGGTTAGAGTGCGTTAAGAGAACGGAGACGTTAAGATAATCTTAACGTAACTACGGAACTGTTGTATTGTTGAAAGGTAGGTACAAAATAGTATACTTAACTGGCCGTCCCCTCAGTTGATTTTTAGTTTATCGTATGCGAGTTTGGTGCACGGATATATATTACTTTTTAATGTCATATGATAGGTCGCAACGTAAACATTAACAATATTGAGACTGTAAAAGTGGCATAATCTTATTTACTTCTCGTTTCAGTACAAAACATTTTTGGTATACTACCATTTAGGTAGACGGGGCAAATGTATTTTCCAAGCAAGTTTTCCCCTGTACGACTTTAAGCTAAAGCCGAAGATGCAACAAATAAAACGCTTATATTCATTACACATGTTTCAGTGTTCAGCTATGTAGTTCTAAAATAAAACAGAATAACTGATTAATGACAGGTATACTTTAAAGAAAATATCTCGATTTGCCAGGAATTATACTTAGTCGGCTCATAAGTTCTGTCACTGGCCTTTAAAATTTAAATTTGAAACTCCTAAAACAAAAACCGTTGTGCATTTGGATTTCGAATCTTTTTTAATATTTGAGTAGTATAATTTTGCAATTTTCTGTTTTCTTTAACATGGAGTGGACGCTTAAAGATAGCCGTACCGCAATAATTGCACTATATCGTTGTGGACACTCGACGACTAAAATTTTTAAGCTACTTGAAAATTTAAAATTCTCTCTAAGATTTGTGTATCGTACCATAGAAAGATACAGTGAGGTCTCTAGTTTAAATGACAAGAAAAGAAGCGGTCGTCCGCGTACAGCTAGGACTCCAGCGGTTGTACAAGCAATTAGGGCACGCATTGCCAGAAATCCCGCTAGGAAACAAAAAGTTATGGTCCTCCAGATGGGTTTGAGCAGAAACACGGTGAAAAGAGTGCTTAATCAAGACCTGAGACTTCGTGCTTATAAACGAAAAACTGGCCATCTTCTCAATGGTCGGCTTAAAGCTTTAAGGCTTAAAAGATCTAAAGTTTTATTGAAGAAGTACGCTAAAAATAAGCATCGTTGTATACTGTTTTCGGACGAGAAATTTTTTGACATAGAAGAAAACTGTAATAAACAAAATGATAGAGTGTACGCTCCCAATAGTAAAGAAGCGTCTAATAGCATTCTCCGTATTCAAAGAGGTCATCACCCTTCATCTGTGATGGTTTGGCTGGGAGTTTCTTATGCGGGTGTCACTAGTATGCATTTTTGTGAGAAAGGAGTAAAAACTAGTGCCAAAGTGTACCAAGACACGGTGTTGACTAATATTGTGAAACCACTATCCCATACGATGTTTCTAAACCAGCATTGGGTTTTCCAGCAGGACTCTGCTCCAGCCCATAAGGCAAAGTCTACACAAGCCTGGCTCGCCTCCAATAAAATCGACTTTATACGGCATGAAGATTGGCCCTCCTCTAGCCCAGATCTTAATCCGTTAGACTATAAAATATGGCAGTATTTAGAGGAAAAGGTGTGCTCAAAACCTCATGCAAATCTAGACTCGCTGAAAAAATCCCTTGCTACGGCAGTGGCCAATATCGACATGAAAGTGGTGCGTGAATCCATTGACGACTGGCCACGCAGACTTCAAGCCTGTGTAGATAATTATGGCGGTCATTTTGAATAAATGTTATACATTTAGATTCTCTAGTTTATAAGCTTTCAAACGCTGTACAAATTATACGGAATAAACTTAAACTTTTGTTTTTATTTGATACTATGTATATGACAGAACTTATGAGCCGACTAAGTAACTATTAACAAAAATTTCAATAACGTTCAAAATAATGTCTCAGTTCGCACAGTTTTCAAGTTTCTTTTTCTGAAACCATACATACTCGTAAGCTGGTTAGGTACATGTATATTCAAAGAAAAGTGTTTTCTATGATACGTATTTTTTGTATTTATTACACAAACAAGTACGACAAATCGTTTTTTGATGTAAAATCTCCTTGAGTATCAAAGTCCGACGACGATACAATAGCTCCGAATCCGGCTTAGCGGCTAAAGTCCACAAGTTACCCACGACTAGCAAGAAACATTCCATTTTTCATAAAGGCAACACTGCAAGGTCATACCAGTGGCGAATAGAGATAAGAATACAAAGCTTTATCAGAAGCCGTTGTAGGCACGTACTGCGCAAAGCTGCAGAATTACGCGGCGGGACTTGGCTCGCCCTTATCTGTCAACAAAACCTACCTGCCTACCTATCTACGGGAATGGTAACTGAAAACATTGGCTTTATTATAACCCGGAGATACGACGGCAATAGATAAGCCTTATTACGCCAGTTTTACGATTCCTGAATATCTCGTGTTCTTTAAATTGAGGCGTGTGTGGGAGTATTTATTCATTGAGATATTTGTCGGGGTGGTTGTCGGTACGTCAGTAGGATAGACAGTAAAAGTGCACCAGTTTTACTTCACCACATCACGCGTCTCCGATCGTAAATTTTTCTAGAGACGCTCAGGGTCACGATCTTAATTTTTAGTAGAATAATTTTTAAGAAAAAAAAACCGACTTCAATGGGGTAGGCCGGTAAAAGATTATTATACTTAGATGGTGCACTCTTAGATAGATATACAATAAAATAAAAATGGCTATAATGTATGTTTATAATGGTAGAAGACTAACTACCCACAATTCCTCATGGAATCATGAAAAAAACTTGCTTGCTTGACAAACAAAACGAAGAGAACAAACCGCCAAACGTGAACTACGCGTCGTTGAAGAGTTCCGTTCTGATCATCATCAGCAGTTCCACTTCATCAAATGTCACTTTTATGAATGAAAATGCTTGATTAGTTCATGATAATACTAAAATCACTATTTGTGTGCCTTTTACATTTGAGGAGTTCCCTCGATTCCTAATGGATCCCATCATCAGAACTCGAGCATGACAAAAATCAACCGTGAAAATAGAACTTGCGTAACAAACACAGCTAGAAGGACAAATCGCCAAACGTGAACTTTTCGTCGTTGAAGAGTTCTGTTCTGATCATCATCAGCAGTTCAATTTCATCAAATGTCACATTTTTGTATGATAATGCTCTATTTGTTGATAAAAACACAAAAATCACTATATGTTTGCCTTTAAGATTTTAGGAGTTCCCTCAATTCCTCATGGATCCCATCATCAAAAATCGAGCATGACAAAAATTAATCGTGAAAATAGAACTTGCTTAACAAACGCAGCTAGGAGGACAAATCGCCAAACGTGAACTTTTCGTCGTTGAAGAGTTCTGTTCTGATCATCATCAGCAGTTCGACTTCATCAAATGTCACATTTTTGGATGCAAATGCTTGACTTGTTGATAAAATCACAAAAATCACTATATGTTTGTCTTGAAGATTTGAGGAGTTCCCTCAATTTCTCATGGATCCCATCATCATAACTGCGTTTTGACAAAAACGGGACCAACTTGGATATATATACTTACAATCAAAAAAAGAATTTTTCAAAACGGGTAAGAAATGACGGTGTTATGGACTAACAAACATTAAAAAAAAAAAAAACAAAAAAAAACATACAACCGAATTGATAACCTCCTCTTTTGAAATTTTGAATTCAGAACTCTGATGATGATCAGAACAGAACTCTTCAACGACGAAAAGTTCACGTTTGGCGATTTGTCCTCCTAGCTGTGTTTGTTAAGCAAGTTCTATTTTCACGATTAATTTTTGTCATGCTCGAGTTCTGATGATGGGATCCATGAGGAATTGAGGGAACTCCTCAAATCTTAAAGGCAAACATATAGTGCTTTTTGTGTTTTTATCAAAAACTCGAGCATTATCATACAAAAATGTGACATTTGATGAAGTGGAACTGCTGATGATGATCAGAACAGAACTCTTCAACGACGAAAAGTTCACGTTTGGCGATTTGTCCTTCTAGCTGTGTTTGTTAAGCAAGTTCTATTTTCACGATTGATTTTTGTCATGCTCGAGTTCTGATGATGGGATCCATTAGGAATCGAGGAAACTCCTCAAATGTGAAAGGCACACAAATAGTGATTTTAGTATTTTCATGAACTAATCAAGCATTTTCATTCATAAAAGTGACATTTGATGAAGTGGAACTGCTGATGAAGATCAGAACGGAACTCTTCAACGACGCGTAGTTCACGTTTGGCGATTTGTTCTCTTCGTTTTGTTTGTCAAGCAAGCAAGGTTTTTCCATGATTTCATGAGGAATTGAGGGTACTTAGTCTTCTACCATTATAAACATACTTATAGCCATTTTTATTTTATTGTATATCTATCTAAGATTGTATGGAATCTAAGAGTGCACCATCTAAGATTAATAATCTTTCACCGGACACCCCCATTGAAGTCGGTTTTTATTCTTAAAAATTATTTGTTTTTTAGGGATAATGTGTGTTCTTTTGTTCCTGATGGTAAGTAAGGTCGCCAAGTCCAGAGGATGCGATGGGCAAATTTACTTAAGCATTTATTGGGTTCCGTAGCCAAAATGGCAAAAACGGAACCTTTACAGTTTCGCTATATCCGTCTGCGTGAATTGCCTAAACAAAGGAACAAGTGTTGTGAGTTTACTAGAAGATACAATCCTTTGTTACGGACCTCTTCACTGTGTGTGATCCATTACGCTCTTAACCGATTTTTAGATTTTGTGGTACCTAAACGGGCAACATTTGTATATTAATTTGTTTGTTTGTAATTGAAATTTCGAAAAGCGCTGTAACGATTTAATGAAATTTACTATAAATCGGTACCTGGGAAAGAAAAAAAAACTAGCTAGGTCGTGTTTTCGGAAAAAACTTGTATTTCCCTGGAAACACGAGCATAGCTCAGTCGCCCAGGCACTATGAGGTGTATACGAGTACATGACCTTTTTATGTGTGAGATACCTTCCCTTTACAAATCCTGATTATAATATAATAATGATTGGTAAAGATCATGTAATCCTAAAAAAAGACAATATTATCGTACCCCCTTATTCATAAAACTTAACAATCCTCTGTTAACAATCATTTTTTTAGTCCTTTTCTCACAAACATAAATGTCAAAGTGACAAATAAGGACAAAGAAACTTTAGCGGTTTGTTAACTTATATAGATTCGATGGACTTTTATTCTTATTTAGACACAACGTACGAGTACACAACTTGCTCTTTAGGTGTTGTTTTCCTGGTAGTGAGTAAGGTCGCCACAGAGCTGATGTCGAAGATTCGCTGTGTTCAGAGTGAGGGACCTGCAACTGCATATGTTTATAGCTTTCAACACAACGAATCCTCTAGTTAATAGTGATTTTTCTGGAGTCGCAAGTGTCCATAGGCTACGGTGTCTGCATACCATCAGGCAGGCCGTAAGGTTTTTGCCACCGTTATTATACAAAAAAACTGGCCAAGTGCGAGTCGGTCTCGCGCACGAAGGGTTCCGTACCATTATCTATATAAACGGCAAAGAGTCCGACTCGCACTTGGCCAGTTTTTAATATTTATTGTTATAGCCGCAACAGAAATATATCATTTGTGAAAATTTCAACAGTCTAACTATCGCGGTTCTTGAGATACAGCCTGGTGACAGACAGACGGACGAACAGACAGCGAAGTCGACTTAGTGATAGGGTCCCGTTTTTATCCTTTGGGTACGGAACCCTAAAAACACGATCATTCTTCCGACCATCGCTTTTTTGTAAGACCATGTGTGCCTAAACTACGTCACTGCTGGGGGGGGGGGGGGGGGGGGCATTCGCATATACACAACGTACAAGTACTACAAGTAAACAAACAACTTCTTTGGTTTAAGTGTGTTATGTATGTTTAAATGCCAGTCGGCCATTTTTGCATAAAAACATCTGCGATCTTCGACCTATGAATGACATAACCGGTTCTCGAGATGAATACATTGTAAAAAACCTACCACAGTGTTACCCAACGTGGATCTAACACAACGTGTGTCACGTGAAAATGCAGATATTTGTATCATTTTTTGTAATATTCTTTACCTTAAATCATGTAAACACTTTTGAATATCACGAGGAATATAACACAGAATATACTGATGGAAGATTGTTGGACGAATATTACAAAGAGCTAGGAGAAGAATCGTTTAATTATTACGAACCGGTTATTACTTCTATAAATACACCAGAAAATGTTGATGGGCATGTGCCGTTCAATGATATCCCCAATGAATCAAGTGTGAAACCTTCGGAAACTTTACACGAACCCGCACCTGAAGCCCCTGAAGTTACTACTGTAGTAACCAACAATAATGGACAGGACTCTAAAAAGCCTTATTATGAAGAAAAGGATGCTCCAGAGCTATTCCGCAAATTCATAAAAGATTTTAATAAGCAGTACAAAGACGAAGAAGAATATAACAAACGTTACCAAAACTTCGTTAATAATTTAAAGGAAATCAACAAGTTGAACAAAGAGGAAGACACAACGTTTGACATAAATATGTTTGCGGATTTGGGTGAAGGCGAGTCGGTAATTGGATAGTGGCTCAGCAAACACCGCAGGTGAGCATATTCCGCCAAGTCTCCTTAGTACATTGATAGACTAAGCGCATTTATGAGCTTTCCCGAACCTTTTAGCGTACGTTACCTTGTAAATTTTACAATGTTGACGTTAAATTAGAAATTTTGTGATGCCATTAGACGTAAATATTTTAGTATGAAGTCTTTGTATGTATATATAATAGTATTGTATTACAACATATTATTTTGCAAAAATTATACATTATGTGGGACGGATGATGCATAACTTTAAAATCGACCTACGCAAATTACACAACGCGGCCAATCGAATAAATTATTAAATTGATTAAAACACGACCTGTTTAAGTAATTTGAACTCGATCAAGTTTGTTATAAAGCTTTAAGTTGTAAAGCAGTTCCTGGCGGCTTGAGTCGCGATCGCGCGTATTCGCCACATATTGGAAATATATGTTTTGATGCGGTAATGGACGCGTTGGGGCGTTTGCCCAGACCTTCAGTTCACATTTAAGTGTTTAACCAATATTCACATGGTTTGTGAACACATTTACACAGTAAATACAATTTGGAATGATGGAAACATCAGATGACTGATTACTGTTGGGGCTACATTGATAATAATTAAACAATTATTTACGCATTGGGTATACTAGTGTTGGTATTAATATTTAAAACTAATTCGTTTTAATTCCCTAATTCAAGAGCGTTATTCACTGATTAGGCTGCGGGTTAAATCATCGGTCTGTTACGTTATTGTTTTATCTTTGTAGTATTGGTCTGATCAAAATCCTTTTGTACATTTAAGAACACGAAATGTCCTGTATTACATACTTATACGTTTAGTACTTAGGGTTCCGTAGTCAACTAGGAACCCTTATAGTTTCGCCATGTCCGTCTGTCTGTCTAAGTCGTAAAATAAAATATTAAAAAAAACTTTTCTTTAAGTATACCTCCCCTACACGTAAAGCGAGGATGCAATTTTTTTTGGTTCAACCCTATGGTGTAGGGTGTTGTTGGATAGGTCTTTCAAAATGAATAACACCCCACACCATAGGGTTGAAGCAAAAAAATAATCATCCACACTTCACATGTAGGGAAGGTACCCATATTTTTTTTAGATTATATTTTACTACTTTGTCAAATTTGTTAATTCATATATCCATACCAAATTTCAGCTTTCTAGCACTAACAATCACAGAGCAAAGCCTCGGACAGACAGACGGACAGACAGACACACAGACAGATAGACAGACGGACAAAGCGAAACTATAAGGGTTCCTAGTTGAGTACGGAACCTTAAAAACATTGGCGGTCTTATCGCTAAAAAGCGATCTCCTCGAAACAACCTTTGGATAGTGAAAATCATGCAACAATGTAAAAATACTAGTCGGTAAATGAAAGCCCTAAATCTTCAAAATAAGGGATACCGAACAGCCGTAACTGAAACACATTAATAATCCTGGTTAAAGAATTTTGCATAGGCCGTTCTCGCATTGTCGGGAAGGGTCGACACAAGGCAGCATAATGAATTAAATTAGGTCCCACTGATAACCTTTCCGCATAACCTCGGGGTTGGAACCAGGGACCGGACTGGGATGTAGGAATGTCTGGAACGTGCAAAATTGTACGGATAAAATAGTACATTGTGTCTTTTGTCAAGTGTTTACACCCAGGACAGAAATACCTAATTTTCTTCCAGAGTGCCACAAAAGTACAAATTTGATCCCTCATTTGAGGGTAACAACAATGGCTCTTTTCTGAATAGCAGGCGTGGAATAGTATGTTGAACTAAGATGAGTAGGTATAATTATAAAATTTGTCATAGAATGTATGTATGTAACTTTAGTTATACAATGGAATCAATTATAATGCAGACATAATTGAGTTCTTTCTTAATGTATTTTTTTTTTGCAATTCACCGTAAAATTTCCTTGATTCATGATTACTGTTAGGAGAAACAAAAGTAGGTATTTACAGTATAGTGTGCTGTACTCATCTGAATCTAAAGCATTTTCTTGCCATAAATGATTACTATACAGGGTGTGGCCTGTAATAGGAGCAATAAATTTAAAGGACGCTTCCTTAGAGTGTCTGCAGTAACCACTTATGTCCAAAAAAAAACTTTTTAAATTTGGAGAAATTTTGATCTACATAAGTTATGACAATGACCTCCAAGTAACGGATCTTGGCAACCAGACATTATAGCGCTGCGCTGCAGTCAATGCTGATTTTGAGGTTGCATCAAGTTATAACTCATAATCGCTGTCGCATTTTTGGTTAAAATAATATTTTTGGGATTTAATAAAAATTACAAGTTTTTAGAGCTTTTTTTAAAATAAATAGTTATTAATATCACTACAGTAGAGTAAAAAAGTACTCTTAAGCTGTAATTGCATAAAATAATTTTTTTTTTTTCCTTTGAGAACATTTGGAAATAACTGCTGGAGAGCTAAATAGTGTACCGTTTAATTGATTGCTCCTAGTACAGGCCACACCCTATATAAATGTCTTTACATTTAACTACGAGCAGTACCAATTATGCGAGGAGTTTTTCTTAGGTTAACATACTCTGTTGCTATACCGCTGAGAAATAGGTACGAGAAGAAGATAGTAGAACTCGGTGTTTGGTGGAATAAATCACAAAATAATTCATCGCTATGAGTAGACTAAAGACTCCCAACAGGGCTTCATCGGATTGAGGGAAAACTAAGTCGGCAGTCGGCAATTGCTTTCTTCGCTCCTATTGGTCGCAGCGTTATGTCCTATAGCCTAAAGCCTTCCTCGATAAATGGACAATCCAACACAAAATCAATTTTTGAATTCGAACCAGCAGGGCTAGTATGATCGCTTATATGTCGGACATATAGCATTCGTCCCGTACTGTCAAGTATGTAAGTGCGAGAGGGACGAATGCTATATGTCCGACATATAAGCGATCATACTAGCCCCACAGTAGTTCCTGAGATTAGCGCGTTCAAACAGACAAACAAACAAACTCTTCAGCTTTATAATATTAGTACAGAATAACTGCAAAAGTGCACCCTGAATTTTTTTAGGGTACAACGGAGGAAACGTTAAGAGGACGATGATGATAAGGAACAAATTGACCACGTCTAGTTCGAGTATGCATCCGTGTTAAGGGGACAGGGCCTTGCTAATGTCAAGTGGTCCGAAGCCCAAGAGTTATGTGCATAACGCCTGCTCTGTGATTTATCTCGTATGAGATCCTGACCAAATACATATGTATGGGTACATACATATTAACTAATGGTTGTTGAGCGTTGAAGGGGGCTCTGGGTACATTTTAAAGCGAAATATTAATAGGCTTTCTTATGTTTTTCAGGATGGACGGGGTATTGAGCGCACGTAGGCCGGATTTCGACTGATTTTATTAAGTTTTGTATTTTTTACAACTATTAATAAAGTCAACTCATATTGCAATATGAATGTTTGATTATACCTAATGTCAATTACATGATCGTTATAAAAATGAATAAACTGCGCAAGTTTTTATTTACAACGTAACTTTAGAATTTTCCGAAGATTGTTCTTCATAAATTGATATTAGGAATATAGGTTAACTTTAAAGGCATCGTTTTACTTTAATTCGTAATATTGGTAGGTAAGTTTGCACGTATGATTCTGATTCATTTGAAATAAGACTATAAATGTATAACGTATCTGTACAGTCAGCTCTGAAGTAGTTACACATATGAAGTGGCCAGCAAAGCTCTCATTCACTTGTAAATAATAAAGGGTTTTTACCTCTTTCATTTCATTCATTGATTGCTAACCATGGTACTCGTATTATAAGATTTTACAAGGCGTATACAGTGTAGCATGGACTCTGTTAGTGCAAAGCAGTAACCTATTACTAGCTTAACATATGGCATAAAATAAAATAAAAATCTTTGCCCAACTAAACTAAGACACATCGAGATATTTAAAAAAAATGCTGCTGTGTATTAGATTAAATTATACTACAAACATACTGTCACATGAACCACATGTTTTGACTTCTAAAGTACTTCTCGGGATAATAGTGATCAGGCAGCAGCAACCGGGATTACTTTACGATCGAGGTACACTTTGACGTAAGTATATGGAAAAACTGCACAGATATCAGAGTAAAGCAGATCGGCTCATTGAAGTTGAAAAATTTCTGTACATCTGATCTATTCTCACTAATGCACAAATCAGTAAGTTTGAGACAGACAGATAAGTGATATCTGGCAGGTCTTCGCCAGTTAGTGTCCACGCTTTCATAACTGCAAATAGTACCGAACTGACATTATTAGTGACATTTTGGATCATATGAGGTTTGACATTTTGATAAGCTTTTTAAATGGAGACAATCCGGGAACAATCGAAAATGATCGTACTCTCTGTCCCGTTTTGACTCATCTTGGTTAACCATAAGGATTAAAAAAGCCAACAATATAAAAAAGCATCTTGCTTAACATCACGGATCTATTGGTGTTATTAATCTTAGAAAAACTGTCACCTCTTCTCGTATTCTAATCACGGCTAAGTAAATAACAGCTGCTCCTCCCGATCCGATTATCCGTGTAATAAGTAGTGATTTCTGTTATAACCTAACTTTTAATGTTTTCTTTTAAGTAAATGACGTAACGATAAATCTTTTTATTTCAATTATTTTTAAAAATGGTACGTCATGTTGAAATTTTTAAATTTACTCGCCAAACTGACGAAACAGTTTGTTGGCCAGACCGCGCTCATTCTAACAACTCCAAAAGGTAGGCAATCGTACACCTACGCATATTCCGAACAAACACAACAAAGCATGTGTAACAATACTCGTCTCTTGTGTCGCGAACCGTGAACTTTCGCTGACGATAATCTGGCAAGGAAGGACTCTTCAAAAGGAACGATCATGCGTGAATATTAACATGGTCGTAAGTTTCAGGGAAACTCGGAACCCAACCTAGTTGCTTTGTGAGCGGAAAATTGCTTTATAGAATTGTCGACGTTTAAGTATTTGTTAATATACAACTGTAACCGACGCATGGGAATTTGATTGAATTGTGATAAGGCTATTTAGATTAAACGAAGTGAGGTGAAACGGGTGAGTTAAGGTTAAGGCTTGACCGTCGCCATAATTTTGTTTTGCTCGCTCGCTAGTGTTAGCTCGATGTGAGTATATAATACTGTGTTTGTCGCCCTCGCACGAAAATTTGTGACAATCGGTATAAAATAAGTTTTTGTCAAACGGTACATTATTTCTAAACAGTAAGAAAAACAAGTTATTGTACATCATTCTCAAATAAAGGGCAACATTTCATATTTATTAGATAAAAAATACAGTAGCTGAAAAACCGTGTTAATTAGGTCTAACCATGTTGAAACTGTGGCTGATGTTACATCATAAGCTCTTTGTAATAAGTTTCTGTCAAAAAAAATCATTTTTGGTACGAACTTTTATTCTGACTCTACTTTTTTTCTATCTGCTCGTTGATGGGGTACTAATGAGCCCAAACACGACGGGTTAATCTTATTTAGTTTAATTGTTGCTATGGCCACCTTTTGTCTCCATGATCAGATCAACCCGGTGGTACCATAATATTGCATTTTACTGGAACTTAATAATACCAAATTTCAGCAAAATTGGTTACTAACTGTACAAAAGATTGCAAATATTGACGACAACTTACTTACATACCTACATATGAACAGTGCAAGTTAAAAGCTTGTAAAAATTAAATACTTCTATACTATTTGTGATTACAAAAAGGCCAATAACTAAAAAAACTAAGGCATTTTACTAAAGCTATAGAGCTAGATTATTCTGGGAGGTATTAAGCAGCCATATATACCCACGTCCTTGCTTTATGGGACATCAGCCTGTATATAACAAATATTGGATTTATTTAAAGTAATCATTATATTTTCCTATAGGTATTTTCGGTTTCAATTCATAACTATGTAAAGAGGTCTGTAGCCTTATCGGACCGTTGCCTGGGTTCGCTTGAATGTCCAACTCTTGCCAAATCGCAAGATAAAATAACTGGAACTGATTAACATAAAGTAAAATGTTTTCATTCGACCCAAATCGTATCTTTGGAGAGATAAAGAGGCTTATTGAACGGGTAATCAAACAAATGCCATGGAAAACGAGAGATTCAGCCAATTTGTCTATAAGTAAATAAATGTACAGTCAGCTGCAGAGAAACGTGACCCTCTCTGCATAGAAGTTTGTATGCAGGAGGGGTCAGGTTTCTCTGCAGCTGACTGTACATACTACGTGTAATAAAGTTCACAAAAAATCTTTTCCATTGATGAAATTAAACTTCAAAGAGGCTTTAGTTTGCTTTAAGCCTACATACTCGACTTAGGTTATTTAATGTACCTATATTGCCCTAACACTATTGTCATATTTCAGCTAATTTATCTATTGTGTTTGTAAAAGTTATCTAAAAAATGTAATGACTTAGGATATTTCCTGTACTGTTACACGTTTTTCCCCAAAATAAATAAAAAACACAATACACGGACAGCTTCACAGCAGTTATTCTTGCAAATATAATTAATACTTTGAAAGCATTGTGTTAAATCACTATATTGTATTTACTGTCAGGTGCTGGCTATTTTAGAATAAAAGGTCCCATTGGGTGGAATCGGTATGCGGTATATTCAATTCTTACCGAGACCTTACTGACATCACCCATATATCCTTACTTGTCGGTATACTCAATACTGTCAGTATTAACGTTATCGTCGTAGTAGTATTATATTGTAGGATAGTGCTGTATTAGTACCACCCAACTCCCACGCATCTTGCTCTGATCAAGAAGTACTCATGAGAAAATCGGTGCGTAGTTAAGAATCTGTGCCTACTGCCTCATCGGAACTGATCACTGATATCGAAGCCTTTAATAATTATTTATTTATTATTGTAATAATTACCTCTGTCATGTTGGTATTACATGGTACATGCCTAATTGCTTACGTGAAACCGTAACCGTGCAGAAAATATTGTTACACGTCTGTCACGCACAATCCTCGGATTTCACCGCGTGTACTCGCTTATTACCAACGCACGTCACCTCATACAAAGTAAACTTGGGGTTTTATTCAACCGCGTATAAAGCATTACTCTGAAGCTCATGCGAGATTAGTTACATGTTGTTTATCGTAAGCATGTAAGCCGCGAGCTCGGGGTAAGGCGTGCGCCTGCATGCTCAGACACGTAAAGGAGACAGATAAGACTGTCGTAAACGTCACACGAATATGTTAGAAATAAATTCAATATTTTTTATACTTTTTAATAAAAATATTCTGGCATGATTATTTCTTACCATTTTAAGTACAGAATGACACATCGTTTCAACATGTGCACGTTATGCAATGATAAAAATACTGCCCTGAACAATACCATGCCTTTTCTTCGATTATTTAAATATGGTTAAAGTGTGATACCCATAGCTCCGTCACAGCTCTGCACTCATGTGCAGGTTTTAGCTCTGCTAACTGTACTCACGACTCAGACTTTTAGAACTTGGTAGCACTGAGCGCACCATAAAATCTCATCGTATAAAGGTCTATAAGAGCAACATCTCCAAACAAGAGCACTGCTCGAGAATACTTCGAGGCGCTAAAGTTTTAGAATCTAATATAACTAGTTTTACGTAATCATTCAACAAAAAACTTTATTTTGTGATGAAACTAATTGATGTTTAAGTCGTCTATAATAAACTGGAACCTGAGAGATGCTTGGCGTCGTGAAAGCCAGGAGAAAGTAATTTTCGCAGACAGTCAAAGTAGAGGTCATTTATTTGCAGACAATAGTTTGGGTTGGGAACAATAATATGATAGCTACCAATAACCTAAAAATAACTGTTATTTTCTACAGTAGCGTACTAACTTAATTTATTTTATACATTGTTTGCAGTGTAGTTGTTTATTTAATATAATTCACTTTTATATGTGAGGAAATTTAATTTGGTGGCAAACTTTCTTGCCATTAGGGAGTAACAATTTTTGCTGAATAATTTAGAAGTAAGTGGTTTTTGGTGCAATTATTCTTGTAGGATAACTTGTATTAAAATTACATGCATTTTTCAATTGCTTGAATAAATGAGTTTGATTTTTGAAACTTGGTCATTTAAATATGTAATAACTTAATGAGGCTATGTATTTTAGTAGATTTAGATCGTCAAATAAATCGTTACAAGATGTTGTGGCTCATTAAAGCAATGCCTTGAAAATATATTTTTGGCCAGTAAAGAATCTAGACGCTTTAATAGAGGAAATGCCCCACAAAACGATTTCCAATTTCGTATCTTAATAAACTGCACATCTTGCTTACCACGGCTACGTAACATCTATATAGTATTTACAAGCGTTGTAAGTCTGCGAACGAAGCTCAAACGATTTCCCGTCCATCTAAGCTTTCTAAAGCGAATAAAACTTATATAAAAGCCATCGAAATCATAACAGCCGCTTTGGAGAAACCATTAAAACAGAAAGATATTGTTCGTTTGCGGGATAATAAAGCATTGTATAAGGAATAAAACTCACAACCCTAATGATATGGATAAAGCATTTCACGTCGTTTTGCCAATTGAAAAAAGAAACTTCTTTTTGGAAAAAAATGCTAATATATCTTATGTGTACTTTATATTCTACCGGATGGTAACTCTTTGTCTTGAAAACAAAAAAAAATGTATAAATAATATTTAAGGAATCACTAAAATATCCTTTAAAACCATAAATGCAACAACTATTATAAGGCATAACTTGGTGGTACCTCAAAATCAGCATTGATTGACACGATCTCATGGTGCCAAGATCTATTATATTTGGATGTAATAACTTTATATTTTTTGGATACAAGTGGTTACTGCAGATGCTATAAGGAAGCGTCCTTTAATTTTTTTGCTCCTATAACAGGCCGCGCCCTGTATTTACGTCAGATGTGCGCGGAAACACGTTGGAAGGGCGTTCAGTTTAAGATTGTTTTACTTTATACACATAAATTAAGGCCCTCTAGTCCTGCGAGAGTAGGTATTTAGCGCTGTCCTGGCGGTGCGTGAACAAGTCCGCGCGGACGAAGCGACTGTGAACTCGGATGACCCCGCTAGCTTCATACTGGTCACAGTATAGAAATATAACTGTATTTTGACTTAAGAAATGCATTAATTATGATTAAACTTTAGTATGTCATTGATATCATTTTTTAATAAATAGGTAGTAAATAAATAATTGAAAGTCGAACTTACGGTAGGATCCATTATAATGAAAAAAAAACAGAATTCATAGTACAACCCTGAAATTCGTTATTTAATCTATGAAACCTAAGAACCTAAGAAATATGTCTTATACCTCTCTACTCGATTTGTTTAATAGGTCATGCAATTTTTTATCTATTTGTGTTATATTTATACAGGGTGTTATATTTATTTGTCGTGTGCGTGTCATCGTCATCATCATCATATCAGCTGATGGACGACCACTGCTGGACATAGGCCTCCCCTAAAGAGTGCCACATAAAATACAGACAGAATATTTTTTGGTGGTTTAATTTATTCATCAAAAGTTATTAGCTCTTGTAGACGACAGACCCTACCCTCCCCTGATGTACCTAGCACGTAATTTAGAAACAAATAAAGATAAGACGTTAGCTAGGTAAATGTAAGAGTAACCCTGTTATTTAAAATGGAATATTTAAGAAATATTGTCATATTTACGTAAATATTAGAACCTTGTCGCACTAAGCGGAAGGAATAACTCTTTAGGGCGAGTTTATTCATTTCAGCAAGTATTATGACACAATTCGAGTGATTGCGCAATAATACTTGGAAATTTCCATACGCAGTAGAATGAAAGATTGCGTAATAATGTTAAATGTATCGATCGTAGATCGAAATTACGTTATGAAAATGGCATGTTTTATGAGCTAACTCACAAACAGTTGACTCTGAGACAATAAGGTTTTTATTATATAAAGTAGGCGCTGAGGCGCATATTATAAGCCCTGTTTGAATCACAGGCACTAAGAAATGGTCGCGCAGCGAATTTCTTAAGATTGAATAAATTCAGAATAGTCGTTTTTACACAACGTTCTTCCCTCTCAGAGCCAATATTAGGGAGACACTGTCCAAGTATAAAGGGTCACGTGTGACCACACCGAACGCCGACTCGATGAGTCCTAGTACAGGCCAGTGAGATAATCACAGCCTCCGCAATCCGCGGAAAACCGCGAGATTTGTAAGATTCCCTATTTATACTCAGACGGCGCCTCGTAGCGTGCACAACTTCATGGTGCTCACGTTACGGTCAGCCATTACGAAAGAAAGGAGGTGAGTTCGCAACGTACTTCACTCAGTACCGAAGAGACACTCCAAGGAAGAAACCCAGAACAAGAAAGAAAAGTGCATTGGGAACTCAGCTCAGGAAAAGTTTAGGAATCTAGACATTGTGTCCTAGATTTAGATAAAATCAGTGTTAAAGTCATTATAAATAAGTAACTTTATTATATACAGTGTTAACTTCAAAATACGTTTTAATAAGAACATAATCTGTGATAAAGAATATAAACATATATTATATATTTCTGTTTGTGGTGCAATAAAGAATATATTATTATTATTATTATTATTATAAACCATTTATAATCCGTCCGAACTCTTTTACTTGTTACGAATCATAAGAAAACAGAACCAAGGTGGCACCAATATTAGAGTAGAGTCAGTCACTGTTATTTTACGAGAGGAACTACCAGTCATTTGTATACAGTCCACTTTAAACATTTATATTTTTGGGCCTAATCAATCAGGATTAGTGCATCATTTACAGCTCTCAAAGCATAAAAAACATTGCGAAGTTTTTACTTTTTTACTCTTTATGCGAAATGTTACCGTATTTTTAAAAAATAAATACCAGAAATGATTTTTACATAAAGATGACAAAAGAATCAATATGGTATATAAAATGATACCAAACTTGCCACGGTAGCTACCTGGAAATGGGTAGATCTTATAAAAGAAGATTAGCTAGAAAGATAGAAAGTGTATAAATTTTAAAAGGGTCGGCAACGCGCATGTGACACCTCTGGAGTTGCAGGCGTCCATAGGCTGCGGTGACCGCTTACCATCAGGCGGGCCGTACGCTTGTTTGCCACTGACGTGGTATTAAAAAAAAGACGGCCGGAATTAATGTGTTGAAGCTCACAGCTTACAAAAATATTCAAGTGCAAAGCAGTACTCGTAGATCTCTTACTATATCTACAATTTCTGGTAATAAACATTTCATTTATAATTTTACCAACTTTGGTTACATTTCTGGAGGGGTTCAGTTCAGTTGTTATACTGTCATTTTTATACTGTGGCACTATGACCATAATTTATTTGTTAATAATTACGCCTTTTTTCATTCGGGTTTTTATTGCCCTTCTTAAATAATTTGCAACCATTATATAAATTCGTCAAAAACTGCTTGTTTGGTGCACGAAACTGTCGCGGATAAAACTGACACAGGTCCGTTGTCTGTAAGCGCCAGCGCGCGACTGATCGGGACTGCCGAGCCTCCGCGCTCGCGCATTTCGTAGGTATTTAAACATATTAATTCATACAATCATTTTATCTTTTTAAATTCTGCAAAAATGTCTAGAAATACTGAATGGCTTTAGTTTAGTTCAAAAACTTTATTTAAAACATCAATAGTTTAGTCGTCAGATTGTAAATGCTTTACAAAAAGGAGTAACTTTGGGGTCTCTTTCTATCGAGCGAAGTTCATTAGATCGTGTATCTGAGTGCAACTTTGACTAGACTAGATCCTTAAGTAAAACATAGAATTTTTTCAAATTTTTAAAACCCTTTTTCTACGTTTCGGGTTGTTTTTAGAAAACTCGAAAACGCTAACTCGCTTGACGACCTCCCCTTAAGCCGCTTTACTTCTCGGTACGGGGCGCGGTAGGCAGAGATCACGAATTTTCACTAGTTACGATCCTGACGAACCTATATTGTTTCACATCATTTTCGTCAGTGTGCCTATTACGTATATAATGCCGCAAAATGTTCCTCGTGTTACCAGAATCAATTTCTTCATTCCCTCCGGAGCCAGACTTTCATTTTTCGTGTTCTTTGATGTTACTTTATAGCTACAAATGTATTCCTGTAGCCACTAACTACCTCACATTACGGCCGAGATTAAGCCTTGATTTGTACGTATCGCACATGGAATCTTTTCCTTATGGTTGTATTGCGATGTTGGCAGCATAATAGCTACTAATCGTTTGTGAAATAAGCTGTACATGGAAGATTCAAGGAATAATAATGGTGTAAGGTGTAAAATGTGTGTTATCAGTTTTAAACGAGTTCATAAATAGATTCCCCAGATATATATAGTACAGAGTATTATTGGGATATCAACCTTAGTTCAAAAAAGTACTACATATTCGAATTCTTACCCTTTTTCCATCGCTTGGTCCAGGATATGCATGAGAAGACTAGTATAGGAAAACTATTTTTTTTATATAGGCCTAGCTGATGGTAAGCAGACACCGTAGCCTATGGACACTTGCGACTCTCGGACTTGGACACTCGACCAAATGCATTGCCGACCCTTTATTGACTTGGGGATGCGCTATGTTGAGAGCGAGGGACCCGCAGATGTCTCCAGCTGAGCGCTTCCATGCTTTGGAAGGTATATACGCTAAGCCGTCGATCCAGGCTGCTGTCTATGACAGCAGTCGGTAAGCCAAGTTAGAGGGCGGCCTGAGAACTTCAAACAGTCAAGTTTCCCACTCCCTTGACAATCCTAATCCTAATTAGGTCTAGTTTCTCTCTTGGGTTGTAAGTTCAGATGGCAGTCGAATTCTTGCGATTAGGTAGCGAACCCCGGCCATTCTTCAGGATGCAACTGTACTGGGATAACACTAGAATGGTGATGATGATGATGGTAGGTAACGCTTAGCAAGTAGCGTTACGGGGAATATTAACCACACTGGTAAAATTGTTTTTAATATTATTAGGAATCAGGAGTATTTTTGTCAAATTTATTTATTTTCAATTTTAATGCCTGCGGTCAACCTAAGGCTCCGTAAATTTTTACTCAATTTTCTACATCTTTACGGAGTTTAGACACAAATCTGGAGAATGATCGGCCATTATTGTAAAGAAAATTCTCTGAAATTACAATACTGCCAACGGCACATCATGTGATCAACCACCATATAAATATTTTCTAGTCGAATTAGAAAAAAGTTCTTCGTTTCATAAACTACACTAACCTCAATTTAACAAATGGGTACCTTAATCCCAAAAAACCGGCTTAAACGATCGATAATCAAAAAAGGCCGGAAAAATTGAAAAATAGGTATTTATTAGTACATTACTATCTATAGTAATGTACTAATAAATACCTATTTTTCAATCTCCCAATCTATTTTTCATTTTCCTCTAGGCCGGGAAGCGAAGAGTTGCAGGCCAAGTGGATATAGACGGATAGGGATACGCGGCCTGTAGCCCAACGCTTCTCGCCGAGATTTGTATAGTGCTTTTTTGTAGCATATGCAATGAAATAAAAAAATACAGCACTCAAAAACAAATTTAACAGACGCCATGTTTGACATTAAAATTTAAAAAAATAACTTCACGGCCTAGTACTTCAATTTTGTTTCAAATCCCTTTACAGTTCTCCCGAGTTGTTCCGCCTGCAACGTGATACTCGTACTTTGAAGCAACGCACGTAATGATGAAATCTCATTACATGTTTGAGAAAAACTATTTCCGTCGTGCTGTGCCCGGAACAGCCGAGATATCAAAGTATCAATAAATATGTGAGTGGAACTGTCAACGTGTGCGTGGGTCTAGCCCGGTGCCCGCCACGCTCACTGGCAGCTTACAGCGGGCACGTTGATATCGGCTATTGCGGAGTGGTTTTTCCGTGTTATTGTATTATCTGCACATATTTGTCGGCATGTTTAGCCTATAGTTGGCAGTGACACTGCCTACGAACCAGGACGCCCCGGGTTCGAAACCCGGTAAGCGCATTTGTTTATGTGATAAGCAAATACATTTGTTATTGAGACTTGGATGTTTCCTTTGTATTTAAAAAAAATATTGCTCTCGTGGCAGGAAGAAAACAAGGAGGAAATAGGCACTTTTTCGGACCTTAGTATTTTTTAATACAAACGTAGTCGCTTGTTTCCTTTAACATACTACTAACTAACTAATTCGTTAACGTTATGTATTGCGCATTAAAAAAAGATGTAACTAATATCCAAATCATAACTTAAAATATTTACGTTGCTTATTACTGCTCTAGCATGAAGCAAGCGAATGATGCCTCTAATTATCGTCATTTGTCCACTTACCACACCAGCATATTCTCGTATTGCATTGACACCGTCAAACTCGTACTTATGTGAGAAAAACTTGAACAAATACACACAAGTATATACCATTTAGGTCCACTACTTCGCAACATAAAGTTAACGTTCACGTTCAAGTGATTTTAAAACTATTCGCTTGGATTCGTGGAGATACTGAAATCGCCAACCCGCATGAAATTGGGAGAGGCGTATGTCCAGCAGAGGACGTCCTTGGGCTGATATGGGTGCTGGTGGTGGTATGAGATTATTACACATATGATATTATTATGAGCGTCAGCAATCCTGATCATAATCCCAATTAAAAATAAATAAATAAAGAAAATAATTATAAAGGGACAATCATACACAAATCGACCTAGTCCCAAACTAAGCAAAGCTTGTATTATGGGTACTGGATGACGATATACATTCTTATATAGATAAATACATACTTAAATACATAGAAAGTCCTAAGAACCCGTCCGTGCTAAATGCACAAATAATGCCGTGGCCGGGATTCGAACCCGGGACCTCTAGTGGCCGTCACTATTCTAAAGAGGCCGTCTGTAATTAAACAAATACATTTTCATATGCAGTACCTAGTTAAGGAGATTCCCACTACACCATTCTGTTTCTCTAGGCCTGGCCACGACGGGGTTGCTTCCGAGCCTCGGCCGTAGTTAAGAGTACATCGGCCGTCAAACGTTTGTGTTACTTTAAGGATGATTCACAGTAGGCCGTTCCGTGTCCGGGCCGGCCCGTTTTCTTCTAGAGAAATACGCCGGCCGTTGCGTTTGCTGACATAGAAAACGGGCCTGCCCGGACACGGAACGGTCTACTGTGATTACTGTGAATCATCCTTTAAGGGGCTGGGCTGGGATGCCTCCGACGCAACGGCCGGCGTCTTGCTGTCACAGAAAACGGAACGGCCTACTGTGAATCATCTTGTGGTATAATCTCGAAACTATACATTTTCGTCAAATTTAAGCAAGTTCTAAAAAGGTGGCTGGCCGAAAAGTGCTTTTATAGTGTACAGGAGTTTTAAGATTATAAGTAAAATGTACACTTCAATTTCACATGCCATCTATGGTAGGTTTAAGTGACACGAATGCTACTTGTATGGCCTTTTTGTACCTAAAACTACGTAATAAAGTATTTGGAATTTGGAAAACACCATGTAAAATACCTTTGATGATACTTATGCAAATATTTTTTCAAACTGATTTATATTGATTTATTAAATTGCTTATGGCAGAATAGTAAATGACTGATTACTTGATGATATTAGTAAAAGTATAGGTACATAGCTGCGATAAAAAGTATTCCGTCTCGGTACTAACTTGCATTACTCTATGAATAGCTTTGTAATTATGTAATCCGGGAATCCCCCGGTAATTTAAGTTGCTTGTTTCATTTCGTAATCGGTTTTTACGTGTTTCTCAGACATATTTGGAAGCATCACTTATTAGTGTGTTGCTGACGTTCTAATATAGGATTTCATGCAGGGCTGGCGGGGCAGCGGATGTGACGGAAATAAAAAAGGCCACAAAATATCGGGGTCTTGGCACTCAATACTATTTCATGGTTTTCGGCGTGGAGACACTTGGGCCGTGGTGACCAAGTATTCGGGAACTTTTTAAGGACTAAGTAAACAGCTTGTAAACTACAAAGATCTGGCGGCTTCCTCGCGCTTAAGCATAGCCATACAAGGAGGGGATGCTGCCAGCGTCTTCGGTACGATGCTACGGAGGCCCTTTTTTAACTCCGCGGCCGCAAAAGAGGGGTGTTATAAGTGTGTGTACCTGTGTATGTGGCATCGTAACTCTTAACTCAAACGGGTGAACCGTTTTTATATTGGAAAACAGTTTTTCCAGCGACGGTTCTTAGACATGTTTTACCAAAGTCTGTTCAGCCGTTTTTGAGATATTTAACTTTCAATAGAAAAGTTTCGAGGATTTTCAACTTTTCAAAATTGTCAGTTATTAAACGTAGTTGAATTTAATTTCAGATTGATTTTATTTTTAGGATTTCGTACTAAAAAGTTAAGAAACCTTTATGGTGCCGCTCTGTTTGCATGTCTATTTATCAAATTCATAAATATCTCTTAAGACCTATTTATGTGAGATTAGTTCCCGTGTGAGCCGAAGTTATCCCAAGGGACTACAGTATGGGGTTAGTCAAGAAAGGAGTGTATACATTTTTGAAGGGTTGGAAACGCGCATGTGACACCCCTGGAATAGGTTGCAGTGACCGCTTATTATACTCCTCTCCTTGTCCGAGACGTTCTTACAAGTAGTAGCGCTGGCAGTCAGCGCCAAATCACTGTTTTAAAGCTTAAAAAAAAAAAGCAAAAAACGCCTCTCGTTTGACAGCTGTTTGAAAATCATTACGTTGTCAGTGAACGCGCCGAACACTGTTCGCTCTCGTTATTATGATAAAACATAAAAGTTGTTATGTTTATTCCTTCGTAAATGAGTGTATAATCAAAGTATATAATGTGTTTAAAAGAAAAATATACGGGTTGCTATTATTTGTGTGTTTTGACGGTCACAAGTACATTCGGGAACGAATGTTTACGGAAGGTTTGATATCTGGTATACAAATAGATAATACTTGAGGTACGTATTGACAATTATATATTATTCGCGTTGGTTTTAATGCGCGTATTTAGCCTATATTCAGGCTCGGTTATACAGTTGTATACTACGAAAGAAAGTTAGGTTATCATATAACCTTCTTGCGTGTTAAGTACGTCATAGACAAACATAAACAAACAAAGTTTGGGTTAAGTGTATTACACTCCGACGTTTTGTTTTTGAAAATGCGTTATCGGTTTTATTGCCTTCCGGTATTTTGTCTATTCGGTTGACACTATTTCAGTTATTTTTTCTTTCGTTTTATCTGTGGAACGAAGAAACCGCGGAACCGTTTTTTCTTTCCTTCATTTCGAATCTCCGTGTTAGTACGAATTGCGATTATCGTGAATTAAAATGACAAAAAGGAAAGCAGATGAAAGTGAAACTGATTACATTCGAAGAAAACTTCGACGACTGGAAAAGAAATTGAAGAAGATACCATCAGAACCAATACCGACATCGCCGGAAACACCTCAACAGACACCATCTCCACAACAGTCGCCATCGCCACCAGTGATCCTACAATCAACTCAAGACAAGAGGACAACAGTTATTGAGGAAACATCTTGCGACGTACCGGATCAAGACCCCGAAATACCAAAAAATACGACCAACGCCGAGGACTTACTCATAGGTATGCTTCACCATATTTAATGAATAAAATGCTGCCACTTCATTGGATAATGCGAAAAGATGACTGTGTGTTGTCTATCATTGTTTTTTTGTTGGATAAACTTCAGTTAAGGCACAATTTGACAAGTTAGTGCTACTACACAGCGAGTAGACCTTGTATATTATATAAACTTTGGTTATATTTGATTGCAAAGCATTCATAATATCGGGCGCTATCACATAGTGGATAGACTTAACACTAAATACCTACTGTAAATGAAGTCTTAAAGATTCATAAACATTCCGTTTCAAAAGCAAGCGCTATCACTTAGCGGGTAGACAATGCTTTCATATACATAGTTTTATCAAGTTAAACATGTTCGTTAACATTTTCAGAGGAAGACAATGGGTTACCAGAGGAGTTTTTACTGGCCTTGGGCACTGAAGGGGAAGAAAATGAAGAAAGAGGTCCAGAAATTCGACCGGAACTTGCAACTCGCTGGACAAAGCTAATGAGCACGGGATTGGGTAAAGACAATCTAGAGCAGATTATAAAGAAATACCCAGCCCCCGCAAATTTTAGTACAGAAGCCCCAAAGGTAAACCCTGAAATATCTGCTTCTCTTTCAGAAATATCTCTGAAGAGAGATAAACGCATTATTCAGAGACAAAATTTGACTCTGAAAGTTATGTGTGCGTTGGGAAAAACTTTATCAAATGTGCTGAAAGGGAACATAAACTCTAGCTCGATTATTGAGCATGTGAATGATGCCGCCAAGTTGTGTTGTGCAATATTTCATGAAGACTCTTCTTCACGAAAATTTTTTGCTCTCGCTGGAGCAAACCAGACTATTAAGGAAGCGGTCAGAGATGCCAAGCCAGATGAATTTCTGTTTGGAAAAGATTGCGCCGACAAAATTAAGGCTGCTCAAACCATTAAGAAAACTGGAAACCAAATAAAAATTCCTGAACCCTCTACTAATAAAAATCCTGTGACAAAACAAGCTCAGCCCAAAAGACAGGGAAACTGGAGAGGCCCGCCACAACCGCAATATCGACAACATCAACGAACACGTGGCGGGCATCGTCAAGCACCAACGACTCGGAAGTACCCGCAACACCAGAGGGACCAGAAACGGAACCAGCACCAGGGCCGTCACACTTACCGACGCTAAGCCAGGTACATGCTGGTAGAATTAGACATTTCCTTAACAACTGGTTAGAACTTACTAATGATCGGACAATATTAGATTGGGTCCAGGGGTATGATATTCCATTTAACCACACTCCCCCACCATATCAGGCACCATGCCAACAGTGGTCTCAAAAGGAAATTACACTGATCGGCCATGAAATAAATAAGCTAAAGGCTTTGGGCGCAGTTTCCAAATGCTCTTACGCTAAAGAGCAATTCACATCCCCAATATTTTTGGTTCCAAAACCCAATGGCTCATATAGGTTTATTTTAAATTTGAAATACCTTAATCAATACATAAGTACTGAGCACTTTAAGTTGGAAGACATAAGAACAGCCTGTAGATTAATGACAAAAGATTGTTATATGGCAAGTGTGGATCTTAGAGAAGCTTACTTTTCAGTACCTATTTCTGAAAACTCTATGGACAATTGTAATGACATCCTTATTTTTGGAAACTCTGAAATAGCATGTAAGGCTAACCTTACTCTAGCTTGCAGTCTTTTGCTAGATCTAGGATTTGTAATAAATGTTGACAAATGTGTTCTTTCACCTAACAAAGTATGTAAGTTTTTAGGTTTTTCCTTAAACTCTGCAAATATGTCATTAGGGGTACCTGAACAGAAACAGATCCCATTATTAGAAAAAATTAAGTGGTTTAAGCGAAAGGCTCATTGTAGTATAAGAGAATTTTCACAATTGCTAGGGTCACTTACAGCTATTGCTCCAGCCGTTCCCTACGGCTGGGTATACACAAAGATACTGGAAAGGGAAAAATATTTAGCATTATTGAATAATGATGATAATTATGACGAAATAATGACACTCCCTCGGACTATAATCCCAGAATTAGATTGGTGGTGTGAGAATATAGATAAATCTAATTTGATAAAACAGCATAACTTTATGCTGGAAATTCACACAGACTCATCCTTGACCGGATGGGGCGCTGTGTGTGAGGGTAGGAAGGCGTCAGGATCTTGGTCACATTTATAGAAAGAAAACCATATAAATTTTCTAGAATTAAAAGCAGCTTTTTTAGGTCTCAAACGTTTTACAAAAGATTTAAATAATTAAGAAATACTGTTAAGAATAGATAATACCACAGCTGTGGCTTACATCAATAAATATGGAGGAATTCAATTCCCACATCTTAACGGTATCACTAGGGAAATTTGGCAATATTGCGAAGAAAGGAACTTATGGATCTACAGTTCTTACATTAATACCAAAGATAACTTTGAAGCTGATAGAGAATCTAGAAGAGTTAATATAGAATGGGAACTTTGTAACAGTTCATACAGAAAAATAACAAATAAATTTGGTAAGCCAGAAATCGACTTGTTTGCTTCTAGAATTAATTGTAAATGCAACAAGTTCGTTTCTTGGAAATGTGACCCTGATGCCTTTGCTGTAGACGCTTTTACCCTCAGTTGGAAAAACTTGTTCTTTTATGCCTTCCCACTACACCCTTTTCTCTAGTTCTAAAATGTGTTCAAAAAATAATGATTGATAAAGCCACTGGTATCTTAGTGTTCCCATTATGGCCTTCACAACCATGGTTTCCGCTTGTAAAGAAATTAGTTATTGGAGAACTTTTAATTTTTAAACCTAATAAGGATCTATTATCATCACCTTACAGAGAGATACACCCACTTCATCATCAGCTTACCCTGGCTGCAGGGCTGCTATCAGCGAGGCATACGTGAGGAGAGGCACTCCAGCTTCAGCACTACACATTATGCTGAACTCTCTGTCTCAAAATACCATGCGACAATATAACTCTCCTCTTAAGCTTTGGTGGGAGTATTGCAAACAACATAATTTAGACCCCTACCAGGTATCCATACCTTACATACTCAAATTTTTAAGTCAATGTTTCGAAACTGGGGCATCCTATGGCACAATAAATTCAACTAGATCTGCATTATCATTATTATTGGGACCAAAAATAGAAATTGACGACAGAATCAAAAGGCTAATGAAAGGTATTTATAGATCAAAACCACCTAAGCCTAAGTATAATGTTACTTGGGAGCCGGGGGTAGTGTTAAACTATCTGGCAACTTTACCAATGATAAATGTACCACTTGAAGTTTTGACTAGAAAATTGGTAACACTGCTGGCCCTAGCCACCGGACACAGAGTGCAAACCTTGTCACTAATTTCTCTTAAAAATATAGTTATTGCTGATGACAAAATTAGTATTTTTATACCAGACATAATAAAAACATCCAAAAAAGGTACAGCACAACCATTGTTACTACTCCCTGTATATGAATCAAAAATAGAAATTTGCCCTGTGAAAACTCTGAAGTCATACATTGAAGCTACAGAAACCTTTAGAAATAACCATGAAAAGTTAATCCTCACTTATAAAAGGCCATATTTCCCTGCATCCACCCAAAGTATAAGCCGTTGGATTAAAAAAACTTTAAATGAAGCAGGTATTGACATCAATATATTTACAGCACATTCAACTAGACATTCTTCAACATCTGCTGCCCTCAGAGCAGGGTTAAACATTGATCAGATTCAACAAACCGCAGGATGGTCTGAAAGTTCAGCCACCTTCGCTAGACATTATAATAGACCTGTAGCACAGCCTTTACAATTTAGCCATGCAGTTTTGGATTCTTCACATATGTAGAGATACATTACTTAGTTGCCATAAAATGTGATTACATAGATTTAATTATAATTATAAAATGAATACATATATAAGTTTTTGTTAAAACTATTATACATAAGTAAAATTCAGAAGTCTTATTTTTAGAAGTTGTGTTATGTTTTCTTTTTATGTTACATTTTATTCAAGAAAAATAAAAGTTTGATTTTTTATATATATATTGGCTAATTACTCACAACCTTATCTTTAAACAGCTACTTGTAAGAACGTCTCGGACAAGGAGAGGAGTATAATTATATGATTAAACGAACTTACCTGAAGTGAAGTTCTATCATAATTATACGATGCTCCTTGTCCGAGACGTCGGTCCCTTACCCGCCCCATAAATTCTTAAGTATTTATTCCCTATGTAAAGGGTTGTTCGTAACCCTTCCTTCAAACTAAATGATTTTCAAACAGCTGTCAAACGAGAGGCGTTTTTTGCTTTTTTTTTTTAAGCTTTAAAACAGTGATTTGGCGCTGACTGCCAGCGCTACTACTTGTAAGAACGTCTCGGACAAGGAGCATCGTATAATTATGATAGAACTTCACTTCAGGTAAGTTCGTTTAATCATATAATCATCAGGCGGACCAATCTTTGTTTGTGACCACGTGGTGTTAAAAAAAATGAAAACTAGCACATAAAAATAGTGTACAGTCGAACTCATAAGTGGCAGGGCCGTTTAGTAGGTACCAACATTGCCGTTTTCACCCGTTGGAATTATACGAGTGGTAAGTACCAAGTATGACAATTTAATCGACAAGATACAAAGGTGTTAAGCTCCTTGCAAGTTCAATCGTACGATATGTTAACATTAAAACACTAAAAACTTTCACTATCATAGAATTATTTTATTAGCATCTTTTCCTTTACGTAAACTTGTTTATTTTCGCGTTAACTTCGCATTATACTTATTATACTATAAAACTCAGAATGGAAAGGTAATTGCCTCTTTTGGCATTCTAACAGAACGAGATACAAGCTCGGAGCATTCTAATTTGCTAAACAATTTGCTTGATATAAGAATTCTTATCAAACCAAACTGATGTTGACAGGGTGAAGCAATTTCGAGAGTACGTAAATATATGATTTATTCGCCTATATTGGTTACAAAATTGAGTTGGTACTGTTTATGAGATTAAGAGATGATATAGACTGAGTTTTTAGAACCTCTTTTATTAATGATTCTTTTCTTTCCACTTTAAACCCACATATTCAAAGGTTGAGGAACTGTCATACACTAATCTACATAGTCCCAGACTAAGAACAACTTGTGCTATGGGTATCAAATAATGAGGTAAATATGTTACCTATGTATAGGTAAATACAATATAATACATGGTGCATATAGATTAAAAAAATCGTAAAATAGAAGTGGCACTGAAGCGTAATTGTCATGTACTCTGTCTATCCCTTTTGGGAACACATGCGTGAATTTATGTATGTATGTATGAATATTGATTAAATGCGACCGCGTTTTTTTTAAATCACGAATGTTGTTTTCGTGAAGGTTAAACACCAGGAAACGCTGCGTTTAATAAACTTTAGGTTTATTTGCAGCATGGAGTAGAATTCAAATAAAGCAACACCGATAATGACATTTACTCGTAGTGTTAACCCTGCCGCTAAATAAAATAAAGTCGGCCAAGAGCATGTCGGGCCATATAGCATGTAGGGTTTCGTAGTTGCCCAATCAACTTACTTAAAAAAAAACAATATCAAGTAAAAGGAAATACTTTAGCATCGTTTCATACGTCTTTTACTAACGAGGGAAGACTTTTTACGATAAATCAAAAACGGCTTAATTGATCATGTCCGCTATAGTTTTCGTTAAAAGTCTTTATTTAAAAAAAAAAACATTTTTTTGGACCCATAGTTCAAATGTTAGAGGGGGGGGGGGGCACAATATTTTATTATTTTGGAGTTATTTCCGAAAGTATTCACTTTATCAAAAAAATGATTGATGAAGAATACACTAATTTATCAAAAAAAATTTGAATATATATTAATTTTGAAAGACCTATCCAACAACACCCCGCACCATGGGGTTAAACAAAAAAAACATCCCCAGTTTACGCGTAGGGGCGGCACTCTTAAAATTTTTCTCAAATATTGATGTTATGTTCCTTACTAGATGAAAGCCCGGCTTCACTCGGGTGAAATTAATAAGAAAGAAATAAACAAAACATTTATTCGTGACAGTTATTCAAACGACGAAAGAAGTAGTGTACAAAAATTTATAAAATAAAAACATTACAACAATGGATTATGATGAAACTTCGAATCGTATAGAAATATAGCCTGTAGTCTGGATTGGGAATAAAAGTATGGAATGGAATTATATGGAATTGGGAGTAAAAGATTACGCAAACGACGTCACGGGCAAAGGCTAGTATCTTTGCAAGTTAATCCTAAGCATTTTTATAAGGGTAGTATTTAAAGGCACATAAAAAATTTGACACCGTAATCAGTACTGATTTGTATTGGCTATGTGCGAAGTAGGTGGTGGGGGTAAACTAAGCGATCGCAGCGCACACCATGGCAGAAATGTGCAATTTCCGGGGACTTATATGTCAAATTTACTTCGACGTTTTCTATTGGTTTCCTACGATTCGTTTCGTTTGTATTTATTTATTTATTTTCTTATTTATTTCAGTCTAATTTCCAGTAAGGGGTCTTACTCGCTTACTAAAATAAATTAAATATTCATGTGTCATTATTTGACATCTCTGAGTTTGACATTGCCCTGGGACCCGTGACGTTTGACGTTTATGACGTGCACATAGCCAATAGCTAAAATACTAATCGTTCATTAAAATTCAATTCAGATGTGCATTGTTAAATATTGATGTGCCAGTCAGTATTTTTGGTGCGAAGTCAGAGCTGCTAACGCGAAAAACAAATGAAGTTCGTGTATCTCCCTCTCTGTCGCACTTGCAAATTCGAGCGACACAGAGGGAAATACACGATGTTCGTTCGTTTTCGTTTCGCGATAGCAGCTCTCTATTCTCCGCCAAATTCTATTCAGTGGGGCCCTTTACACTCAATATTATCGCGATTTTTAAAATTGTATGGGGTCTGTTAAACGCTTAATACTATCACAATACTGGTGTGTCAATATTATCGTGGTTTTCAAAATCGTATGGATTTTTCTTCAATATTCATTGCACGTGATACGGATCGTGATATGAGTATATCGCGTGATAATAATAACCATGTAACAGGCCCCTATGGATGTTGCTTCAATATTCAGTGTTTCACGTGATAATAATAACAGTTGGTAATATTTTCTCCAATTAATGGAAGCTATTTAACAACTTGTTCCGTTTTGCCAAAGGTATTTCACATTCCGATACGCGCACCATCCAGGAATAGGAGCCGTCAGACCAGAGGGCCTACCACGATCTGAAAACGAAGTATTTCCCTCTCCGCGCTCGAATATGCAAGTGCGACAGAGAGGCATATATATTTAGTTTTCGGTTGGTAGCACCTTAGTCCGAGCATGGTGGATGGTCGAAGAAAGTCAAAGAACATTCCGTGTGTTGTCTGTCACACATATAATTTTTTAGCTTCCCATCGACCTATGAACTTGAAATTAAGGGATAATGTTTATTATGAAGTATATTTTACCAAAAATATCAATATATTGATAAATCACATTTGTTTTTTAGTTGTACGGAACCCTCAGTGTGCGACTCCGACGCACTTGGCTGGTTTTTATTACATTTTGAATTTTATTTCTCTTATAGTAAAATACCCTATTCGTTTTAAAGTTGACACCTGAGGGCCTACCGCGAACCAAAAACGAACTATCTTCCTCTCTGTCGTTCGAATGTACATGTGCGAGAGAGGCAGATACTTCGTTTTCGGTTCGCAGTAGCGCCTCTAACGTCCGAGCGCGGCGGGGCATGAGCTGGGGGTCTACTCCGAAATTCAAAATCCTAACTTCGTATGGTGCCGTCCCTTTCACTCTCCTGTCATAGACTATATGAGTCAAAGGGACGGCACCATACGAAGTTCGGATTTCGAATTTCGGAGTAGTCCCCCAGCACCACTAAGTTATAAGATAGAGCGAGATAGGGATAGAATTTTGCTAGACGTTTAAAAGCCATAAGTCACCTAGTAGTTTGTCACAAACAAAATAGAGACGCAGCTTTAAGATGGCGGACAGACTCAGCAAACATTCAAGTGGTGTCCTTTACACGATTAATATTATCACAATACTGGGGTGTCAATATTATCGCAGTTTTCAAATTTGTATGGATTCTGCTTTAATATTCACGTGATACTTATCGTGATATGAATCCATTTAACAGGCCCCATACATTCGCTTTGAAGGCGGTTGTTGTGACAATCAGTCGAGCTAGCACGATAGATTATACCGTTACGTTTTATGTGACGTTTTAATACTTACATTTCGCCCATATAACGTGACGGTATAAGTTATCGTGCTAGCTAGGCTGATAGGTGTATAGAACGCTTGAAAACTACAAAAACAAAACGCTGCAGACGCGGCTAGCCGAATCCACACAATGGGCGATGATGGCCCATCACCCAGAACACAGCCCAGCAACCTGGCCAACATACCGGACGCAAAAATAGTTCACGATTTTCGAACGTAGCCGACACTGTCAACCAACAAATTTAATATAGCAATATAGTCTGTGGGCAATATGGCCGACGTTTTGTCATCAAATTAACACTTTTAAATGCAAAATACGCGACAATCCGAATTTTGCGGATACATATGTTCAACTCAAAAATCGTTATTTTTATACGTTCTTCAATTTGAGACAGGTCTCGTTCGGGTCTACCGTACCCCTGCACGAAATTATTAATATAGATAACAGGCTGCGAAGTATGACGTTTCAGGTGCGGCTAGGACAAGAGGTCGTTAATGGAATTTCATACAAAACTTGCAGGCTTAGGCCGGCAAAGTACTCTTTTTTAATTTCAATTCCACATAAATTTGTGGCACAGGCATAATGACATTCTGCCACTACCTATATGTGTACCTATTAAAAATAAAATTTTGTTTTTTTTTGTTTATTTCGTTGCATGTTTGAGAAAAGCACTATACATACCTCGCCGGGAAATATGGGGTTGCACGCCTCAGACCTATCCGGCCTATATGTCTTCGGCCGGCAACCCCTTTCGTCCCGGCCTTGTAAAGTAATGTACTATTTTTTTTACGACTTTGTCAGTTTTATTGATTTATAAATATACCCATACCGAATTGCAGCTTTCTAGCACTAACAATCACACATATATCCAGAATCACGATGTTTATCGAGTGTGTAGTATAGGCGTATCACGTATCGTAATACGGATCGCTGGATTTCTAGTAATCTAAAAATCTACGATCTGTATCAACGATCCAAATATCACGATAAATATCGAGCGTGTAGCATCCGCCATAGCAAAGCCTCAGACAGAGAGACGGACTAACAGACAGATATACGAGTACTTATATAGAGGGACATGGCGAAACTATAAGGGCTTTTGTTTTTAATCTTTCACCACCACGATATTAGCCAAAGGATGTCCACTGCTGGACATAGGTCTCCCCCAAATTCACGGGGGGTTTATACCATAAACACCACGCTTGGCATGCGGGTCGGCGATCGCAATATCTCCACCGTACTCCAGGGGATGACGCTGCCCATCCCCCTTGGTCGTGGTTTTAGGACATACCCGGGTCCAACGACATGTCCCCAAAAACATACATATATTATTTTGAAAGGGGTAGGTATTCGATTATTTTTACGTTCCTATTACATTCCACATTCTTTTACACAATTTAATACATTTTAAAATGTTAAAGAAATATGCGAGTTCTTAGTACACATGAACTTCAATCAATGATCAATTGATCATAGCCACATTTACTAGCGACCTGTTTAGCCTAGTTGGTAGTGACACTGCCTCCGAAGCTAGAGGTCCCGGGTTCGAATCCCGGCCAGGGAATTATTTGTGCATTTAGCACGGATTTTGTTCTTGGGTCTTGGATGTTCTCTATGTATTTAAGTATATATTTATCTATAAAAGTATGTATATCGTCGCCTAGTACCCATAGTACAAGCTTTGCTTAGTTTGGGTCTAGGTCGATTTGTGTAAGATTGTCCCCCAATATTTATTATTATTTATTTATTATAATATTGGAATAGGTATTTCTTAATCAACCTGTTGAAATAACTGTTGCAATATAAATCGCCGAATGTAGTTATGTATTCGAATGTGTACGTATATGTAATACATTAATATACTTTTTCATAGATATTTGTAGTTAAAACATACAATAAAAAAAACATAATAACTAATAAATGCTACAACCATTAAGTAACAATATGATATAGAACTGATTGTGAAACTGGGTCAGGTGGAGAGTGTGTATATAAGATTAATAAAGCAAAGAAATCAATGTGTACCTAAGGCGACTTCCTGTTTTGTCGAAGCGGAGGCGGTACGAAATGAGAAACATGACAGTGTCAACCGATACTAATGCTGTACTGCCCCACTTCGGCGCATGGTACTACTAATGCGCAAACATAATATCGACAGCATTTTGTCAAGTGAGGAAATCTCACATCAGTAAGCTCACGTCAAAGAACAAAATACCTACCACATATCGATCCCGCCTCGCCAAGTCAGGAAGTCGCTTTAAGTACACATGTATCTCGTAATAGGACTAAAACGTAAAAACCTAATAAAAATCCACCGCATCTGCATAAAGTGCCTGTGCTCAGAATACGGAACCTGAATTTATTTTTATTCTGTCGCTGTATAGTGCCTATACTGATACGGTAACATTGCTTATGACTCTGCTGGAGTCTCAAGAGGCTCTAGGCTTATGAGGTATAGGTAAAAACTTAATAAAACGACCCGTTGTATGTAGTTTTAGCGTGTTCCAATAGACATTACATATTTAAAATGTATAACACAAACTACATACAACAGGTCCATTTCTTAAGTTTTTTACATATATATGCCTGATTAACACCATCACCACCACCATATCAGCCAAAGGACGTCCACTGCTGGACATAGGCCTCCCCCAAATTCACGAGGGGTATATGCCATAATCGCCACGCTTGGCATGCGGGTTGACGATCGCAGTATATCCACGGCAGTCCAGGGATGCTGCTGCCCATCCCCCGGTGGTCTTGGTCGTAGTTTTAGGACATCCCGGGTATTTCACACAGTCGTGGTACAATGGACAACAAATGGATCAGTCCCCTTAAAATTACAATAATATGTATCAACGACCGTAATATTAAATCAATATACACGAATACATATTATTGTAACTTTGTAGTCGACTGTACCTAAAAGTCGGTATAAACCCGAGTGTAAAAGGTTCGATGCCCAATTATGTCTTGCGTTTGCGGCATAAACGTCCAAAAATATGTTTGTATTTCGTAACGTAATTGAAGATGAAGAGTATACTTTAACTCCTATTGTCATGTCATAGGGGTCATCCATTAATTACGTCACACCAATTTCATGATTTTTTGACCCCTCCCTCCCCCCTTGTCACACTTCGTCACAATTAACTACACCCTCCCCCCTTAGTGTGACGTCACATTTAGATTTTTAGTTTAGGATGGTAAAAATTACAACGTAACTTTGAAACTAATTTTTTATTAGGATTGCTTAAAATGATTTATAAAATTAACGAAGAGAAAATCAACAATACAAAAAAAATATTAAAAACTTATTCTTCCTCCGTCCAAGGATTTTGGATCCACTGATGGATTTGGATTTTGGATGTTCTGGATGCCTGGCAATTGAAAATCAATAAATTTGTTTAGGGAATCCAGATTTCTTGATTTCAAACAAAAAATGGTGTATATTCTAATAAATCAAATAACGTGTATTTTTTTCGTAATATATTGTAAATACGGGCGACGTGCACAAATGGATAGGTACTACAGAGCACTGAGCGGTGATTAAGTATGTACATATATGTTTGTAGTGCAGTTGGCATTTTAAGGTAAATTCATACAGGCCCGCGCCCGCGTTTTATAAAATTAAGTCTTAAATTAATAACGTAACTCGGATGTATCGTGTTTACCTAACTTTTCACAAAAAGATGCCTAAGAATCCAAAAAATAAAATAAAACCGAAGCTATAAAATAAATCATACTTACTTTAATTTCCTTAGGTACTTTCAGTTGTCCTGGTATGGTTTGGACTGAATTTTCGAGAAGAAACCCATTAACGCACCTTTCTTTTTCATCAAAATAACTTTCAATTCTTGAATTTTAGAATTTACTTTGTCTTCGACACTCCCGGATGTTTTAAAACTTTTCCATAATTTATTAACTTCTTCTTGTAAAGTTTGTTTTTTTTTTGAATCAGCATACGCTGCACAGTACGCATCATATAAGTTACGGTAAAGATTACCTAAATCCACCTTTTTGCTCATTTTGCTTTAATATCATCACACAAATTAGAATAATTCGTAAACTACGTCACTCACCGAAAGTCAATTGCTAAATGAAGACTAGAACCGCAAATAAAATCACGGCATCGGCACTTGTCGGCTTAGTCAAAGGTTTAGCGCGTGCGGCGGCTATGTCACAAAGGGCACCGACACAAGTATCCAGCGCGCTCACGGCGTTGTAAAATGAGCCTTATCGCCTTAGTAATACATTCGCTAAGTATTTCGAAAACAATAAATCGTTAAACTCGGCCAGAAAAATAGTATCAAATTATAGGGAACGAAAGTATTCAAATTCAAACTAATCCGAGTATGTAGAAAATTAGTTTTGTACAATGTTTGTTAACCATTGAAATTATTATTTTTTAAACTTAGATTTTGTAAAATTAAAATGTATGTGAGGATTGTGAGTTGTGATGTCACAAACATGGAACTCCTCCCTCCCCCCTGTCACGATATGTCACATTTTGTGGACCCTCTCCCCCCCCCCCCCTTGAGGTGTGATGTAATTAATGGATGATCCCATATGAGGATGTTTAACTTTCTGTTACGTTTTATCTTGCCCAATTATTTAAAAAAAACTAGTTTTTGTATTGAGTATATCTACTTTAATTAATATATGTATTTCTAGTTCTCGTGGACTATTTATAGTTAAGCAAAAACAGAGAATAGGTATGTCAAGTTGCTCAATGAATTCCAAAAATTGAAGTGGTGTTAGATTTATCCTAATTCCGACTACGTGTTGGCGCATATTATTAAGTTTAAGAAATTGCAAAATGGCGGACGTGAGACGATATCTATTCACATTTGACATCTGAAGGTACCCAGAGAAAAAGTCAAAATAATAATAATGCTACCGAGCGAGACGGTCATATGCGAAAATTAATAAGAGTAACAGAGATAGATCATTTGTTGTAAATTATAGATTAAAAGGAAAATGTTAAAAATTTAGTGCTCCGAGCAGGATTCGAAATCTGGCATACCATATGCCAGATGTCGCAGGTTCGAATTCCGCTCGGAACGATTGGCCGCGTATGCGGCATACGGTATTGGCCGCGTATGCCATAAATTTTTATATTATTTCAGCTAGGCATTTTAAAATGAGAAGAAACTACGTTTTCATGGAGAATCGAGTACAGCCGAGCTAACTGGGGACCCTTAAATAAATAAATGAATATATTGTTAGGATGCGATCACGCAGAAAAACTCCCAGCATAGCCCTCTCCATTGCTCTTTGGGTGACTTTGAGCCTTCTTATGAGGCCCATAGTAAGCGACCACGTTTCAGTACCATATGTCATCACTAGCAACACACACTGGTCAAAGACTTTCGTCTTGAGACACTGCGGAATATTGGGCGAAAACTTTGGTTCTACTGCGTATCGCATCAGAAATGAGGCCATACAGCAGAACCAAAGTGACCGATATAGCCCTTCGAATCGCTAAACTTAAGTGGCAGTGGGCGGGGCACATAGCATGCAGAACCGATGGCTGTTGGGGCGGAAAGGTTCTCGAGTGGCGACCACGTACCGGAAGGCGTAGTGTGGGCAGGCCCCGCACACGGTGGACTGATGACCTGGTAAGGGTCGCAGGTGTCCGCTGGATGCGGGTGGCGCAGGACCAGTCATTGTGGAAGTCTTTGGGGGAGGCCTATGTCCAACAGTGGACGTCATTCGGCTGAAATGATGATGGTGATTGTTAGGATTGTCATAGTGTACAACTGGCCGCCACCGCGGCCGCCACCGCAGGCCGCTCCAGTTTGTGACACTCTTAATACAAAGTTGTAGTATCATTTGTGGTCCTTGTCATAGTTCCGCTTTCCTTTATTTGCCACAATGTCATATCCACGTCATGTACTCGTAGTTTATGGCAAATAAACGATTACCCACCCAAATTAAAGATGTTGTTTATAGTAAGCCTCCAGACGTTATAGACTACCTATTTCTCAATTTAGCTGCGTACCTTGGTGGAACTCGTATTGGACATCTATAGAAATCCTTACTCTAAGTTTGAGTTCCTTTCACGCGCGCCATGTTGTATTTTCTTAAACTCAATATGCACTAACATAGTCAGAATCAGGAGAAATCTAAAACTACTTCAATTGTTGGAATTCATCAAGTATCTTGACTTGGAGGGAGCAGCAAACTATCAGTATTTAACGATCTATAGAAACCATTGTCCTTCTTTTTGGTTTAGCCGTAGTTTGGTAAAATGTTAGTATTAACTTAGATCCTATTGTGTAAATCTAAGTACGTAAATTCGAAATTCTTGCAAGCTTCAAGTTCAGAGAATTTGCCCTTGGAAGGCTATTAAAGAAAAATTTCACATGTGGATGCACTTTGCTCCACGTAGACACGTTTTTTCGTCACACTTATACACTACTGGTTAGTGCAGAATTTATTAAACTTCAGTGTTGCTCTTGGTCATATTTTAATAGGGTACGCAGATGAGTACCTGGAGACTTTTGAGCGATGAAAACAAAGGCCATCAATGAACATTATTACCAAATTTCATCAAAGTCTCCAACATTTCGAGACAATATGTACTCGGTTATGTTGGTATTGTCAGAAGTTGAAGTAAATTGAATAAATAAAAAAATGCTGTCTACCGAATTTTTGCGAACGTGCGAATACTAATATTCCACTCTTTATTGGATTATCCTATTCGATTCGATCCGATTATACGAGCGTGCTTCATTAAACCCGGTGCCTATTGTAACGGAATGGTAAAAACTGTCGTGATGAACACATTAACTGATTGCGAGATGATTGTTGTTCTGCCAGCCGGCGTGGCAGTTTGCATTACGCCGTGGTCAAATGCGCAGGTAAAAAAAAACTACGCGCACGCGCGAAGGCTTCGTAAAAACGCGGGAGCCATCGAAGTTATCGATAAGTGATATTTTAATTACAATGCTGTGAAAATAAAAGTGATCATTCTGTGATATTAATTTAATTACTATTCTAATTAGTATACGTAGGTCCTATTAAAATACAGGTAAGTTCCAAGATTACGAGTATTATTACATAAAATATGATTAATTTTTTAACAAGAGTTAGTGCACTTATTGTCAAAAATAATTAAGAACCAAGTGATTAAAAAGTTACTTATAAAATCATTGAATATTTCATCACGGACTGTTGTGTAATTGCATAATACATCGCTAAGTATATTGTAAGTAATAATCAAGTTATATAGGACCATTAATCAAAGGTATAAGTGGTTATAACCCACTTTTACTGGGAAAGTTAACTTGTCGCCTTTTATTCATATAAAAATAATTATACGATAAAAAACTCACACACAAATAAGACCTTAAAGTATTGAGCCTATAATATTCGCCTAAGAGATTATTTTGGAATAACCTTGGTGGTTTTCAAAAATAACAACGAAAAATCTGATAGAACCCTAAGATCCGGGTAAGTATATAAATGATCTGTAGATTGACACTATTAAAACATGCGAATGACGAGTAACATGCCTTTGTCAACTAGGTACAATATGCCATTTAGCATTAAGTCCGCCATTTGTACATTAGTTAATTTTCTGCAATAACATTTAAATAAATAATGACACCACATCATTAACATGTTTACATTACCTGTAAAGAATGATATCAATAAATTTTTCATTTTCATTTTTCATTTTCAGTAAGTAACATGAACATGTTTACATTATGTAACATGAACATGTCTACATTATAGCACTTTAATGTTTAAAAAAAATCCGGCCAAGTGCGTGTCGGACCACGCACAAAGAAGGGTTCCGTACCGACACCTCCTAACTTTTTTATTTAAACCCTTATACAATACATTTAATAAAAAAAAGGTTGTATCTTCATAGGAAACTTACGGCACTTACGCCCTTTTGTTTTGGAAAGACAGTTTTTCAGGAATAACTCAAAAACCGTTACATTCAAACCAAAAATCGTTGGAAGGGTTTTATTAATATACATCATTTTTAATTTTTTCAGAATTTTAAACTACATAGTTTGGAAATTAGAGGACACACACACTCTTGACGACTTTCACAGCTAATATCTCACCAACGATTAACTTACATGGAAAAGTTTTTCATTAACCTCTATGACATTTTTGAAGGCCTATCCATAGATACCACACACGCCCATGTGTATTGAAAATAAAATTTTGACCCCCCTGGGACATGTATGGGGTTTTTTATTTTTTAATATTTTTAGTTAGTTTAATTTTTTTTTTCGCAATTTCACGTCATATTTTTATAGCGGTTTATAACATACACCTTTATTTACTTTATTATAAATTTCATAACTGTACTGGTCATAGTTGCCGAGTAAATCGGCTGTGACATACGGACGGACGTACAGACATGACGAATCTATAAGGGTTGCGTTTTTGCCATTTTGGCTACGGAACCCACAAAAGGTTGTAAAGTGTAACATGTCTACAAAGCTCGTAGTACTTGTAATCAATGATTCGACTAATCACATTTGATATTCAGCCCGCATAATGTTTGACACTTTATTTCCATAGCTCGCATTTACCCGAAGTAAATGCAAGCAGTTTAGCAGTAAAACCTTCTAGTTTTCCTGCTTAAACGAACTCGTTTGAATACTTAAGTAAGGATAATGCAAAGGGTTATATTGGACAGAAAGGATGTTACTCGTAATCACATTTACGAGTAGGTACGAGTATATGGACACATTGGGAATGGTCGAAAATAATGTCGGAACTTGCATTATTTCTGGTGGTTCCTGTTTATTTATCAACACATATATCGTTATTTGCCAAATGCTATGTTACTATGTTACGTGTTTACTCTTTTGGGACGTATGAATGTACCTATACCTAGATGGTGCACCATCGCTTTCACGGACAGTCACAGGCGTATCGCTACTCGTTCGTGACAATCGTGATGTCACAGTAGGTATTTAAAAATTGGCACGGTCTGTTCTCATAGGTCAATTTCCTCGTGTTTGTTTCGTCTAAATCAATTCCGTGGTTACAACATGGATGCGATATCCTAAGCGAGGTTTGATTGGTTCGGCCTGCAGCATGGTTCATTACTATGCACAGGATCTTCACTCTATTATCATCGGATCAATGTCAACGATTGTTCAGACCAGCTTCCGTTCATGGCTATCCATTGTACTCGCTCGAATTTATAGATCACCCAATGCCAATATTTTCACATTAGTACGAGCAAAATTAAGCCAGCGTAAACTTTTTGTGGCGTTATTAAATGAAACAATTTATTTTAATCGTCACAAACGAGTTATTTCAGTTAGTAAAAACCTCGATTGAATAAAACTCTGCTATTTACATTTTTTGTACTATTTCTTGTCCTGCCGTTTTATAAAAGTGGGCTGCAAAGACAAGGCCGTAAAACTTTTGTTGGAAATAAACAGGAAAATGAAAGGATAATATTGCTTGTCGTGTTTTGAACGAGTTTGGTGGCGGTGAAACCAAGAAATAACATAATTTAACTTTTAATTCAAAATCACTTTTTATAAATTTAATTGGGAATGTAAACATTTTAGTTTATTACGGAATATGTTTTTATCTTAATTCGAACCACACGAAGCGAAATTTGATTTAGAAGAAGAAAAATAATAAGGGAATTAATGTTTATCTTGGTTCACTATTTTTATATTCGTTGCGGGAAAAAGGATCTCAAATCGTAAAACCGTGATACTATTTTATGTCTACATTTGTGATAAGTGGATCGTATATTTATTATTATAATATTGTACATTATGATGAATTAGCTACTTACTTATAGGCATCTTCTGGGTGAGGTCGCTTCATCGTCGGCCTCATCTTTGCCCCCTGGCTAGATGCTGGCCAAGAGCAATCCCATTTATAGTAAATAAATAAAAACTTTAGCTGTACGAGTACTCTACCTCGCTAACATCTCCTGTATCTATCTGTTCACCGTACATCCATCAGTATCTGAAGTTTGTTACCTAACTAGCAAAACTTCCTTTCTAACCAAATCCAAATGTAAACTATTCTGTTAAAGTAATAGGAGCTGTAAGTGCTTCCTCGAACATATAACAATGTAAGATTTTGATCCTTCCTCTAACCCCGAGAGTTACATGTGACCAATCGTAAAACTCAAGATTAAACTACAGAAAGTAAGAAACGTTTTGCCTTATCAAAGTAGAAATTGACAAAAGGTGTGCAAACCACGCAATAAAATTATTTGTAACAGATTATTTACGGAAATATTTGTTTTTTTATTAATGTTCTATTCATATAAGCGAAAGTACAATACAAACTATTTCTAAAAATAAATATTAAATGGACTGGTAGAGCATTAATCACTTTCCATCCAGCGGAACACGTAAATTTGTCATTTTAACATCATGTACACAACCAATTAAATACAGATCGGCAGTAAAGATGAAATAAATACAAAAAACACTAGCTAGTTCAACAATAAAATCACGCCTGCTTATTTAATTCCTGGTCAGGAATGACATGCTCGGCCTGTGGTATAAGAGAATGCCAGTTTTCTCTTTTCTGCGCCAGTCGAGGTTGGTTAGATCTTTGAAGGCTCCGTCATTTTAGCGGTATATGGGACCATCAACCGAACGCTTTCCATTGGACCGACGCATATATGCCCTTTTCACTGCATGATCGTCTTCCCATCCTTTCCAAGTGCCCAAGCTAGCGGTGTCGCATTGCTATGATATTCGGTACGTAGTATGTAAAGAGGCTGACAAGCGCCAATGGCCTTGGCTATGTCTGTCTGCGTCTAGTTGCGCCGGAGTGACATCTACAACACAGTGCTATAGAAGCAGATAATCAGAAATTTAATCATAAATTTAAATATATTCACCACATGTGTAATATAAATCGTCTATGCTTTAGGTTTGAGTATGTTGGAACTGTGTTTTTAATTATACATGTTTCAGTTGAAAAAGAAAGATAATATTATGATTATTTTAAGACGATTTTAAGACGTAGCTTTGCGATTTTTTTCGATCTCGCCGATTTTCTTAAATTGTCTTTAGGAATCGTCCATACCCTTCAAATATAATGATAATAACGTGTATTTTTATTCTTTTACCAAAACAAATGGTTTTTGTTGAATAGCCATAAAAAATGGCAATTTAGCTCTATTCATCACGTTAAGTCATCAACTACTCATTGAAATGGTCCTACCAAGCCTAAAGGTTTAATCGTGTTTAGTTAGAACACCTTAACTACACACAATAAACACCTTAGTATTGACCCATATAGTCACCGTCACCTCTCCTTCTGATTTCCTATCATCAGATTAGCTCGATAGTACACTATATTCTTTCTACATTGAGACCGGACTCACACAAGTATGCCAATAAGTAGCAATGGGTGGGATAAGTACAAGTGCTTAGAACATGTGCAAAATAGCATTTTACGCAACAGTTAGGTACATAATAAGGGTTCTGAAAATTCGAAAGTCGTTGTAACAGCGTATCGAGTTTTGTTAAAAGACTCTCGAATTTCAAGACGTAATTATGTAACGTTGCATACAATAATTTTTCTACGACGGCAAATAATAATTGTATCTCTATGAAAAAGCGATACGGTGACAGAATACGGACATTAAATATAAAACACATATTGAAGTAAAAAATAAATAAATAACAGTTGCTCGCTACGCTCGTTACGACCACTCTCGAATTTACTTACTAAGTAACTTTTGCATAAAATACTATTACCTACATTCGCGATCAGCCTACATCTTACATCTACATGTTAACTTACAGTAGCGATCTGTACAAGTGTAGATACATTTCAGTGTATTAAAAAATACGGAACGTGGACACTTGTCCTGGTGTTTGATTTAATTAGTCGTGTTCACTTGTTCAGATGATTATGATCTTTCCGCTCACGGGACAATGGTGTCTCGGACCTTTGGACGACCTGCGCGGAGCCGAAGTACCAAGGTACCGAAGTACCAACCGTACCACATAGCCAACAGGTAGAGGCCCTTTTGACAATTTAATAAAATGCAAGGGGTACACTGAGCGGATGCTGTCCCTGCCCGTGTCATGGGCCGCACACAGAGACAGCACCCGCCAGTGTGTACAGGGACTATTGCTGGTTGATGGAATCTAAATGAACCGAATTGCACAGATTTAATCAGTTACTCTGTAACATCTTTGATAAACACGCCCCGGTGCGCAGGCTACGGACCGATTGTAAGTCTTATCCGTGGATCACGGACACTATTAAAACTATGATGAGTTTACGGGATGAAGCAATGAAAAAAGCACAGAAAAAGAAAAATGAATCAAGTCGCGATTACTACAAGACCCTAAGGAACTACACAACAGCAGCCCTGGAGCGGGAAAAAAAGGCTTATTTCACGTTTTACGTCAATAAAAACAAATCCCATCCAAAAGAAATGTGGAAGCACCTTAAAACCTCTTCCTGCTTAGGTAATACAGACCAGCCCAAAATATCACCGCATCTTTGTGACCCAGATAAAATAAATAGATTTTTTCTGACGATCCCGGGGGACTCTGATACCCATCGTGGAACACAAGACTTCTTTGAAAATGAAACACCGTACGGGCAATCTTTTAGCATAAAACCATACACGGAAAATCAAATTAGCAAAATTATTATAGCAATACAAACAAATGCAAGTGGTAATGATGATATCACAATAGAGATGATCCGGCTTACACTAGATGTGACTCTCTCAGTGATAACGGATATTGTTAACACATCGATCGCGCAAGACACCTTTCCTGAAGCGTGGAAACTCGCTAGAGTTAAACCTATACCTAAGTCTAGTAAGATCGAGTCATACAAAGACTTAAGACCAATTAGCATTTTACCGGTACTCTCCAAAGTATTAGAAAGGGTTGTAAGTGAACAGCTTACAAATTTCCTCGAAATTAACAATCTCCTACCACGTACACAGTCAGGGTTCCGAGGAAGGCACGGCACTGCAACCGCTCTTGCCGAAGTCACAGATGAGATCATTACTTCATCAGACAAGGGCATGGGAACCATTCTTGTGTTATTAGATTTTTCCCGTGCTTTCGACTGTGTTAATCCTACATTATTACTGGCAAAAATGGCGTACTACGGGATCTCGAAAAGAACATGTAATTGGTTTCAATCGTTCCTCACAAGTCGAAAACAATATGTGGAAATACAAACAGATCAAGGCGTATTGGTAAAATCAAATATACATAATATCAGTCGCGGAACACCGCAAGGATCAATCCTGAGTCCATTAATTTTTATTTTATACACAGCAGACCTGGTAAACCAACTAAAATACTGTAATGTACATTTATACGCTGACGACACCCAAATACACTATTCGTTCCTACCACATGACTCGGACGAAGCAATAGTTAAAATAAATGAAGACTTAGATAGGATTGCCAAGTGGTCGTCTGATAATAATCTGGCATTAAACCCAGCTAAATCGCAATTTGTCGTATTGGGGAATAAATGGCAACGCCAAAAAATTATACACAAAGAGCCCAAAATCTATATTGGAACGGAACCTATCTTTCGAGTTGAAAATGCAAAAAATCTCGGAATGATCATAGACGGAGAGCTACGTTATGAGGAGTATATCCAGAGCAAGATAAGGAACGCTTTCTACAGGCTTAAAGTTCTATATAATATTCGGAAATACCTCTCAGAGAAAATTCGTGAAATTCTCGTTGAATCGCTAGTTTTATCACAACTAAACTATGGGGATATAGTTTATGGACCACGACTATTAGCGAAAACAAAAAGGTGTATACAACGCGTACAAAATGCTTGTGCACGTTTTTGTTACGAAGTACCTAAGCGTGCTCATATCACCCCATTCCTTAATGAAAGGAAAATCTTAAATATGGATAGCAGAAGACAGCTTCACCTAGCGTTTACAGTTCGAAACTTTACCAGTTAAAATAAAACTTGTCCAAACAGCAAGTTGGAACATATGTCACTAGGCACTTAACTATTGACATTCAATCTAGATTGCAATGTGTGCAAGTTTAATAGTGGCACCACTCTATATTAATTGAAACTGGTTAGTAGTGACTCTATTTTTTGTATACCCTTTAGTATTGTACATACTTAAAATTCAACTGCGGCTGCATTCTGTCAAAAATAAACGATTTTGTATAATCGAAAACGATAAACGATTTTGCATTTCGATTTTAAACGCGTAGGACTTTTATCTTTATAGAACATGTTAAGGTTGAACAAAATATCTAAAGGTGTTCCAGATGTTATTACGAGTAGGTGTACTGGTAACTGTAAAGCTAGCACGATAAGTTATACCGTCAAGTTTTGTTGCCAAAATGTACTAAAAAATCACGGTATACACGTAACCTAGTAGTACCTCGATGGTATAAACTGGTAGTAGATGGTGATACCTCGTTATAGCTGGGCTGGTAAGCAGTTTGAGACGCTATCCGTTAAATTACGACAAATGGTATACAGAAATTAACTGATAGTCAAATCAGTAACTTTTTATAACTGGTCAGAAAAGTGTTACTATAGTTTTATTTGGAAAAATCGAATATTGGTGTTACAGTTTTCTATGGTCAAACAGCGTCTTGTTTATGGTTCCGTACCCGGAGGATCCAAACGGAGCCGTATTGCTGTCACTCACGTTACCGTCTCTCGGTCGTCGGTCACGAAGGTTGTACGGCCAAACGGTTAGAGCTACAGTTTCAAAATGTTCACAGTATAAGCTTATTGTTGACCCGACCAAAGTCACACGAATTGTCAAAATAATATCAAATAATAAATATTTTCTATCGGACCGACCCCGAATAAAATGGGAATGGACACGGAAGAAGAAAATATTAGGTGTATAAATGTTTTAAGAGCTAATAAAGGAGGGCGCGAAAAATGTGACCTACCCCATCGAGTGGCGTATTGTTGCTTAGTAGATAAATACTCTATTTATTGTTTTTCAAAAGGAATTGGAAAGCAAAGGAATGAGAAGCTACGGAATTTAACTAGGTTATTTACAAAATATTGTTGAATTTATTAACTTACCGTTTACCTATGACCACAATATGACTAAGATTTGGTGATGATACTGTTTACTATCACGTATATTTTATTATCAAATAATATATTGATAATTTGGCACGGCATCATAAATGTGCGGAGTATTTTTTATAATAGTTAATTACGTATACGTTTTGATAAAAGTTTTATGCTTTGCAAATGTTTATCGTAGGTTTTGTGTAATGTAAAAATAATTCATTTCTGCTGTTGTCAAACATTGTATTACGATAAGGATTAAAATAATAAGGATTTTAAGGTAGGATAGGATTCTAAGGTTGATCTAGATGTCATTTTAAATACTAAAAAAGTCAGTTAGATCTACCTATTGTGAGTTTGATAGGTTAGCTAGCTGATGTACATTTTTGTAAATAATATAGATAAACCTCAACACAGATAGCCATTAAAAGGTCGATAAACGAAAATCACGATCACGAACCACAGGGTCAATAAAAAGTACGCACAGGGAAAGTTTGCAGTAGTTTCTACTACGTAGGTTCTTAGTTAACGAGTTCATTTCCTCCAAACTACAATCTCATTCGCAACAACGTACAAACGGTACAAGTCTTTGTGTGACAACTGTTGGACCCGTATACTTTATGCAATAGACATTTTACAGAATAGGATATTATTCCCGTTTTGGTATCAGCCCTTGCTTTGTAAGTTGGTCCCCGTATGCCGGAATAAAACAGCAGCACGCCCATTTTTCTTTTTCTTTTTGACTATGGAAACCGAGTTGATGTGTATTGAGGGTCATCAAACCTATCACTGAAGTATCATATTTTCTCCATCTTTAACCCTATAATCGCTAAAAGTGGCATTTAATTTCATGTACTCGTACTCTAAATTTCAAATAAAAGGGAAAAAACTCAGATCGCTCAGAGGCTAGAGCAATTGGCGGCGTATGCCAGATGTCGCAGGATCGAATCCTGCTCGGAGCATTAAACTTTTCAATTTTTCCATTTTTTTAATTTGAAATTTGGAATTTTCGTTAGCAGCGTTACTGCTTAATACAAAATTAATTTACTCGTACTCTGCCTACCCTTTTAGGGATAGCAGTGAGTTTGTGAAAGTATTAAAATCGGGATATATTCCCTTACATAAAATAACGAGGATGGAATATGGCCGGCAGCCTTGCAGGCGAGTAGTTGGAAGTTACGAACAGAAATTGTTATTAAGGCCCCTGTAGCTCTCAAATTGTTGTCTTGATCGCTCGCTACAGTGATACACATAGCTAGATATGCCGTGTATTACGCCTATGCACGGACCAACATTTCATCATCATCCTCCTAGCGTTATTCCCAGTACAATTGCATCCTGAAGGATGCCTGGGGTCCGCTACCTAATCCCAAGAGTTGACGAAGGCACTAATTTTTATGGAAGCGACTGCCATCTGACCTTCCAACCCAAGGGGGAAACTAGACCTTATTGGGATTAGGCTTGTCAAGTGAGTGGGCAACTTGACTGTTAGAAGTTCTCAAGCCGGGCGGCTTGAGAACTTCTAACTTGGCTTAACGACTGCTATCATAGACAGCAACCGGGATCAATGGCTTAACGTGCCTTCCAAAGCACGGTAGCGCTCAGTTAGTAACCACTCAAAGCGGTCACCCATCCAAGGACTGACCTCGCCCGACATTGCCCAACCTCGCATACCGCACGCGGTACGCGGGCGCCGCTGGGCCACGAACGCACCGACGAACATTTCATTTTATTAAAAGATATGAATATTTTTAAATTATCATGTTAGCTCAGTTTATGTATGTGTAAGCTTAGTGTAAAATATGGGACTGGACTATAGGTATCAAGGCGCACAATTCAAGTTTTTCTTTATACCGTTCGCCAGCCCGCATTACCTCAGAGTCATTTAGCATTAAAAAATATTATCTGGTGTTTCTTACTACTCTAGAAATGTTATGAATGAGTAAAATCTCGATATCGCGATACCAAGAAAGTTCCGCTGACGTGCGTTACGACGACGCGGTTAAAATATCTGAACAGGGAAACAAATACGATTATTATTTTCCATTTACACCTAATATTACAGATTACAACCTGTAGATGTATGATTATGTTGGACTTCCCTTATAATGATGTTGAACATGAAATATTTTAACATTGTCGTATTGTAAACATTATTTGTTATGTCAAACGTGACTGCAATGTTGATAATATATATTTCATAATATTTATAATAGATACAATAACATAGTTCCCTGGATGTGTAACTGTTGCCTATCATTAGCACACTGCCTAAAAAGTAGAAGTAAAAAGTATTTATAATCTACACCACAAAGTGTACAGTTTATACAGTAAATGTTTTAGAAATTATCTTATGATATGAGTAGGTAAAAAAACTTTTGCGGTGGAGACTGGCGCCCGAACTAGGGAGAACCTGTATGTCAGATCACCAGTTCTCTAACCCCCAGATAAGTGTTACAGCAAAGTTTTAGGGGACTTAGGAGAGGTAATACAATGAAGAACTGAAAATAAATCTCATTAAACTATGGCTCGGGTGAAAATAGCTACTCGTATTGTTAACTGGATTAGTGAAAATTTCTAGTCACATGTCCTGACCTTTTGTAATTATAGAGCTTTTACGCTCGTTACTTTTGGTTATTTTTACCATGACTCCGAAACAAGCATATATGACCCTGTTGACTATAGCTGACCCTATACCACTTACTTAAAATAGGCAGCCCTAGACCCACTTAAAGTAGCACTGAAGTAAAGTAGTTTATAAAATAAAAAAAAAAAACAAAAAAGTAAAATAAAACCAAAGAGGGGTAACTGCTCCATTGTATTTCTACTTATATCTAATGACGTAAGAATCTTAGACAAAATACACAGAAACTAAGGGGGTAAAACTATACCTACTTACCTATAAAACAGCGTTCATATATACGAGTAAAAATAGATCTTGCTCTACCTATTTATGTAATAAATAATGAAGACCATCTTTTTTACAGAAAAAAATGAAGCTGCCTGACCCAAAGCAAGTGCTTAGCAACATTTTCCCAGTAGTCCGTTGGTCGAGGAGTTATGACGCGGGCACGGCTGTCGGCGACCTGATAGCCGGGATCACAGTGGCGCTGACGTTAATACCGCAGTCCATCGCGTATGCATCGCTCGCTGGATTGGAACCTCAGGTAAACTATTCTTCTGAAATATAGTACTGGCATTTGCACTCTTACTCCGTTTATACTATCGGTCGTGGGTTTGAGGCTGCGTGATACTGACAGTGACTCGTAACTTACAAATCGACTAGTTAATTAAGCAGTGAATTCAGTCGAAATTCCAGCCTCATCATCGCAAACCATACGACCTACTGTCGAATCGCTTTACTTTACTTCGAAGTGTACATTACTATCGAAGTGTTCTACTTCCACATAAATTACCCAAAGTATAGCCATGTAATTTTTACGAGTATAACCCAAGCAACTTTACATGTACTTGAATTATTAAGCACCACTTTCAATAACACCAAGTTCATTGTCATCAACACACTAAAATAGCTTTTTAGGGTTCCGTAGTCAACTAGGAACCCTTATAGTTTCGCCATGTCTGTCCGTCCGTCTGTCTGTCCGTCTGTCCGTCCGTCCGCGGATAATCTCAGTGACCGTTAGCACTTGAAAGCTGAAATTTGGTACTAATATGTATATCAATTACGCCGACAAAGTGGTAAAATAAAAAGTGGAAAAAAATATTTTATTAGGGTACTTCCCCTATACGTAAAGTGGGGAGTGTTTTTTTTTCATTTTAACCCTAACGTGTGATATGTTGTTAGATAGGTATTTAAAAATAAATAGGGGTTTACTAAAATCATTTTTTGATAATGTTAATATTTTCGGAAATAATCGCCCCAGAAGTAAAAAAAAATGTGTCCCCCCCCCCTCTAACTTTTGAACCATAAGTTTTAAAAATATGAAAAAAATCTCAAAAGTAGAACTTTATAAAAACTTTGTAGGAAAATTATTTTGAACTTGATAGGTTGAATAGTTTTTGAAAAAATTACAAAAACTACGGAACCCTACACTGAGCGTGGCCCGACACGCTCTTGGCCGGTTTTTATTTCTGATATCATCGACTAATGTTTATAGTCATGAATCACTTACCTACGATTACAAGTATGTACTGCAGGTAATAAAATGAAAGCATCCATATTTGCACTAGTCATAATTTGTGTAGATATGAGTAATTGTAATATTAGAGTATAATCCGGCACAAGCATTATCCTACATCTGTTACTCGATTGTGACAAAGGTTATCTATATGGTAGATACTTACTCGTAACATAAATTGAAAAAACGCACAGGGGTTGCCTAGCTAAAAGAGATAGAGAGAGAACAGAACCAGGTCTTAGCATATTAATCAATTTCGCTCTGCGTTTTCTTTCCTATAAATTAAATTTAATTCTACATACATTAATATTTATAGTAAATATTACTCTGGGTACATATTAATCCCACAAATGGCTCAACATGAATATGTAACCGCACGAATCCTGTGCATTGAGTTATTTATTATATTTAGTAGCTGAAAATTGAATTACCTAAATGTCGTTCTTGTTATAAGTAACTAAAGTTACATATTTTTGGAACGATTCATACAATCACAAATCTAAAACAATCTAACAATGCGGTTTGCATTGTAAACAAAATAGTTATTTTGGAATTGAAGAGTCATCAAGTCATCACTATCTTCTAATTGAATGTGACATAAGTGCAAAATCCATTTAAGTATGTCTTACCAGTAGGTAGGTAGTTACGTATTTTAAACTTTAAAAATTTATATATGTAATTTTCGATTAATGGGTGCCCTTTGTAAGGTATTTAGGGCTCTATTTCTGTAATTATGAAATTAATATTTGTCCTTAATAACATCAACAAAATTTTGCTTTAAATAATACTCAAAATTGCCCTACATAATGCAAAATACACGACGTACAGTACAAAATTAAAAAGTTAAATATTTAGTAAGAAAAATATTTCTTACCACACAATGGATAAAAAATATGTAGTTACATGCATTTGGTCGAATCGTGATATTACATTTTAACCTGTTGTGTAAATAGATTTGAAAATTATCCGAGCTCAGAGAATCTCCCCTGGAAGAACAAGGGAAAATCTGACATTACGGATGAATTTTGCTCCACGAAAACATTTTTTCTCGTTGCAGTTACGTACAGGTTAGTGCAGAATTTATGAAGCTGGCTGCAATGTTGCCTTTGTTTTTATTTTAATAGGGTACGCAAATTTCGCATAAAATAAATATTGGGGGACAATCATGGGCGAATATCTTACGGATCGAGTTCATTTTCCAAGATAGCGGAGCGGAGGTTCTACTAGACCCTGGCCTAGTAGAAATTTGGTAATATCATACGTGCCAAATTTCATAAAAGCCTCCATCATTTCGAGATTTGTCAATACCGACTGGGTTGCGAAGGGGGTCAAGAGGACGGTGGGAGAGCTAGGCAGCGGGCGTATGATGGTTGTTATTTTATCACTTATCGTCGTGGATAAGACATACGTCACGTTCTGACAAGTATGCGAGTGCGAGAGTGACGAGCGTCTTATCCACGACGATAAAATGGCAACCATCAGATCCTTGCCGCCCGTTTCCCGTTCGTTGCTCTTTGACGTCATCTCTTTGAATGTTGTGTACTCAAGTTAAGTTTCAATTTGTCTTTGCCGTACCCGCTTGCGTTCACCATGCGTACCACAGCCTTAAGTTAATTATTTTTCCACATCGCACCGACTTCTTATCCAATTCATTCACTCTTCAGGCAATTTGCCTATGGATTGCCCTCCCACTCACTTTTAGGCAAGCACAGACCAAATTCCTTAAACTAGACTAGTAAGATGCGCGCCGACTTCAGCCGTTTGATGTGAGATGTACACTCAACAGCGCGCCGCGCAGGAACCGTCTGAGTTAATAATACCTAGCATTTATTTGGATTCATTTGCCAATTATAAACTTTTTCTTAAAGGTTGTCATTTAGGGAAGTTGTTATTTGCGCAGAAAATAATACCTAATGCTAATGCTAGTGTGAGATCTGAGATCGACTTTAAATGGTCATTTAGCGATAATTCAAGGCCTATAGCGCGCGCGCAGTAGATGATAGTTGCAGGAAATAACAAGTATTTGCTTGTACAGCATTGTACATGCATACGATGAACGTTTTATGTGCTTCTTTTATGTATATACTTATTCCTTAAATTAACACTTTACAGTCAAGTCACACAATTTTAACTGGAGAGAACAATATAAAAATAATAAAGACACGAGTTCATGATAAAACTTAATAAATTATGTTTTTAGGGTTCCGTAGTCAACTAGGAACCCTTATAGTTTCGCCATATCCGTCTGTCTGTCCGATGCTTTGCTCTGTGATTGTTAGTACTAAAAAGCTGTAGTTACAGTGCATACGGCTTACAATTAGTGATTTATCTTACCGAATAAAAAAATACATATAGCTTAATAAGGCTTGTGTTATGGGTACTACACGCCGGTACTTTTAATAGATATTTTCTTAAATACATACACAACATTCAAGTCCCAGGAACAAATGTTTTTTTCTCACCATAGAAACAAATCCCCTTACCAGGATTCGAACAAGGAACCTCTAGCTTCGAGGGCAGTGTCACCAACTAGGCTAAACAGACCGATTTGAAAACCTTATTGTATTTGAACGTTTGGTTATAAGCACTAACAAATATTCTGTATGTAATAATCAGTGATCGTAACTTTTGTAGCATTTGCGGTGCACCGTAGCGTAGTGGTGTCAACGGAATTGGGATAAATGATTCAAATTCTTATGATTCATTAGCGTTGACAACGTTTATTTATTTATTTTATAATATTAATCTTAATTAACCATTTAAATTGTATTTGTGCATACTAACTCCGTTAACACCACTACGCTGCACCGAAAATGCTACAAAAGTTACGATCACTGCTAACAATACAATGTTTGCATTGATCTTTAACTTTAGGCGTTTCGAAATGGTACTGCATTGTAGTCCGATATATCTTGTTTATTCGTATTATACACTGGCCTGCAAAAGAAGGTATAACACTCATAAACGTGACGATAACTTCTGTACTATTTAAATTATAAACTTGAAATAAAAATCATTATGTAGAAAATTTAGTTTTGTTATCTAAACTCCTTTTTGACAAACTCCTTTTAAAAGATGGCTGAAAAAAAAACAAAAAGAAGAACGCTCCATTTTCAAATGCTGTATTTTTTTTACTTTTAGCTTTCTTGAACAAAAACTGATATACCTTCTTTTGCAGGCCAGTGTAGTTAGGTTGTTTCATACGCAGGCATGCGGGTTCGTCTGGATGCGCCTAACGAGTTAATACACTCACACACAACATATTACGAACTGTATCATGATTCATGAATGTATGTGAAAAACGACACGAGATTTTTATTAATCCAGTTATTTTAGATAAAAACACTAGATTGTAAATATTTGCAAGGATTTAGTGACTACCAAAGTCAACATATGACAAATAAGTCGAAGTCTTTCTGTGATCCATGCAAATATCCTTGAGTACCTAATCTTATTTGCACAACAATTCGCAGTCTGTAATAAAATTGAATAGTTTTGTCATGTGTAACTAAACTCCGCATAATCTGCTTTTGAAGCATTATTATATTGCTGCTCCATTCTGCACAGTATTTGGTCGTGCATAAAAGGGAGCTACAATATACGGACAATACGGTAATTAGGTATGGTGGTTTCGCAAGTTCGCAAGCTTAAAACAAGTGGATTTTTAACAAAAGAAACCGACTCCATACTATTCCACTCTTACTCGATACTATATAATTTGAGGATTTTCCTTGATTTCGCCAAGATCCCGTCATCAGATCCAGAGGGCCTACTCCGAACTTCGAAAATCGAACTTCGTATCGTGCCGTCCCTTTCACTCTCGTGTTATACACTATATGACGGAAAGGGACGGCACGATACGAAGTTCGATTTTCGAAGTTCGGAGTAGACCTCAGACTTGATGACAATGGGACCACTAGAAAACATACCCTTTCAAACAAAAAATATTTTTTTAAATCGGTCCAAAAAAAAAGATTTTTGAAAACGGAGACTCCGTGTAATCAGTGAACATCCATATAAAAATATTCCGAAATTTTGACACTGCTCCTTTTTTTGAAGTCGCTTAATAACCGTTCATAGTCATTGTTTTCCTTTTTTATGTAACAACGGCGCGGCGGCAAACAAGCATAATAATATGGCCTGCCTGATGGCATGCGGATACCATAGCCTATGGAGACACGCACACATGCACACACTCAGACGAGACACCAGTAGACTACAAAGGAGTTGTAAGCGAGTTGCCTACTCTTTATTGATTAAAAAAAATCGACGTGTCTTTGACAACGTCCAATGCAGGCAATGCACTCTCAATATTACGCGTACGAGTATTGTAGCACATCCTCGGGAGCTCTGGTGACCTTACCACTAGAGCTAGCTGCTGTGTTCTGTAAGACGGAATTTCTTCCCCAGTAGGGCAGGTCTGAATAAGAGCCAGTTCAATTTCATGACTTTCAAGTGATCCTATTTGACAACAAAATTTTAAATATGTTATGTATTTCTCCGGCTAGACAAACTAACGTTCTGTCAGTCACTGTGATCGAGAATGGTTATAGTATCACTGGAAAGATTTGGTGGAAGCGAAACTGCGTGAGGAGCCGATCCAAGCTGGCGAGAAATTGTGCAGGACCGAGTAATGCGGCGTGCTGGAGACCAAGATTCATTTAGGATCATCGTGCCAGCCAATAGGCTACCAAGGCAATATTATTTTGTCAACAGTTAAGGTAATAATGCAATTAGTGTATGTAATAAGTTGACCAAAGATTCAAGGGATTGTGACGATATGAAAATCATTGAAAGAAATATGAAAGATTATTTTATAAAATGGCCATACTACTCCATTGTTAAATATTTTTCGAATTAATTAAATTAACTTATATAATTAAACTTTGTTTGTATATTTTTTCTTGTAATTAATTTGAAGTGATTTCTGTTGTAGTATTACGCGAATATGATTTCAATTTATTTATGATGAATTAAATTTACACGTTTTCCTAATTATTTATGATTGATCTAATTTGTATTTGCATGTATTTGGACTTAAAGCATAGGATTCTTCAAGAAAGGAGTGTATACATTTTTTAAAGGGTCGGCAACGCGCATGTTACACCCCTGTTGTTGTAGGCGTCCATAGGCTGCGGTGACCGCTTACCATCAGGCGGGCCGTATGCTTGTTTGCCACCGATGTGGTATAAAAAAAATGTACTAACTTTTCAGTCCGAATTTACTAACATAATTGATCCAAGTTGGTCCTTTAATAAATGAAATTGAATTGAATAGTGTTTGAAAGCAACCTGCAGCTGTAGTTCGTTATTGTATTTGTTGCTGACTCTCATTTAGTCCTTGTTCCCTAACCGCGTACAGTCAAGATCATTAGATAAGCCTCAAGCTAATTTGCCACCGTCATGTTATAACAAAACTGTAGCCAAATCTGTGTCTTAGTCACTTTAGATTGTGTGAATCAACATAAATAACTAACTCCAGATTAATTCAGCCACAAGGACATGTAATACATAACATGTATGATAAATCGTAACATTAGTTCATAATTTACGACCGTATTGTGTCACATGGTTCGTGTACATTACTCTGAAATTATTGATGCCTATGATATCAGACGTATTTACGGTACTGTGCTCTTTGTTAACCGGATACTTGACAGATTCGGCATCAAAAATAAATACCACTACGGAACGAGATGGTTGTATAATATAGGTCGTATAGGTATAGTATTTTGAACGTCATAGTTTCACGTTTTTGACTGCCAATTAATACTCCTATAATTTTTTGGTTTTTAGACTTCTTAAAATAGATGTATGATGTAGGATTCCTATTAAATATCTTTTGTGTTAACTTTGCATATTATTTTAGGATGCGAGTTAATCTGCCTATTTTCCCAGGTTATATGCACATACCGAATATATATAAACGTAGTTCTGTATAACTACATACGAGTATCCAACAAACAATAAGCATCAACCTCGATACGGCGACATTATCGATAAATTCTTGGGACGTTGATCTTACAGGATTTTGTAGGATTCCCGAGACGACGTTCCACCTCTCTCCGAAACGCCATCGAGAAATCCTTAGCATGTTTACCTTAATTTCCAGGATAACAAAGGAACTATAATTACCCGGGACACTGATGAAACCATCGGTTTAATAGTACATTATTGTCGAGGCAAGGCATGGAAGGAGGCAACTCCAGGCTGAGTATTAGTTTTAAATGGTTGGTTGGATGGGAGTCCGTTTAATTATTACGAAGCCTGCAATTGGCATTCCAGCCGAGCCTATTATAGTGCTTTTCTATAAATTTAATTTAAAATATCAAATTGTTTATGCTCTCCCTCCGTTTATTTTTCTTTACCAGAATTGTAAGCGTATTTTTCCGCCAAAAACCGCAAAATATTTCAGACTCTTACAAAAACGACGAAATTTGAACAGAAAAATACGACTTGAATTGGCTGTATACGATCCGTGCCATCTTTTATATGGCTGTGTGTTCTTTGTAAATAGTTTAGGTCTCGACATATAAAGCAATTTAAATGTAACACTGTAGTTGCTGGCGAGCCTGCAATGTTTGTTTTTTTTTTATTTGTGACTGATCATAAACTGTCCACTTCGCCTTCCAATACGTAGCGAGTAACGTCCAATATAACGGCCATTTTTGAGGAAATTAATTTCCTGGTTCAATGGAATGGTATAAGTGAAATTTTAACGAAAATGATCTTTGATTTAAGAACAAAAGGAAAACCCATTACTATTGTTTCAAGCGCTTACGTCGTGGTTCAAGTGTGAATGCTCGACACATTAATGCCCAATAAATGAATAGATGAACCCTAATGATCACCATCTGTCATTATGACTTATGATATAAGATTGAAAGTGCCATGTATTGAGTCAGTGTCGAGAACGGGGACATTTACCCTAATAAATATTTCATACGGTTTTAGGGAATGATTATTGATCACACCAGTAATTACTGACGGATTACTTTACAAACTGATCATTCTATTCCACCCTAGTAGAAAATCCTTTATAGGTTATATTTCATCATAGTATTTCATTTCACGACTTTGTCAATTTTATTGATTTATATATCCATACCAAATTGCAACTTTCTAGCACTAAAAGTCACAGAGCAAAGCCTTGGACAGACAGATGGACAGACAGACAAACAAACCGACGGACATGGCGAAACTATAAGGGTTAATAGTGAAACCTAAAAATGACATAGTAAACTACAAGATTCCAATGCAACTGTAAAATGTAATACAAAATTGTTAACTAAATTGAAATAATAAACAGGTACATTAATTAATATTTTTATTTTAACTTCAATATTCCTCAAATAAGTAGTAGGTATAGTTTCTAAACTATTCCGTAAAATAGAGCCCTCCCAGCTTCCCAAAGAGGTTTTTGCCTTATGTATAAATAAATAAATAAATAATGGGGGACAATCGTACACAAATCGACCTAGTCCCAAACTAAGCAAAGCTTGTACAATGGGTACTAGACGACGATATACATACTTATATAGATAAATACATAGAAAACATCCAAGACCCAAGAACAAATATCCGTGATAAATGCACAAATAAATGCCCTGGCCGGGATTCGAACCCGGGACCTCTAGCTTCGGAGGCAGAGTCACTACCAACTAGGCTAAACAGGCCGTCAAATGTATAATAGGCAACTCAATTAAATTCTGTCCATTTCCTAACTATAAACATTATCTTGTGATTCTATCATTTTAACCATGCAGTAGCTGCTAGAACAAATAATAGAATCAGTTAAATCGTTAACATTTTTGTATTTTTATTTAGGTAGGTATCGTTAATTATTGTAAATCGAATAAATTAATCGTGGTCGCTATCAATTTGTTAAATCTAGTTGCAACAACCACTAATGAATATAATTTAAGGTATTAATCATCCTTTATGTGCTGAAATAGCCCCGTAGTACTAATAAAACTAATTAATTATCCACGAATATAAATAATTGAATGCACAATAGCGTACGGTTATGTTCAATAATGTTTCAACCAATTTCACATTCCATTAAATTTGATCGTCCGATTGTCTTACCAGTCACGTACAAAATGTTACTCCATCAGTAGCTTTTTATTAAAATATCACGAAGTATTTGTAGGAAAGAGAACCTGTTAATTATTTTGCTTAACCTTCCACGCTCTTTCATGGTAAAGAAGTATCTTTATAATAATTTTTGCGCGCGCCTGTTTTATCGCATAGCAATGTCAAACTGAATATTGATCATTAAGGCTGGATTGCACCACACTGCCTGTAAACGTAAGCTGTGTTCGTTAAAATTTGAATGTATGGAAAAATTTACAAATTTCTATGGGATGACAGCTGCCGGCGCCATATTTAACGTTGATCAGTCTGTGATCGTAAGTCGGTGCAACCCAGCCTAAATGAAACATAAATGCCTTAAGAAAGTTTTATGCAAAAATAAAATGTGTATAAAAATATGTTATTCGAACAATTCTGTAAGTTATACTTTGCGGTAGCAATAGCGCCTCATTTGCCTGCTTGTTATTTGTCGAGTACTTATTTGTTACCCTAATATCCTATTGTATAACATTCGACTGAAATCTGTTAAATTGGAACATGTAACTTGCTTCCACGTGCAAACTTAACGTGTTCCGTCGTGAATCGACCCGCGTGACAAACAGAACTAATTCCAACTGAGTAGGTATATTCTAAGTGAGCTAGGTTTCGTCATATTTAATGAGTTTGAGATTTGTAGGTTTATTACTATATCTTCACTAAGTTTCTTATTAATTAAATTTTTAGTTTAATTTTAGTTTCTTTTTTCATTTTATAAAATATGTAACAAATTTTTTAGCATTTTAAAAAAGAGGTTTGAATTAACGGGCAGAAATAACCAAACAAAAGATCATTTTTTGGTTATATTATAACGTTTATTTATTTAGCTTGTTACAAAAGTACTACATTTAGCACAAGCTTTTACTCGGATTTATTATGTTTATTTCTTGATAATCATCATCATCATCAATTTGAGAGTAAAACTCTTATCGGTGTAGCCGATGAAGTATGCAGTTCTCTCCACCTTATCGTATCCAGAGCCAATTCCTTGGTTTCCTTATACAACGCGACTTTATTTTCTCTTTTATTTGTGTCATGTAGCTTGATCATATCCTACCTAAATATTTCTAAAATACTTAATTGGGGTTCCTTTTTGTTATTATTATTAATTTTAGCGTTTAAGTAGGTACCTCCATTTAAAGTTCCTCGGTGGTCTTGGTCGTAGTTTTAGGACATACCCGGGTCCACCGGGGAATGGGCAGCAGCATTCCTAGAGTGCGGTGGAGATACTGCGATCGCAGCAGGCGATTATGGCATTTACCCCCATGAAATTGGGGGAGGCATAGGTCCAGCAGTGGACGTCCTAGGGCTGATATGGTGGTGGTGGTGGATTTAAAGTTATTATTTAATTCGTTTGTTTGCGTATATATTTCATAAGTAAATATATTCCTTGTTGTTAAATACTGAATTGACCTAAAATACTTACTATAAAAACTTTAAATATAACGTAGACTTGCTTGATTTGATCTTTCTATCTATACTACTATTTCTACTAATATTATAAAGCTGAAGAGTTTGTTTGTTTGTTTGTTTGAACGCGCTAATCTCAGCAACTACAGGTTCGAATTGAAAATGTTTTTTGTGTTGGATAGTCCATTTATCGAGGAAGGCTTTAGGCTATATAACATCACGCTGCGACCAATGGGAGAAAAGACGCGGACTTAGTCGCGGGCAACAGCTATTTATAATTATAACCTTTGATTTTTAAGTCAAAATATTTGATGTGATGTTTTTTTTTTCAGTACGGCTTGTACGCTTCATTCGCCGGCGGCTTCGTCTACGGAATCATGGGAACGTGCCCGCAGATCAACATTGGGCCTACGGCGCTCCTATCGCTACTAACGTTCTCGTACACGAATGGCACCAGTCCAGACTTTGCCGTCCTATTGTGTCTGACGTCGGGAATTGTACAGCTGATTGCAGGAACGTTGCAGCTTGGTATGACAAAAGTCGAATTTTAAGCATGCTTTTATAAAAAATACGCATTTACTACATTAGCCGTTAGTTCAAATTTTATGAACTCGGAACATGTTTCACCTATTATTATCGAAATAAGGTCTAACGGTTTTTTATAAAACAGGGCTCAGACTCAGATCAAGAAAAAAAGATAGACGGAGCATAACGAACAAAATAATGTAACTGGTTTTTAAAACCATGCCCCATAAGTATAAGCACTAGCTCATACACATATACAAACTAAACCATGAACAGAACCCTTCAGTTAATGTCGCATTAATAATAATAATAATCTAGCAGTGGGCGAGTCGCCGTCTGCCTGAGATAAAAATGAGAGACAGTTTCCCGTCCGACGTCCGTTGTCTTGCTCAATAGCCCAGCCATTAGTCCATCATATTCACCCAATAATCCGGTTCATTTAGATGTATCAACCAGCAATAGCCCCTGTACACCCTGGCAGGTGTTGTCTCTGTGTGCGGCCCATGATATGGGCAGAGACAGCATCCGCTCGGTGTAACCCTTGCATTTCATTAAATTGTCAAAAGGGCATCTATAGGTCGATTCACAAAAGCTGGCGCTGAAAATGTATGGAACTGTCATTAATTTTATAGATATTCCACGCCAGCTCTTGTGAATCGACCTACACGTGTTGGCTATGTGGTACTCGGTTGGTACTTCGGCTCCGCGCACGCCTTCCAAAGGTCTGGGACACCACTGTTCCATGAGCGGAAAATACATTCAATTATAACAATTTCATTTATTCAGACAACAAATGGTCCACACATGCAATTTCATGTTAAGAATAATTAAGAAATTAATAATTAATTAGCAATGGCATCAGGGTCACTCATTTTTGGTTTGTGCTTGGTTTAGTGTGTATTATGCCTGCCTGATGGTGTGCGTCCTTATTGGGCATGGCTTTAAAAATCGGCTTCACAACTTTGTTCGTAATGCTCCAGCCATATTTTTTCCTTAGTCTGAGGGCTCCAACGGGGTGATTATGAAGCGTTTTCGAGAGTGCGTGAGGTGGATCTACGAGTATAGGGAAAAGTGTCTAGGATTCGTATACTTTTGAATGTACCTATAAGCATTGTAAAAAGAGAACCGGTTACTGTATTAGAACAATTTCAATGTAGCTGAATAGCTCTCTCTTTCTCTAGCTCTAATAATATTAAAGTTTCATTTTGATTTGAAGCAAAATTACCAAGCAATGGCGGTTTTCCTAAAAAGTGGAAATTGTACGAAAGCACCCCACGCGTTCTTTTATGGCATGATTAATAGTATCTCTCCTGTACTGACCCCATATTTTACGTATATTTGTAACATAGTCTTGTAATAATAATATATATGTGTTTCCTGGACCGAGGTGGGGATTATTCGTACTGTACGATTCTACATACAGTTGTAACTGTACAAAAATACCCCAACTAGAAAACCGAAAAATTTAATTTAATTAAAAATAACTGCTTGAAAACAAAAATATACCTACATATTACTCTCCCAATGGTACTCATAAATTATAATTATTTCCCTGTACAAATAAAAATTTTATTCGTTCAAAACCACAAAATACAAAAAAAAAAAAATTTCTTACCCTAAGACATTGCCTTAAGACTAGTCAAAGCCCCCTCGCGTCGTACCAGGTGCCCATAACACTTGCTGCATTACCGCGCTGGATGGTGATGGACAACCTTTGCGCCAAGTACAGAACGCACCCGCGCGGGCTTCAGATCCCTTCTCACGAACACAACGCCCCAGTTCCCTAATTAAGGCCATAGCCTCCGACCCCCAGCACTCTGTCGTCTCAAAATCAAGAGGAACACAATAATAGTTTTTTCCAGGGCCGAATATTTTTCTCGTTTTCTTAACGCGGCAAATTCTGCAGCGGCACCATCAGCTGTCTGCCTCGTTCGGCTGAGGTGTGAGGTAGCGAAAGTGCTGATGCATGTTGCGTCCCAGAGTAGGCACTTTCCGCTCCGCTATGGCACTAACGTGAGGCCATCTGGCCTTTTACCATCAGTTTGACGAAGACACATTCCAAAACACATGGGATATTGGCAGATAAATGGTGGAAATCGCCCTGAACAGCAACTCAGCGCGTGATGGCCATTCGCTCAAATTCACTCGATTGTACAAACTGATAAAACTTATCAGAAATCAGTCAATGTGTGAATGGAAAAATTACTCTGGTGTGGCCAAAACACAATTCATTTATTTCCCAAGAAGTCAGCGGCCGCACTGCCATTCCACTCCACGAGTAGCTCATACATAAATATAAGTGGGAGGTCGAACTATAAACTCGGACGCATCAACTCATTGGATGGTGAAGATATGGCCACTCTACGAATGCTCCCACTGTACGAATCTTACCCACTTTCCCCTATGTCATTTGCCATACTAAAAGTGACAAATCCTTACGCTAGTTTCACACGTTACGTAATCAAACTTATCAATGAGCTAGAGATAAATTTAGCTCATTCATTCTCATCGCATTTGTAGATCAATGTGTTTAGTGCTCTCAGGAGAGATAAATTAAGCTCATTAATTCTCATCGCATTTGTAGACCAATGTGTTTATTGGTCTCACTCGTTCTCGTGGAAGTGTCCATAAGCTAATACGGTGCCTACTTGCCATCCGGCAGGTCATATACTTGTTTACCATCGTCGTGTTATAAACATATTTTCATCACACTCGTAAAGGGTCTTATTGCACGCAGGCGTATAGAGCAGTTAGAGATTTACCTCCTGCGGGAGTTATGGATTTTCATAACTCCCTAGGGAGTTATGAGTATGCGTGTGATCTGATTGGTTTATAAAAATCTTGTTGGACGCGCTTTATAAGAATACTGCTCTGTGATTGGTTAAAAGATTGAAGCTGAAAATCTAGTTGACCGCGCTCTACAACAATACTGCTCTGTGATTGGTTAAGATATTGAAGCTGAAAATCTAGTAGGCCGCGCGCTGCTCTTGCGGTTTGCGGCCTTATACTACTAGAGTATTCTTATACTGCTTTGTGATTGGTTGAAATATTGAAGCTGCGTACGCCTCTCGATCTCGCCATCATGGACTGATACTAGGGGTGAAGTTTTCGATTCTTTCAATAAGGATTGGTAGTGGAGTTATTTATCTCTCGCAAATGTGGTGAAAACATTGTAATTAAATCGGCCTTAAGATAAATACAAATTCGACGTTTTCAATTTTCCGCTTACGCCCCTCGTTAAACAATGTACCATAATTTCGTATAGTTTGGAGCTAAAAAAACTCTGAGTATAACAAAGTTTTAAATATTTGCTTCGCCAGTCGATATAATAATAGTTTTAAAATTTAGTAATAGTCACCACCGACGCAGCCGTATTTTTACTATTTTATATAGGGCAGCCGTACTCGTATATGTCGCCTGTGCGTAAATGCGGCCTAAAGGCAGGTTGCACCAACTTACGATTACTGACCGATAAACCTTAAATATGGCTCAGGCAGATGTCATCCCATAGAAACCTGTCAAACATTTCATACATTCAGATTTTAATGAACACAGCTTACAATAATCGACGGTATGATGTTACCTACTCTAATGGCCCGTCCACGACTTTGCTTGAATTGCGGCCCGGAAAGCGATTGATCTGTTCATTGCAAGGCCGAGACGCGCAACGCACTGCCTTTAGTTGGGACTGGGATCACACCCAATGTGTCTATGAGGAAAACCGCTGCCGCTGCCGCGTGAAGTCGTGGCCGGACAGTAAGAGTAGTTCCTCGATGATGGTGTCTGGCCAACCCGCATGCCAAGCGTGGCGACTATGGCATTTACCCCCCATGAAATTGGGGGAGGCCTATGTCCAGCAGTGGACGTCCTAGGGCTGATATGGTGGTGGTGGTGGTGGTCATCGACATTTATTGTCATTATGATTATTGAGTTTCCTATATTTCGGCGCTATTGCAGGCACCATCTTCATGGATAAACTGAAGTGCTGCGAGTTTTATTTGTGGTCTATCCACACTCCACAGCGATCTACCCTCTTCTTGGTTCGCTTTTTTTCCACAGTGTCACAGCTACTACCACCGTCCGCACTCTCACTCGAAACTCGAGCACAATCACGACACACAACACTAACAGTATCAACTCGCGCGTTCATGCCGGTTACAATATTTTTTCCGATTCGTGAACTTTTGGATCACTGGACGCCAGACGCTCGACAGTTGAAACCCAACTTCCCGGTTAAAATTCTTGTGCTTTTGGATTTAAATGGTTTCCTTGACCATCCACGGTATGTAGTGGCGTTCTGTCGAGAGGATCTGAGGGTTGTGCAACTCAATCCAACGATTGGTCCCTGCCTGCAGAAGGTGTTCAGCCAGTCAGCCAGGTGGTGGGCATAATATACATGGTAATATCCTGTTTCTAACATTAATTCTAATAATAATTTACATAATACATCGTTATTTTCAGGTTTTCTCGTGGAATTCGTCTCGTTACCAGTTGTGTCAGGATTCACGTCAGCCGCCGCGGTGACCATAGCTTCATCCCAAATCAAAGGCTTACTAGGCCTTAAGTTCAGTGCGGAAACATTCATAGCTACATGGAAGGAGCTGTTTCGGCACATTGGAGATACGAGGTTACCTGACACGCTGCTCAGTTTGGCATGTTGCATAGTTCTGCTAGGTATGAAGGTAAGATATTTAATGATTGTACCTAAACAACAACCGACTCCAATTTTATACTTCGGCATGCCTTACACATGATATTTTCATATATCCTTCCCACTTCACCACACGTGAGACAGCAAATGAGCTAGTTACTACAGAAAATAGCCAAGTCACTAAATGGGCCGCTGATATTTAAGGAGTTCGTCGGTCCCCTAGGCAGAGGCGTATTTAAAAATTTGGCGCCCCGGGCTAGTTAGCTTTGCCGCCCCATATTAATGTCACGATAAAGTATATTATTTAAGAAAAAAACCAGCAATGGGTTCCAATGTACAGCTTCGCCGCCGCTTGCAGTCTGCCGCCCAGGCCATGGCCCACTTAGCCCTAGGGTAAATACAACCCTGCCCTCAGGAAGCCCATACTGACTTTCAGTTCCTCATCAAAAGGTCCACTTCAAAATGGGTATTTTGACGTGTATTATTAATTGCTGAGTCAACGAATATTCATCAGAATCTTTGAAATGCCTACACCATTGAAGAGTGCCATATATGTCATCTGTGGTCTTCATCACTAGTTCCACTTCACCAAATTTGTGGTTTCCGCGAGCCAATGCTTGGGTTAACTACAGTAAATCGGCATATGCGTGCCTATCAAATTTGAGGAGTTCCCTCGACTCCTCTTAGATTCCATTATGGAAGTGGCTGTAGCCCCGCCGGGATGAGTACGCAAGCTTTCCCGTAACCTCGCCACAAGGCGACGAGCAAGGTGCGTAAAGCATTCTCCCCTCCTAAAACGAGAACTTTTCCCACACAACTTTACACGACAAAAAACAATTTCTATTAGAGGAAATAGATTTTTGACCCCCGTATATTTCGCAGACGTAGGTACAGATCATGAACGTTTTATTTTAACACTGACTGTTTGATTTACTAGTAAAGATCCTATGTATAATTGATGTACTTAATTGACAATTTATACAACTAAAACTATATCTAAACTTAAAATATGTTTAAACAATTGGGCCCCCTAGGCATGGTTCCTAAAACTCTGGCAGCATTTCCTCGCTGAATCGCAACGCTAATGCGTTGAGCGAGGAAGCTGCCAGCTCTTCGGTCCCCTGTGGCGTCTACGAGCCTTTTGGAAAGCTCCTTGTAGAGCTGACGTGCACTGGGACCCCACCCTTTTATTTTATTTTACCACTTTGTCAGTATTATTGATTTACATATCCATACTCGTATCAAATTACAGGTATGTAGCACTAACAATCTAGAGAAAAGCCTCAGATAGACAGACGGACAGACAGACAGACAGACAGACGGACATGGAGAAACTATAAGGGTTCCTTGTTGACTACGAAACCCTAAATAGGTAGAGGTATGTGTCTAAAATATGTGGAAAAGTAATAAATCTGTTGTAAAATTATAAAATTTACGATACTTAATTTTTTTATTGAGATTTAAGGAACTACATATATTATACTTACTAGCTTTTGCCTGCGACTTCGTCCGCGTTACATCGTCGGCTAATAGTGTAAACCTAACGTCATATTATGGAAGTTTACAGGAGAGACAAAAACATGATTGAAATTAAAATAGTAATGCCTGAAAAACGGGAAAAATATCATTAGGTTATTTTTTGCCTTAATTCCAAAATAAAAGACAGTGAAAACGTTTTGGTTACCTATTTTTTACGATGACTTTTGTAACTTAGCTGTATTTTGCAATCAAATAACGTTATTAATTACGAATTTCGCAGTTTGTCGAGAAAAAGAAAGTAAATATGTAGATCTTCATGTAAACCAAAAGGTACTTAATATACAGAGACTTTTTGAACGGAACTAAATGAAATCTTTTGAAATAAATATGTATATACGGGTGTGGCCTGTAATAGGAGCAATAAATTTAAAGGACGTTTCCTTAGAACATTTGCAGTAGCCTCTAGTGTCCAAAAAAAATTGTCTTTTTTCAATTGAGTAAAAAAGTACACGTAACCTATTTTAGTATAAAAAAATCCAAGAATAACTTTTTTTTTGTCTATTGAAACCATATGGAAATAATTGCTAGAGAGCTCAATAGTGTACCATTTAATTTATTGCTCCTATTACAGGCCACACCCTGTACATATTAGGTGTTGTGCGAAAATATTCATTATCATGATATCAGCCGAAGGACATCCACTGCTGGACGTAGGCCTCCCCCAAAGAGTGCTAATTGTGGCAATGGCGGGCATTGGCCCGGTCCTGCGCCACCCGCATCCAGCGGACTACAGCGACTTTCAGCAGGTCATCAATCCATCTTGTGTGGGGCACCCACGCTGCGCCTTCCGGTATGTGGTCGCCACTTGAAGACCTTTTCCGGCATAACGGCCATACTTCATAGGTTCTACGTGCAATGTGCCCCGCCCAGTGCCACTTAAAAGCGATTAGGAGGGCTATGTCAGATAGATTAGATTTTTAGATTTATTTATTTCACAATATACAATGTCACTTAAAATTACACATAGTCAATTGAAAGGAATTTATATTGTGATCGTCAGTTTTTTAAACATTGTCAAATTTAGGTTGATATACATTTATCATAATAATAATATTTACAAGTATATGTCAAAAAAAATAATAATAATAATACAAAATGAACATGTCAATAAAGAATTAAGATCGCCTTACGGGTCGTCATCAATCATCGTACAATTACATAATTCATATATATATATTAGATATATATATATATTAGATAATTGGGTTCTACTGCGGATGGCTTTATTTCTGATGCAATCACTCCCAGCATAGCCCTCTTCATTGCTCTTTTTGTGACTATAAGCCCTCTTGTGAGGTCTATAGTAAGTGACTACGTTTCAGTACCCATTATGTCGTCACTGGCAACACACACTAATCAAAGACTCTCGTCTTGTAAGAAAATTCTTTTGAAAATATGAAAAATACCTGCTATTTAAGTACGTTTATCCTGATGGTAAGAATAAAAACTCCCATTAATTTTGATAAGAGGTTAACCTAACCCCAAAAGAGTGATTGTATTGGATTTACACAGCTCAAATGCAATGAAATATTAATAAGAAACAATAATAGTACATATCTTTGCGATGTTATACTTCTTCGTTTACACCAAAAACTCGAAACAATGTTATCTTTTGCGAGAACACATATCAAGGCGATCAAAATTCTTACGAAAATGGCGGGTACATTAGGATTAGCCGATAACTTTGAACTCTTGGGGTTGACTGTTTTACTCACCATGTGATTTAAGCAATTTTTTGAAATAACTGGCAGTAGCTGTTTTTCTCAGGCGATGCACCTTTTTTGCTACATAATGTTGGGCAAAACGAAAATGTTAAGAAATGGATTTAGAGTGTTTACACTTTAGCAGAAGATATTATAGAAATAATTGCTATAAATTTTTGTAGGCGCCCATACAAACTTTTACCCCGTTTTCACCCCCCAAAGGAACCTTTCCGGGATAAAAACTATCCTATGTCCTTTCCCAGGACTCAAACTATCTCTATACCAAATTTCATCTAAATCGGTTTAGCGGTTTAAGCGTGAAGAGGTAACAGACAGACAGACAGACGGGTGACTTTAGCATTTATAATATTAAGTATAGTATATATAAGTATAGTATATTATTTAGTATAGTATATAATATGGATAAGTGAATCCAGATTATATACTATTAGCATACATTTCATCTTAATCTGTTCAGCCGTTTTTGCGTGATTCAGTGACAAACATCCAAACATCTAAACTTTCGCATTTATAATATTAAGTAGTCAGATTATGGTATAAAGTGAGTGCACATGAAGTGAACGGCAAAAGTAACATTGTAATTGCATGTTTTGAAGAGACCGTGGTGGCTGGCGCGCACACTTTGCAGCGCCGCGGCGCAGCGCTTGCGTTTACTTTTTTTTTCACTTTCTATCTTAAGATTTCACTAATTTTGAATGAGGATGTTTTTCCTTTGTCGTCAAGTATATGCTTGCCAATTTTTATATCTGTAACTCATGGATTATAGGAGTTCCTATACAAAATTCAACCCCTCTTTTTACACCGTTTTAACCCAAATCTGCACAATTTTTATAGCCTAAAACCTGACCGGGTGTTTACTCGACAGATTAGTAAAGTTTTCATCAAAATCCGTTCAGCCGTTTTCACGTGATGCGCGTTCATATAAACAGACAAACAGATAAACAGATAAACAGACAAACAGACAAACAGACATAATTCTAAAAATTGTTGGAACGTGTTCTGTTATCGATTCTAAGTATCCCCAGCCAACTTTTTTTCGAATATCTTCCATGTACAGACTTTCGACCCTCTTCAGCTCTATTATATGTATACTTATAGATTACCTACACGTGACCCCTGGGTGGTACCAAAAGTGCAACAAAACTGGAAACCGTACTTATCTTCTCGAAGATCTCACGTTTCAAAAATAAATGCTATACCTACGATTATTATTATTGTTACACTTAAAATCATCCAATATTAATCCATAATTACTTTTACCGATTGATTGCAGATAAAGTACCTAGGTACTTATTTTCAGAGCGTAATAGATATATTAAATTGTTGCACGTTTAAGTAATGTTTTAAAACATTGCATCAGACAAGAACAGACTTTATTAACGTAAATCACTCCTTAGCCTGCTAATGTATTAAATTCGAAACAGTTTGGGTGAAGTTAAACTATCCATTGAAGCTCGCTCGCCTTAAAGTCTAAACAGTGTAGTTGACCACCGTATTTTACTTGCTAACGCGATTTCGGCTGTATAAATCACATACATACACAATCTCGTTCACTACGTTCGCGGCTACCGATAGGACAATCGACTTTCATTAGAAATTCTACGTGAAGCTCAGATAACTCATAGTACGTGCTACCATTTTACACGTTTCTGTTCAATATCACCTGACTGTCCCTGTCCACAACATCGAAATAGTTAGTGAGGCAAGGCAGGACGATCCGCTGTGCCCTACATCTTTATGTTGTGGTAAGCTGCAAGCGTAATAACATGATGACATGGTGAACTGAGAGTATAATGAGCTGTGTGAGTATGGTGAGATGAGGATTATGTGAGATGAGCACGTGGTGAGATGAAATTTTTGTGAGCAGAGCATAAATGTGTTTAGTTGAAAATACTTGGTAACTTTTCAATATAGTGCAAGTTACATGTTTGAATGAACTTATAAATTTAATCATTATACCAACATACTTAAGAGGACTCCATAGCCCAGCCGACCTTGAGAATTGAACGCCGCTTCACCGCCGGCCAAGTTTCTCCTGATCTAAACATCGCGGTGACTCGCTACACGAGTCACAGTGCGCATTATAAAAGAAGATGCAAAGCGCTTGGTTCGAATTAGAGGAATTTCGACCAGGTAAGGATGGTAGCCAGCCGTACGTCTGGATGTCCGATGGAAGAAGGGGGAAGGCGGTATGAGCTCATGGAGCTCCTGAGCACACTCACCGAAGTACAGTTTGTAGAAGACGCACAGACATGCTACTTTGCGTCGATGTGCTAAGCTCTGCAGCTTATTTCCCACTACCGTACTGCCGCCAATGAGCCTCCTGGCTCTGCGGTCCACCGAGTCGAGTGCGGCAAGTTGGTACTTAGCCGAGCCATCCCAAAGGTGACTACAATACTCCATGCAAGACCGGACTTGGGCTTTATATAAAGATAGAAGCTGCCCAGGGGTGAAGTATCGCTTAACCTTATTTAGGATGCTCAGCTTTTTGGCCGCTGTTCCGGCTTTGGACTCGATGGTAGTGCCGAAGTTAAGGTTTGAGCTTAACGTCATGCCAAGCAGCTCGAGATCGTTGGCTACAGATACGGTTGTACCTCGGAAAGTAGGAGCCAGATTGAATGAGCTCCTTTTGTATGCACTATGCGTTTGCATTACAATATTACATATCAATAATTGATATGTTATATTGTATACGTAAATTAATGAAATATTATAGTACCTATACTTACTGAAATCATCAATATACTACTTCCAAAGTATTTATTAACTAGCAAATACTTTACTAAGTATACTTAACTAAGTATGTTAGTCACTAAATGGGAAATCCAATTATGAACTATATTTCTTTGTTTTTCAAATACGCACGTAATATTAAATTGAATTTAGCGAAGATTTATTTTACTACCATATATCTAGGCTCTAAGCAGTTACTCGTACTTCCCTGTAATGCATGACGCAGCTAAAAATTCGTTTAAAGTTGAACTCTAGCGTACGGCAATTAGAGTCGCGAATGAGAGAGATTTAATCGACTCGAAAGTATCAAAGTGCTATGATAAGTTAGCCTGGCCCGTAAGGTTAGACAGTATTTGGCGAACTTTAGGTCCGGCAAGATATAGTTAACAATTTAGTCAATGGTTGCAGTGCCAAATGCGGTTGCTTTACTGAAAGTTAGGGAACTGTGTCCGTAACAGATGTACCTACAGCCATGGAGCTCTAAATTAGAATTCAATCTTATGTGCTCTTTTGTAGATTTGGAACTTGATTTCTGCCACGCTTTGTCTGCTTTGATATTTTTGGTATTTTTATTATTATTTATGTAGGTAGCAAAAACGCAATCGGCAGTCGATTTTATCATATGCCCGTAAACGATTATGTTTAAAAACAGAATATCTTAAACAGTAAAACTATGAATTAATTTACGGGTATTCTGTTAAGTGATGGCTGAATATTCAAATACCAAACATGGCTGTGAGGTGTCTTGAATAGATAATCTTTAGTATGATCTAGCCGCGATTAAGTAGATTGTAATTGGAGGTGACAGTTTTGCTACACCTCAATGTTTATTTATGAACAGCCAGCATTCGAAAATTTGTCGCATCGAATAATAATTAAAAAAGGTCTCCATTCCTCAATGAAAACAATATGCGTACCTCAGTTATAGTGCAAGTTAGTTGTAAAATATACTTTGCTATATCGCATTCCACCTTGGGCAGCAAACATGTGAATGTTGCAAACTAGCTGGTGCTCGCGACTTCGTCTGCGCAGGATTAGTATTTGGACAATTCACACAATATCTTTATAAATTGTAGCCTATGTGTTATTCTGATCTCTATTATTGTAAAGTTTCATTAATATCCATTCAGTAGTTTTTACGTGAAAGAGTAACAAACATCCATCCATACTTACAAACTTTCGCGTTTATAATATTAGTAGGATTCTGCTCAGTGCAAATATCCAGGTGAATTTACACTTGACAGGAGAAGCCGAGGTGATTTCAAGATTTCATGGTAGCGACAATCATTTAGTGAGTCCTTTGTTTGCCGTTTGGTGGCCTCCTGATGCTTAGTTTAATTAATTATCCAGGAACAAAGTCGAGCTAAACTTTCTTGGTGTATACTTATTTATTTATGAACTCTTTTAGTGCGCAGGTTTTGATTAAGCAATCAACGAAAATATTATATTAGTAACCTGATGTTCAGACTTTCAGGATCAGAATATTCTTTACTTTTTATTCATTTTTAGTGAACCATAGAAGCATTTGAATTTTTAAATTATATTTCAAAAAGTAATAGATTACTATTAGATACTCGTTCTTTATTATTAGGTAGCATTAAAATTTTACGCCTAGTGGGAAAATAATACATCGACCAATCACCATCACATTTTTTTTTTCAATATTTTACCGTAGATAAAAAAAGGGCTGCCGACCCTAGTCAGCAACCTTGCCCCTTTTAATATTTGTTAAACGAAATACTTAACAAAACTATATTCGTCGTAAAAAAGGTACCTAATTCATATTTTGGTATCAATTTAAATGCCCCGAATTTCGTAAAAAATACCTATATGTTTTTTTACGAAATTTGGGATGAATTTGGGAATTACCTTTGTTGTTACGAGGTTAAGTATTTCGTTTACCAACTATTTATTTTTAGGCCGACAGCTTTCATAACACAACATCATTTTTCACAACAAATCAAACTCGTTCTAAAGGACTAATGCGTAGAGTACCAGCCTATCAACATCGGTAATAAACTAAAACTATTTATTATATAGGTTTATGATTTATTTAGTCGCATGGTAGACATTTTCAGCTTCCACCAATATTTGCGTTTGCCGGAATATCTGTTCGACTTGCAGGATAGATGAAAACTTTATTGCAATTTGCTAACTGGATTCCAACTACGCGTTCGATTTATTTAAATATCAAACTATCATTTTGATGTCACATTTTCGGTTAGCGATAAGATGTAGCCTATTGTCCCGGTCTTTTAAGGATAAGTCACTTGACAGTCTTGCGCTTTGTGTTGAAATTTGATATATTCGAATAAATTTAATTATACATATGACGTTATTTTGCCATAAGGACGTTTTATCGTATTTTAAATGATACAAAATGCTATAAATTACCATCCTAGTAGGTAACTTTAAATAATGGAGGCTTATACATACTATCCAACAACGACTAAAATGGCTAACTATTATGGCTGATCGGTCCGCTCCACTCAAGGCTATTAATGTTTACTTTTTATGAATTTGTTAATTTTGCAAGTTACTGACTGATTCAAATACTAAAATTTACTTGATCATATTTGCTCGCGTTCAGTTTACGGTTGGTCTTACTCTAGACATTATGTCTTTTCGGTTTAGAAGATTTCTGAGAAGGACATTTTTTAATTATCAGTAGAGGTTGTGTATACAATTTTGACATTAGGATAACATTTATATATAGTATAATCGGTTTTTAGATAAATCTGCATTACTATTATAGCGTTAGTATCGTGTATTTGTATTAAATTTGTTTTGTGTTCCCTTTTTTCAGGCTCTGAAAGATATTCGCATAAAGGAAAAAGAAGAGAAAAATCAAAAGGGTGTATTCATTATACAGAAGAGCTTGTGGTTTGCCGGTGTCTCCAGGAACGCGGTTGTGGTCGTCTTAGCTGCCGTGATTGCCTTTTTTGTTTATTTGGATGTTGGAGACCCATTGATATTAACAGGTACCTAATAGACCGTGAGCCAAAATACGGTCCTCATGACCAAGTTCCTCTCAGGAGATAGCTTGTAAGATGCTGAAGAGAATTGTATTATGAACAGTGATCGTAACTTTTGTAGTATTTTTGGTACAGCGTAGTGGTGTTAACGGAATTGGGATAAATTATTTAAATTATAATGATTCATTAGCGTTAATAACGTTAATATTAATCTTAATTAACCGTTTAAATTGTATTTGTCCATATCAAATTCCGTTAACACCACTACGGTGCACCGGAAATGCTACAAAAGTTACGATCACTGATTATAAAGCCCCGTGGTCGTCTTCTGGGGTTTCATTGGTGGTGTTTATAGCAGTGTGACCCTTTTTGTCATTTATTCTCGACGATCTCGGAAAAAAGTCGGCTGACTATAAAGTGGTCGAAAATACGTCCTCTGGTCACAAATGTGGTTATTGATGCATGCAGTGCAGCTCTCGAAGGTTAATCAAGTCTAATCATGTATTTGCTAATAACCTTTAATCAGGGGTGTATTATTGTTTTGGAGGTGATTAAATTAAGTAAAACGAGAGCAAAGGGCGAGTATAAGGTATCAGCGGGTTTGGTTTTTGAAAAAATAAATAAAATAAAATTATTATTTTACTAATGTTTTTTCTTAAATGTTAAACATACTCGTAGTTGTGTACTGTTCTGAAGATTATTATCCCATCAAAAACATAAATGTGAAAATGGGAGCCAAGTTCAATATTAAGAATATGCGATGCTTGGTTGTTGTCTTCACCGACAAAAGAATTGAGATCTTATCAAGTTCCGTAGATTCACTGAAATGGTGCAAAGTCCGGCACTACATTGTTCACAGTAAAATCAATTTACCGGGCTTAATGCATTTTGAGCTTTAATTTGGCAGTTTTCTTAAATATCCAACAGCTTTTATGGTATTATAACATACTGCATAGAAAACTGCCAAGTTAAGGCGCGACCACCCTGTGCGTCTCGTCTTTAAAAATATGTCTGTTTCTGTCTGTACCTAATCAACATAAGCGAAAAAAATGCTTGTCATCAGTTTATAAAATTCTTAATACCTACAATCAAAAATCTTATTAAAAATAATAATAAGTACATTACTCTTACAGTACTTTTTGTAATGAAACAATACGCGTAGATATCCCCAAAATATGATTTGATGTTGGCTTATCTTTGGCAATGACAGCAATAAAATAAAATGCTTTCCGCCAATGATCCTAAATGTATACCTATTTGGCATGGTGGAAATTGAAATCTCACGGCAAAGTGATATTAAGTTATAAAGGATATCTACGTGGTTTTTGAAATTGAATATCAACCCAAATTTCAGTACCTGCGTTTAACTTTAGTATATAGACTTCGCAGTAACAAAAATAGTTTATTATAATATATAGTAACAAATAATTCCAAAAATAAGAACGACGCTAAGCAAAACTCGTCACATAAGCACATTACTACAATAAAGTATGGAAAAGGCTCGTTTTTATAAGTGCAATTTTACGCCACGCCTAATATTTTATTTTAAGCGCAAACTTTGTGTTTCATCATCTTCTCATGGTCGAAAGCCGGTTAAAACGATTCTTGTCATAGAACTTTTAATCCTTTGGGTTTTTAATGCCGCGGCGCGGCCGTCTCATCTCGGTCCTGCCGTGATTTATACCCTCTTAAAAATTGATAGCGCTCTAAGAAATATTTTCCTTAAAATTCCGTATTATAGTCTCCTCCCAACAAACAAGATTGCCCGGCTGTTCCCAATGGAAACTTTATTAACTGACAAATGTTCGCTCAAGCACGACCACGTCTAGAGATTGGCAGCGATCTCATGAATATCGGGGAAGTTTTAAATTTCATTCCAGTATCTCTCGATATGGAAAATGGTAGTTTGCTGCTTTTTCGATCTGAATGCAGAAGGTAACCGGTTTTATGGAAATTGTGTTCTGTTATTGTGTTTTGTTATTGGAGATTTTCCGGTGCGCGAAAAATATCTGCTTTTGGCACATTCAATTAAGTTTTTACGTGTTAGCAAAATCTTTACAAAGATCGGAATTCTTTCTTTTGTCCACCCACTTTGTCGACTGATCACTTTAATTCTTTCAATGAGATAATAATGTTCACAAAATTATGGGCGTCATATTTTTTTTTTAATCACGCAATGCTCGAGGGAAATGTTAAGACTACCTATATTTGCATGCCTTATGGCGAAGGCATAGTGAGACTTATAAAATTTTCATAACACCATTGTTACCTATGTTTTTACGAATAAATGATTGAAATTGAGGACGTAGTATCTCAAATCAGAGCAGCAGTGTAATTAGAGTAGGTAAATCATTATACACAGCAGCGAATTTTAATTTTTACTTAACCTTCCTCGTTTTCAGTTAAACTAAATGAGTTGTGTTACTCATTGTTTCATACTTCAAAGTTCATGCTGGTGTCAATCTTTTAGGTAAAATTACGCCGGGCCTGCCAACGCCACAGGCGCCTCTATTCCACACGACTGTCGGGAATGAAACCATTTCTGCGGGCAGCATGCTGGCTCACCTGGGCTCCGGGTTGCTGGTTGTCCCTTTAGTTGGGATTATCTCTAATGTCGCCATCGCTAAGGCTTTTTGTAAGTTTTATTTATTTGGCTTCTTAAGTATTGCTTAAACTATTTCATCAATAAAATATAGGCGCAGGATGCACTTGATATTAGTGTATTCTGTAGAGTAATTGTAATTACCGAACGAAATAAGGAATTACAAATAAAAAACTGCGTAAAGAAATATTTAAAAAAAAGTTAAAGAATAAATTAGACAACATAAACAACAACTGTATCAAAGTAAGCCATTATACTATAGAAATGAACCTAAATCGTTCCCAAGGCGATGCTTATCCTTACTTATTGGCTTCCCTCATTCTTGTGTCTTTATTTTTCTTCTTAACAATAACAAAACTCACAACTTGCAGGGTCGGTTACTTCTACGCTCGTTTTACTTTGCTAGAGCAACGTCTGAACACTCCGTGACAAGACAAACACCCCAAAGCTAAGCCGTCTCCGTCTTAAGCTTGTCTAGGAGAAAAGTTAATGAAATAAAAATACTCCCTCAGAAAATAACACTAGACAAGTTCAGAAATGGTCGAGTGTAACGAATCGTTATTGTATAATGTATATCACTTGGAATAACAAGAACAATATTATACAAATAACAATATAGTATAGAATATGAAAACACAGAGGCCAGTTTTGCTTCGCTGACAGATGTAAAAAAATATTCTGATTTAAATTCGACACATACCGCTGGGAGTTTTACTTTATTTGGTGAGTTCGTGCCAATCTGTATAAAAAGTATACCTATTTTTTATTTTGGAACAGATCAAGCAAAGGTTTGCTTTGCCAGATCCCACAAGCACGGACCACTTACCTTTCGAACTTATAGATAACTCTACGGACTTAGTCTTTGACTTGATGGTCGTAAAAATATTACTGAGAGAATTATTCATCAGTATACACTTTGCTGGTTGCTCCCTTTTAGCGATGTGTCTGAGAAAAACGTATACGGACGATACATAAAATTATTCTTGAGTAAAGAAGTAATGCTCACCGTTTTGATTTTTTCTTTCGACTACCTGGTGTAATATATGGACTAAGATTTTTTTTAACAGCAATTTAAGTACCAATTAGTAGGTAGGTAACGTTTTAAACCCTCTTGTATATTATTAAAAATTAGTAAACTGTTTATTAAAAATAACAAAGACATTATTAACAGTATTTTAAATATTAGGTGCCGTTATTTACACAAATCGAACTAGTCCCAAAGTAAGCTCATTACGGCTTGTGTTCTGGGTGCTAGACGACAATATATTTAATACATATATACTTAAATATATAGAACACATCCAAATCTCAGGAAAAAATGTTTCTGCTCACCACAGAAACAAATGCCTTTACCGAGATTCGAACCCGAACCTCTAGCTTCGGAGGCAGTATCACTACCAACTAGGCTAAACAGGCCGACAATAAATTAACAACAATGAGAGTTAAACCTCATTCATCATTCATTATATATTCTTATTTGTGTCACCATAGTGTGTGTGTGTGTTGATAAATTAAGAGTAGGTCTTGATCAGGTTGAAACTACGTACATACTGTGGTACTTACCATGCGTTTCAGTTAGGCCCTTGGAACTCAACTATCAGAAAATGGTAACCACTATTGTAAAAATACCATTAATGCAACCCCCACAATATCAATCAAAAAAAGAATAACTAAAAGTGCACACGATTTCAGCAAACGGCAAAACATTGGATGCAACCCAGGAGATCATTGCCCTGGGAGCTTGCAACGTGGTTGGTGCCTTCTTCCGTTCGTTCCCCGTGAACGGTTCCTTTACACGCAGCGCAGTTAGTGACGCTTCAGGCGTGCGGAGCCCGGCCGCAGGATTTTATACCGGTGAGTTTTTAATACGATTTCTAACTTAAAATAATATATCATGCGAAATATGGTTTAAGATTGTAATTATTTTCATAGATTTGAGATAAACAATAGAAATCTTACAGATCCTCTATTTCAAAACACAATGTTAATAAATCTCAAGGTGGTTTTAATACATTTCACGAGATGAAGACTACTTTATGAGATGACTACCGTTTTTCTGGACGAATAGAAAACCACTGACTTTTTTAGATTTTATCATTCATGGCTAATTTCAATCATCAGAGGTTCAATTATAGTGCTTGCCATGTTAATCATTGTTGATCTAGCGATATAATCGATAAACTCAAATGATTTGTATAGGTAAAACTGATTATGTTTGAAACTGCTGTATGGAAAAATCCCGTGTTTATAACCTTACGTACCTTGAGTTGGAACCTGATAAATATGAGCACTTGATAGGTTCTAACTAGATGAATATTGACATAGAAATAGTAGCAGCAATAGGGCCCTTTATAAAAAAAAAAACATTAGGTATATATCTCGTATGATGTTTTAAATGGAGATCAATATATAAACGTTATGCATGTACTCTTACACACTCACTCTCTCTCTCACACACACACACGGTATTTGCAGTAACAGAACGAAATTATCAATCTCTAATATCAGTCAGTAATGGTAATATCAAGTATATAAGTATTGCCACTTAAACCTTTTCCTACATACAAACACCATATTTATATAAGATCAATATGCCTTAATGGTATACGAGGATTTATTACAAAGGTTCAGACATGATTCACCAAGGACAGTTATTATAAGCCGTGTATCGTTATAAGATGGTAGTCATTCTTCATGTTTGGGGACAACGACGTATTGTGATTTTGTGATGTAAACTTTGGCAAACTGTCAACTATTTCCCTGTCCTGTTTATTATGCTTTTTATAAGCCTTACAGTAACTTCATCTTTAACTAAGTAGGTACGCATGTATCCATCTATACTTTACATCAATCATCATCATTATTTTCTTGCCCTTATACCACTTATGGCCGATTCACACCAAACAGCCGGAGTCGGCGCGCAACCAGAGTCAAAGGAATTCGAACCCTCCGTACTTCAAGCCAAACTTCGTATCCAAACGACAGCGGCAGAGCCGGCGGCAGACGATCGGTTCCGACCGGGTGCCCGCAACCCATTCAAATATGAAATTTAACTTCTGTATGGAGAGTTCGAATTCCTTTGACTCTAGTGGGGTGCACGCTGAGTCCGGCCGTTTGATGTGAATCGTCCATTATAGGAGTTATGAAAAAATCGGATCTTTATGATGAAAGCAAGCTATATTTGCAGCGAAAGCACAAAATTTGACGAGAATCTGTTGAGAAATGCGACCTGTATAGAGAAGAAAAACCATTTTTTTAATCAAATATCTTAAAAACTGACTCGACATAAAAAATTGTGTAAATACGTAGATCTACCCTGTCGCTTAATTCGGACGGACTCAGACTCGTTCTTCTTGACGTGCGACGCAGGATGTCGAAGGGTATTCTTGCAGCGATTCACGGCATGTGGTTGCATTTGCAACGTGCGACAGTAGCAATGCAGTAGCGATACATAGGTACGCGGTACTGTCGCGATGCAGTCGCTGTTTCGTTCAGCATCGTTTCTGCATTGCTACTAACAGGCGGCTGTTTCGCGTGACATCGGGTAAAGTAAAGGTGACGACGTGCCGTGGTTGTCCAGGCTCATATTAAAGTCACTTTACGACTACATCGCTACTGAATTGCTGCAAAAAGAGCCGTGTGCGACCTCCAGGTGTGTCCAGGCCTATATATAGTATCATGTTGATATGAAATTAAATCACAAGAATGTCACGGACTCTAGACAGCATTTGTGTTAAGGCTTGTTACCTCCATTTTTTTTAACTAAAACCTTATTAGCTTATCCGCCGTCAAGACTTTATACCCCCGTCAAGTTTAATATCACTGATTAAGATTTGAAACTCAATTATCTCAGTAATTCACTAAAGCAGCTCCGCAAAGCTATTAATGTTTCGAGAATTTATGTAAATTGAATCTATTGATCGATAACGTCTACTAATTTTGTGTGTACATCTTTACATAGTCTATATAACATTTCATAACACCAATTTCATTAAATATTAGCGATCGTTGAGTCGATTTGCTACAAAATTCTCGTAGGCTCCTATTAAACAAATTGCAGTACAGTAATACTTAGAATTGGACTCGTAGTTATCGTAACAATTTGTAAGTGTTTAACTTGTTAAAGTGTTCACAATTGCTCAATTCAGCTGCGAATTTCGGTGGATTGAGCATTGGAAGTTCTTTTTTGTATTCGCTGTTAAATAGGACGAAGTTGCTACATTGGCAGAGTTTTAGAAGTTCTTTGATTTTTTAAATGTATTATTTTTAGGTCGTTACTCTAATTCAAAATTCAGAATCACACGTTTTGGGCACTTAATGGAGGTATTTCTATTTTGATAACTTATTTTTGAAAATCACACTGATAAGAGCATATTTGTGATGTCCGCTTCGGTCAAAAATACAACTGGAATCATTGCCCTGACAATATTCCAATCAAACATTTACATACCGCCACCACCATCTCAGCCCAAGGACGTCCACTGCTGGACATAGACCTCCCCCAATTTCATGGGGGATAAATGCCATAATCACCACGCTTGGCATGCGGGTTGCGATCGCAGTATCTCCACATAGCACCCTAAGGATGCTGCTGCCCATACCCGAGTCCCGAGTTCATATGTACATTAAACGGCAATAAATAATGCACATCGATATTTGGAATGATTTGGAGCGTTCGTTTCTAGCGACCCCCGCGTACAGGTTAAGCAACGTTGGCTGAAGTCAACTTTTGAATGGGTCACCCAGCTTTGAGTGATTACTAACGCTTCCGTGCTTTAGAAGGCACGCTTAGCCGTAAATCCTTTCTCGTCTATGACAGCAGTCGTTAAGCTAAGTTAGATGCATTCGAGAGGCCTTGAGAAGTTCAAACAGTCAAGTTGCCCACTCACTAGACAAGCCTAATCCCAATAAAGTCTAGTTTCTCCCTTGGGTTGGAATGTCAGATGGCAGTCGCTTAAAGGATCATTCACAGTAGACCGTTCCGTGTCCGGGCCGGCCCGTTTTCTATGACAGCAAACGCAACGGCTGGCGTAATGCTCTAGAAGAAAACGGGCCGGCCCGGACACGGAACAGCCTACTGTGAATCATCCTTTAGTAGAAATTGGTGCTTACGCTAATTCTTCAGTTTAGCTCGCGGACTCCGGGCATCCATCAAGATTCAACTGTACTGGGATAACGCTGGGATGACGATGATGATGGTGTTTGGAAAGAGACAATTGTCTGTTTATGACTATTTCCGAACACTAGTGACCGTCCATCAATCATCATAAAAAAATAATCTTTCGACTTCGGTTACAAAATGTTTATAAACATTGCAAATAATTTCGAAGGCTGACTGACTTCCTAAAGGTTACTCTCTTTTTCCTAAAGATGCCCTCAAAAAATTTAAAGTATTTAAAGTTAAGGGGTTTCAACCACTCCAAATTTTTTATCTTCAACTAAGTACGATCGTACTCTGTTGTACCTATACAACGACTGACCTGAAAATCTTCAGATCGCTCAACTCTCTAAGGCGTCTCTAGAATTGCCTTCCTCTTTGCACCAAGCTGACTCTCGCTCAATCTATTTTGCTTCCTCTTTTGGACTATGGGATCATTGCGTTTCTGGACCTCAAGCAGGAGCTGCTTGATAAGCTAGAACGATTGCAAAATGTGTGTACCAGATACATATTTGGTCTCCGCAAGTACGATCACATCTCAGAGTTCCGTTCTCAGCTAGGATGGCTACCAATCCGCCGGCGCAGAGACGTGCATATCCTGTCACTGCTGTTCAACATACTATCAACCCTGTTTCCTCGCCTTATCTTACTGAGCGATTAAGCTATATGGCGCATGGTAGTCGTCACCGCTTGCGGTCGAATACTAACATCACATTTACTGTACCGTCTAATAAGACGCGTACATATTGTACATCGTTTATGGTGCGCGCGGTGAAGTTGTGGAACGGGTTGCCCTTATCTCTAAGACAGTCGCAGTCTGTTGCGTCACAGAAGAATAATTTGAAGAAGCTGTGTCTTTCCAATGACTTGTGTAATTTGTGAATAAGGGTACAAGTCGATTTATTGCTAAAAGCTCAATAAAAATGATGGATTATCTTGAGTTACTCCATAAAGTACTCGTGAATAAGGGTATAACTGCAAAAAAAAAACTGAAAAAAAACATATTTATAGGGTCGGAATATTATACGTCTATGTGTGTAAGTAAAGCTTAACACCATAGCTTATATAAACAAGCATAAAAAAATGCAAGTTCTAAGCAGCTGGCATCCAATAATTGTTTTTCGTCTCTCCTGAAGAGTGCCGTTTTTGAGTTATCCCCTTATTCACTAGAGGTACTGATATTAGTATGGACTATGGAAGGATGGATTATTAGGTCAAAAATTAGCGTGTTATATATGATGCTACATATTTGTCATAATGATGACGAACGAAATTGTTAATACGCAAGAGCGGAAAATTAGTTTTGTTTAGCGGTAATTTTAATTTTGCGTGTGTAATCAAGGTAATTCGAAAAATACTTTTGCGATATCTCCAAGTGGAGTAGTAGGCGGCCGTTCACATACTACGTCACGCAAAATTTCGACTACTTGAACCCCCCCTCCATCGCTGTGACGTAATAATATATGTGGATGGCCCCTAGTGATGAATTCTATTGTTTTCAATTCTACAGTTTTATACTTGTTTTTTACTAGTCAACGTTCCAATAACCACGCCGAAATGAAAAGGGAGGGGTCAGCTGACACGTGGGATCACATTAAATTTCACTTTAGCGCGACATTTTTAAGCCAGTCTACGTAATGTTGTTTATTCATGTTAAAATTAAACGGTCCATGTTACAAAAGAGGATTAGAAAGATTAAGTGTAGGTATGACAAATTGTGAGACTCTGAAGAAAAAGGTTGTTAAACTCTTGGCCGTGCTGTGGCGTTCACCCCTTTATGAAATATGAGACAAACAAAAATTTGCTTGAAGTTATTTATGGGTGACCGCCAGAGCGCTAAAATCCGTTTCATGACACCTTTATGTGTTCACTGTTCACGTTAGAAAATAAATGTTCGCGTTGCCATTAAAGTCAGATAGACCTTTTATAAGACTTCGACCAGCTTATCTCAAGTGGCTTCTAAATCAAAGGTGAATCCCTGTCTTTATACAGGATTTCTACAAGTTAGGTATTCCTTTTTTGAAACGTTTTAGTATGACATCAATTATCACCGTCCCCCACATAACGATAGTACTCATAAGTAAGTAATTTATTAGGTAATTGTGTATGTCTTGTTCGAAATTATGATTGATTATCACAATCTGCAGTTCGTACCACCTTCATGTGGCGGTAAGTTTGTTAGATTCACAGATATAATTATGTACTCTTATATCTATGGTTCGAATAGTATCAACACATTTATTCCCAATGTTCTCATGGATGTTTTAAGTAGATTCTATAGTCTACTTAAATCATCCATGTGTGAGCTCATTAGTGATTACTGACGACACTCCTCCTATGAATAGAACTGTCGTTGATAATGACCGGGCAACTTATCAGTGCAAAATCACATTTTCTCCATCTTTAAACCTATAATTGCTGAAAATGCCACCGATTATTAATTCACGTCTCCTCTGCCTACCTCTTTTAGGAGAAGAGCCGTGACTATTTGTGTACCTTTACTGGAATTTTCACTAACTTAAGGCCTTACATAAAATAAAGATTCAAATCATTCCAATTTATTGACAGTCAAATCGATTGAAGGATACTATGCTTTGATTAAAGTTTTAAATAGTAAAGGACCCGTTTGGTGTGTTTTGTATGTAATACATTTTAAGCGGAAACAACTATGTTTTTGCTTATAATGAGACTTCTTAATAATGATAAATCCACAAAATATATGTAAAAACATATGATACAAGGCCGCAATAGTTCTGTAGTAGATGAATATTAACGAAGGTAAAATGTCAAGATTAATGTTCATTCACACAAAAAATAGTCTAAATAGATGAGCATTATTATCAGATAAGTTTTTAAAAATTGTATTATTAAAAAAATACTAAACTTTACAAAGCATAAGTAAAAGAAAAGTGACATTTCGCATAGATACCAGCGTGCAGTAACGCGACGACGCGAACTCAGAACCTCATAAATCACAAATTCTGCATCATAGTTTATGTCACAACGCCCCATGTGGTTTTAAAAATGTTAAAATATTGCAACCGGAAATTCATGAAGTTTTTATAGGCATATCAACTCTTCGCGAAATTGAATCTTTTTGATATGAAATAAATTGGTAACAAAACTACCATCACGTGCAGTTATTAGGTTTATTTATGAACAATTATGAACCGACTTCCTGATTTGTTGGTGCGGAGTCGGTGCGATATAGGAAAACTGTCAGTCGATTCAGTACCGCTTCTTTACTGGGCGCCTATATTTGAATGACTGCTTCCTGACTGGAATTCGCGAAAACGGGGAAATACGAACACAGTACTATTTCGCTTCCGCGGGTGATATTTTTTAATTATTTAAGCCTTCGTTTTACAAACTGATAGTACTGAAGTAAGGTATTTTGACCTAGGCCTCTTTCGGATCGCCATTATCTAAACACTTGCTATCCATGTTCTTCCATGTCTGTATGTCCATTGCTACTTCTCTCTAGTTCTTTTCTATTGTTTCTATTAGGTCCTTCACCCATCTTGTATTTGGTTTAGCTACTTTTCTTTTGTTTTTGTCCATTTTATTATTTGAAATTCTTATTATGTGACTTGCCCACTTAAACTTTAGTTTAATTATGTGTTTTACTGCGTCTATAAATTTTGTTCTTCTTCTTATCTCGGTAATTCGTACCCTGTCTGATAGTGTTATGTTGAGGACGATTATTTCTATGGACCTTTGACACAATTGTATTTTTTTGATAAATACAGCTGTATGATATCATTATCCCGCAAATGAAATACTAACAGTATTTCGTATCAAGCGAGGAAAACTCTGAGATTATGTGGTGTGTATCTTTGAAGCAAACTTGATTGATAATGGTTGTATAGTTTTTTTTCTCAACCAATAACAGGCGGCGTATGATTGTTGTCATTTTGTTGTTGAGATATTTCTTCACGTTCTTATGATTGTTGAGATATTTCTTCACGTTCTCAAAATTATGCGAGTGCGAAAGTGACGTGTATTTAAAATTCATAAATACAATATTATGTAGGTACATTACCAAACGGTTTAAACATAACTGAGTAATTTTATGCCCTCAACTACACATTAATGACTGAATTATTATAGGTCTCAGAATTGAAAAATTGTTTAGTACATTTATTCAAACTGTTGTTTATGGCTTTATCTATTTATGTGCTATATGTCACCGCTGGGAGTTAATGGCACAAAGTTGATTTCATACACATATTGTTGAATACCTTATCGAAAAAATATTTTGGAACTCAACTGTAAAACCTATTCATTTCAGCCAATCCTTTTCATTCCATGTGGCTCGTAAAAGTGAATTAATAAATTTGAAAGTTTTATATAAATAAAAAAACATCGTAAATACCACAATCCAAATTGGGTCCCCTTGGCAGGATGCCCACCACGCAAGCAGTCGTTATATTGAGACAGTGTGCCGGCGCAAAAACGTCTCCTTCGCGATTGTTGCCTGCTTCAGGGGAGTGAATACGTATGCTTTTGAACGTACGCAAGGTACGAGTACATCTAAATATTCTAAACTTCAATTTTAATTCTGGAAAAGTGAGTTAGATTTCTACTTCGCGTAAGTCTTCCATGGTGCGTAATCATCCCGCTGGAGTTTGGTGCACACCATGTTAAGTCCGTTTGTAGTATGATCTTAATAAGTATAATCTACGTGAAATTTAAATTTGTAATATGCATGGAAGTAGGTCTCAAGCGCAGCAAATAGGAGCATGCAGCACGCAACTTTTCGAACGACTATACCAACTCTATCATTATGCACAGCACAACTTTTAGTCGTAGGTATACCGCTGATGCTAATACGTACATATCTATATTTTAAATTGTTTTAGTAACTTTTTATTCTGCTACAGATAGTTTTATATCTTTAGCGGATTAACGAAAAACATTAAAATATTATACTGCAACAAAACATTAAATTGCATATCTTAATAAATTCACATTTTACCAGACGACAGCAAAGCTAAAATGATTATTAATTTAGTAAGGAGAGATTTCTTTTAGTTCAGTAGATAAAGATAATTTATTTAAAAAAACCGGCATTTGGAGATATATTCGAAAAACTATAGAACATTTTTTACAGCTTTTGCTATTTGATTTAAAGAGACCGGATAGCAAAAAAACATAAGTTAATAGAAGTTACAACTGCATTGCCGTTTTGGAGAAACACGTAATTCGCAAAAGTTTTCAGGAGCTTAGTGAAGGCTTTGCTGCAAAAATAGTGGGCGGGTGTACAATTTTATAAGTTTCTGAAGTGGGCTACAGTCAAGTAGGTATTACTGCAGCAGTCCACTGAATTTCAGCGGAACAAGGCTGTGTATTTCAAGTGAAATATATTTGTTGAGTTTGGCTACGTTTGAAATGGTCCTGCTAAAACGAATAATTTTTGCAAATTGCTGTATCAGACTGAAACTCAATTCTTGAGGGTCAATTCGACACCTACGTTTTGAGTTTCAATTTGATATTAACGCGCTCGCTTCGACACTCGCTATACTTACTACTTACTTTGATACTTTGGAAAGTTATAATTATGTTCAAAGGTGGTCTAACACCACTTAACATCATACACATGTAAACACTCTTCGCAATACAGTCCTAGAATTATTATACCCTCTCTCTGATCGAGTCTCTCGTCTTATTGTACTCGTACTGCCCGACTCATTTTTTTAAAGCAGTATATTAGGTAAGTACACGTTTTCCCGATATGAATAAATCAATATTGACCCATATTTTATTATTTTAATGAAATCAATAAATGCGTTTAAAATGACATAAACAAGTTGAAAAACGGTAGTTTACCTCATTTATTGAAACAAATTATGATAAATAAGTCGACTAGAACTAATATGATTGGAACACATATAAACACATTATTACGTATAATAGTCATGTCAAAATTCAATAGAGTCTTGTTCAGTCAAACGAATAGCATATTATTTTATTCAATGAATTAAAAGTAATAATTAATTAATCAACTAAATACTTCTTTTATTAGATAAAACTGAATCAATTTGCCATAATAAGCTACATTAATAGTTAATCATTGTTTATGCCCCACGATAAAATTATACAAATTATAAAAAAAAACAAAGATATTCTTTTTTTAAATGACTAGTCATAACAATAATATAAGTGTGTTTGTATGTAGAGTATACATTTTCATTTAGGGTAATCGTGATGACGCAGCGAATCCACATAAAATACCAATTCCATATTTTTTCAAATATCCCGAGAGAGTCATTTTAATGTAGCGGAAATGTCATCGGGCGAATAAATGTGTCAGTTGTGATCATTCACCCTTCGTTGTTTGAAAGCAGACAAAAAAGGTCATTTTTCTTCTCAGGAAAATAAAATACTACGTATGGTTTATATATAGTAAAAATAAAACTTTTCTAAGTCATACATCGTTAACGTAAGACGTAGAAAATAGGTGGTGTTAATTATCGAAAAACATTGCTTTTTGGAAGTGATGCTGGACTATGCGTTGGTGTTGGTGGGGTGACGTTTAAACTTGCTAAGCGTTATTGCCACATACAAAATACATGACGTTAAAAATTTCAAGGCCATTTTGTAGGGTTGTTCGCCTTAAAAAAAAGACCGAACAAATAGGTACCACACTCACTCACTCCGTTGGCTCAGCGACCCAAAATGAGACTTGGCCTCCGACACAAGACAGCGCCACCTTTCACGGTCCTGTGCAACGTTCCATCAATTGTTGACACCAAGTTCGCGCAGATCTGCCTCCACCATGTCGCACCAGCGATACCTGGGGCGTCCGACAGGACGTCTTCCTGCTGGGCGGCCCAAGTATGCTCTTTTCACGTTCCGATCTTCATCCATTCTCTCAAGATGGCCCAACCAACGGAGTCTGTGAGCTTTAGTCACCCCCATGATCTTAGGTTCAGCCACTAGGTCTTCAATCTCACGGTTCCTAAGGACTGTCCAGCTTCCATGCGGTCTTTTTTTGGGGTCCAGTATCTTACGAAGGATCTTCCTCTCGGCCACTAGCAGCATATTTTCTTCCTTGAGTGTCAGTGTCCACGCTTCGCAACCGTAGGTTAAAATTGGGCGAATCACGGTCCCACTCACGGTCACGGTCACGGTGGGTCGGTTGGGTGATTACGGGGCTGAAACAGGGAGATGCACTATCACCTATGCTTTTTAATTTGGTTCTGGAGTACGTTCTAGATAAAGTTTTGTCACTGGAAGGGGGAATAGAGCTAAATGGAAGTCATAAGGTGATAGGCTACGCGGATGATCTAGCCCTGCTTGGAGCCTCTGTGGACAAAGTGCGGCAAAGCGTCAGTGCTTTGGCGACAGAAGCCGAAAGGGTCGGCCTGAGTATATCACACGAAAAGACCGAGTATCTCCACATGCAACGCTACAAAAATACCCGCACCCCACTATTAAATCTAAATGTAGGAGATACAGAGTACAAAGGAGTGTCAAATTTTAAATACTTAGGCTGCACCGTTACAGACACCAACAATCGTGACGAGGACATCAAGATCAGGATCCACAATACCTTGCGATGCAGCCCTTCATAAGGTGTTAGTGTCCAAGCTTCTAAGTAAACGCACTAAAATCCGAAATAGGTACCAAATCCATTTAATTTTAGTAGTAGTGTATAAACATAACTTTTCCATCTAAGTTGGAAGTTGATATTACGGTAGTCGATTTCATAAAACTAGTACGTATAGCGACGCCAAAGCGGTATGGGGTACTAAGGAGCCCTGTGGCTCCTTTAGGGTACCTAACAGGGAAACAACAATGAGGATGAATAAGCGAATAGACCTCTAGAAATGTTAACAACGTGTTAGCAAAAAACGTTTCTCTTTTGTCTTCGAAATAATGTGACGTACTCGTATATATAAGTTTATTTTTCTCATCTAGCTTTGTAACTTAGTTGGGTACCGACGATGCCCGGGTTTTCTATGATACTCGTATCTTGTGGTGAATTCTATGGCTCTGGTATATCAGTATAAATTTTTGCAGTGTGTGCTATTTTTTTTTTACCACAATATCTACGAAACTGTCGATAAATATTAATTTTAGTCATATATTTACATCTGTCAATTTAAGTAACAAAATCAGTAACTATTTTGTTTTCTTTTCCCAGGTATAATAGTGCTTTTGACTCTAGCACTACTAACTCCATACTTTTACTTCATTCCGAGGGCAGCTCTCTCTGCTGTAATCGTATGCGCTGTTCTCCATATGGTTGATGTTGCCATCATTAAAAAATTATGGAAATCTAATAGTAAGTATTAAACAGAAATTTCAAATTAAACTTATACCCGCCTATAACTTCTACAACAACTTAAGGAAGATCTGAAGCTTGAAACGCACAGAGCGTGGAGCAGCGCCGTTGTGTGCCGGAAGCGGTTTTGCGGTAAAGCTAACGCGGTTCGGGGCACGTTGTACCAAAAAAGCGCGCGGTATTCGGTAGCGCGGTAGATCCGAGGCGGCGTGTGTGACATATGATATGAAACAGTAGGTAATCGACAGTCGACAGTTTCGGAAACATCAAAAATGACAAACCGTCTCCGCCCCGCACCGCGCCGCGCCCGCTTTATGCCTTTCGAACTTAAATGTCATTTTCCATAATGCAAATGACATAATACATATATACTGTTATATATATATATATATATATATATATATATATATATATATATAACAGTATATATGTATTATGTCAGTATATATGTATATATATATATATATATATATATATATATATATATATATATATATATATGTACTCTAACATACGATTGAAAAGTTACTTGATTACACAGCCGGTCGTACGTTAATCAGCTCAACGGCGTCCACTACTGCCCCAATTTAATGGGGGGAAATACCATAATCGCAAGGTTTTCATACGGGTTGGCGATAACTCTCCTAGCATAGTTATCAAATTATCTTCCTATGTAGGTAGTTTCACTTGAATACCGGTCTAAGATTTTGTTCCTACATGAATAAGATTCAACTACTTATTAATATGTACACGTGAATGAAGTTTGTAAAGCCTTCTCGTTATTTTAAAATAATCCTTAAGATTACATTATTCTTCAAGCCTTAATTTGCCAAACTTTCCGAGTTATGCATATTTAACCGACTCTCATATCACTCAATTAACCGCTTCTAATAAAGCAAAAGCCAAACAATTTCTGTGTTACGGACTATAATAACGAGGAACGGGGAAATTTCATCACCATCCGATGCCAAGAGCGGCGTCTCATTAAATTATTCCCAGATGTACGGTCTAAACCCTACCCGAGGATCCAAGTTATTATCGCTTTACTTGACCGAGATTGATTGATATGTCGAGTGGACGAACCCGAGATTCCATTAACAATAATATTACGATAGAACCAGATAGCCCTCTAACTAGCTAGTCAATATCTTTTGAAATTAGTTAGTTGTACGGTTAAATGTTCAACTGAGACGTGCGGAGATGTTTTTGCTAGCTGTCAAACATCCGAGACACACTTATCTTGTACAATAGACTACAAAAAATGTATTCACATTTTCCACTTTGTAGTAAGGTCCGAAAATGTATGTAATTTTTTTGTAGTTGACTGTACTTTTAGATATTCACCCTGACACCAAGAAGTTTTTGTTTACCCTTAGAAGATCGTTTTTAGCTTGCGTACTTCCCTCCACATCAATAATAATATCATCCGATACAACAAAAAGTATTACAAATTCAAAACTAGAACCTGATAATATAAAATATAGTATGTTGACGATTTCAATCTTTATTGACCGAGTGAGCGAAGCGAGCGAAGCGTCTCCGTTTCAGCTTTTGACGAAAATTCGTTCGTATGTCTGTCTGCCTGTCTGTCCGGATGTAATGTTCTCCGCTACAGGTCGCATTTCTTAACCGATTCTCGTGAAATTTTGTGAGCAGGTTCTAGTCAGTTTTCGGAAATTTTGAAATTTGAAAACAAAATCAAATATGCGAGGTCTACAGCTCACAGAGCCACTAATAATATATAGTACATATTTCTTTACAAATATACTGCGTTTGAGAGAACATATAGAAACGATATGAGTTTTATGAATTTGAAGTACTACTAACGGTGCATCCGTCATATTATGTAAAAGTAATCAATAAAAAAAAATAGTCCTAGGTTTCAACGACGGGTTTGTGAAAGCTGTCCATAGCATTGGGTCAAAGTTCTCTAAGGCTCAACGAACTCACAGAGCTTTCTATCTTCAGTCAGAGGCTCACCGAGGAAAGGAATGAGATGATTCTGCAATCTTCGGCCGATGCGACATTATACAGGCAGCTCAATTAACAGATCCCCAAGTCCCTTACCCGCGATATGTGCCAATTCAATACAAATCGTATTGAAGAGGCCATCGAGCAGAATAAGGGCTCTAAAGTGTTCTCAAGAGATCTGTCTATTGGGCAGAGCCAGTTCGCCAAATTAAAAACTGAAGAAGATAGAATCGTTTCATCCAAACCTAAGCTTCTGAGTGAGATAGAGCGCTTTTATATACGCGTCAACTAGCAGACCCGACATTGGTCTAGCGGAAGATCCTAGAGCTAGATTAACCCGGTACTGTACGAGATTAGAATGGCTCTTAAACAGCTCTAAAGAACAACAAGGCACCCGGTGAAGACGGAATTACAGCTGAACTCCTGAAGGCGGGTGGAAAACCGGTCCTTAGGGCCCTTCAGAAGTTGGTCGACTCCGTCTTACTGGAAGGGAAAACTCCAAAGGCATGGAACAGAGGTATGGTGGTGCTGTTCTTCAAAAAGGGTGACAACGCCTTACTGAAGAACTACCGACCCATCTCACTTCTGAGCCATGTCTATAAGCTGTTTTCAAGAGTCATTACGAACCGTCTCGCACGCAGGCTAGATGACTTCCAGCCTCCCGAACAAGCCGGCTTCCGAAGAAGCTTTAGCACCGTAAACCTCCATACGCTCCTTCAGGTTATACAGAAGACTGAGGAGTATAACCTGCCCCTCAATTTAGCTTTCGTGGACTACGAGAAAGCCCTCGATTCGATTGAAACCTGGGCTGTACTACAATCTCTCCAGCGGTGCCAAGTGGACTACCGCTATATCGAAGTACTGAGGTGTTTGACGAGAACGCCACTATGTCAGTCCGACTCCAGGACCGGAACTCGAAACCTGTTCCGATGCAGCGCGGAGTCAGGCAAGGAGATGTTATTCCTCCTAAACTGTTCTCCGCTGCACTGGAGGATGTTTTCAAGACTCTGGACTGGAGAAGGCTAGGCATCAACATAAGCGGTGAGTACATCACTCACCTTCGGTTTGCTGACGATATAGTAGTCTTGGCTGAAACCATGGAGGATTTAAGTACAATTCTCAATGACCTCAGTTAAGCCTCCGAGCGAGTTGGTCTAAGGATGAACATGGACAAGACGAAGATCATGTCAAATGCCCATGTAGTACAAACCCCTGTAACAATCGGACACTTTACGCTAGACGATTACATTTACCTAGGACAGACTGTCCAGTTAGGTAAGTCCAACTTCGAGAAAGAGGTTAATCGTCGAATCCGACTCGGCTGGGCAGTGTTCGGGAAGCTACGGCACATCTTTTCGTCCAATATTACGCATTGTCGCAAGACTGTCTTTGACCAGTGTGTGTTACCAGTGATGACATAATAATATGGTACTGAAATGTGCGGGGAGGGCTATGTCCAGCAGTGGACGTCTTTCGGCTGACATGATGAAGATGATGATGAGTCCTAAACTTTTGCGTACAGAACAACATTACAAAATAGTACATTTCGATGCTAGTGCGGAAAGTATGTCATTTCTTCACGAGTACCGAGGGATGCCACGAGCCGCAGGCGAGTGGCAACACTCGGGACGAGTGAAGAATGACATTTCCGCACGTGTATTGAACGACGTTTTTTAATACAGTTGCGAAAAAATAAGAAAAACAACAAGTAATATTTATAAAAACAATATCGAATGTTGCCTTTAGAAACTTAAAACATGCTTGCAGTAAGTAAAAACGCCTCTTCTTTGACAGGCGTTTCGGCAGCTATTCCGTTCCACTCAAACAACTTATTAAGAACGGTTTTTCAATATTCAATATTAAAAAATAAACGTGTTATAATGATGAAGAGGTAAGTAATAAAATATGAAATGTGTATATTTTTCGTATTCTGATATTAACAGTAGGTTTTTATGTTGATTACGACGTTTAAAGGAAACTAATATTTAACACCCAGCAATAAGGAGTCATGCATTGGAACAAGCATAAATTTAAAAAAATTGGAAAAGTGAAAAGCACTTGTGCGCGAAAACCAACTTTCCGCACGCTAAACAGCTACGTAAAGTAGCACTTTTTGAGCAACTGTATTAAAAAGTATTATTCTCATCCCAAATAAAGAGGTAATCCCTGTTTAGGACGAGCCAATGGAACTCAGTAACATCAGGGAGTTGTCCTAACTAAACACATAGACCCGAGACTAACAAAGGCATGTCTATAACAAAACCTGGACATTTAGGAATTCGGCCAAATCGACAAGTTGTTTCGTACTTTTAGTAGGTATTGTAAGTTATATTATATGTTTATCTCCGAAGTATATATGCAGATGCGTATTCCATGCGAACATATATTTTGTACAAGGGTTGTTACTCGTAGTATGAGCCTTGATAAATATCTACATTTTACTCATCCAAACATTTTATTTAAAAAAATCTTCGTATCGTATTGCTTTAAGAAGGAAAATAATTTTATTAAATTAAATACGTGGGTAGGTAAATTAGGTAGCATAGTATAGTAATAGTAGTAATAGCTATATTATTTGCTATAAAATAAGGATCTTATTTATTTTAATTAAAATTAATTCATTAGGAAATGTTCTCTTTGCTAGTTAAAAATGTTAAAATGTATAGTGATAGGCAAGTACAATAAACAAGCTGTATAAAGAGTAAAGCTTAAAACGCACAGAGCGCGGCGCAGCGTCGTCGTTGCGGGGTGATTTTATAGTGAAGCGAACGCGGACTGGAGGACGTCTTACCAAAAAACCGCGCTGTATTCGGTACCACGGTATAGCGGAGGCGGTGTGTGTGACATATGAAGCAGTAATGACAGTCAACAGTTTCGAAAAGGTCAAAAATGCATTACCGCCTCCGCGCCTCTCATATTTATGTAATCGATCCCCAGTTTTTGCCTTGTCGCTGTGGCGGCAGAATAGATAAAACAGAGTGTGTTGTTTTTAGAATGCTTAATTTCAATGGTAGTGATTTTATGTGACTTAAAAAATACCATACTATGGTGCAAAACAGCATAAATCACCTACATAATTTATCTTAAGTATGTTTATATTTATTTCTAAGTGCCAATGAAACTTTTCAATTTTTTTATCAAAATATAACCTAAGTACATATATAATAATGAGTACTCTCCCTAAACTTTCTGAATTCTAAAAGGCCAATATTTACTTTGGATAGATATTCCAAGAAGCTTAGAGAGAAATTTTAGAACGCTAATTATCTTGTGATAGTAACGAGTTGACATTCTATTATACAAGCACGGTTTATAAATTTGTCTAGTGCAATTTGACGAATACGTGCGCGAACCGTGATTGCGGTCGGTATAGTGTCGTTCGGCGTGTCATAAAAATGTGAAATTGCATTCCGAGAATTTTTATTACACATAGTTATATTATAAACGGGACTGAAACACACGATGGCTAGAATATTGATGATTCACTCAAAAATTTGAACATCAAAGGTAAAACAAAAGTTTTGGCAATCATAGGGCAGCATTGGATTGCAATAATTCGGTAGGACTCGGAATCCAAAAATAAATTGGGCGCGTTTGGTGAATTGGATTAAAGGTGCGAGCTCAATTTGTATGAAGTCAGAAAATGTAGTTTTTTAATTTATTTTACAGTGTGACTTCGACAATTCGACATTAATACCGATACTCGAAACGAACGGTTTGGATCAGTCAGTTTTTTCAAAAATCCCTCGGTTTAAAACCTCGAAATATGGTGATTAATTTTGGATAGCTGAGCCAACGCAGTTAATTTCGTTTTTAACACTAGAATAATTTTATTCAAACCGTCGAGGGTGGTATACTCGTACCCAATGATCGTTGACTTAAAAACCAGTGCCCTATTACCTATAATAACGGAAATAAAATAATTACGCCAGTTGCTGGTTTTTTCAAGCACGAAACTAATTATATTTTTCTCTTGACCATAGGACTGGATATAATACCATTGCTGGGCACATTTTTGTGCTGCCTCGCGTTGGGGATAGAAATCGGATTGATTTGCGGCGTGGGCATCGACGTACTGTTGCTTTTGTACTATAACTCGCGTCCTCCGCTCGATGTCAAGTATAATGAGGTGAGTATTAGTATTCTTTATTGTACTGCCATGCAGGGATTTAGATAATGATTTAAGTATAGCAGTTCATGTATATTTAGTACTAGCTGTTGCGCGCGACTTCGTCCGCGTCTTCGCCCCTATTGGTCGCAGCGTGATGTTATATAGCCTTCCTTGATAAATGGACTATCGATAAATGGAATTAATAAGTAAGGGTTGCCCTAAACAAGTTTATTTACCTACTTCGTAAATGTGACTCGATTTTTAAGGAATTTGGATTGATTTGATTGTTCTTCTTAACCTCGTAAGACCCACCATACATAGTTTCCCTATTCTTAGTTTGAACCTTGTTGCATAGGACATTAGGGTGACATTCGTTTGATTAAGGAAAGAATGGAACAAAAGAATTGCTTCTTTATTTCGTGTTTGAAAGGTTGGAATTTAATTGAAACGGAGTGTACATTGTAATGCACATTGGGCCTTACGAGGTTAACAGCATCTGTTCCGAGATTCCCTGTTATTTTATACATATACCATGTTCCATTTTTTTTGCAAAATAACCTACTCAGACGTTGAAGACAGCAATTTCGTAATTTATCGAACGTATACTTATTACATTTACAATGTACTTTCAGGACGGCAATCTACCTCCACATTACTCTATACACCCAGTGGGTAGCCTTCATTTTGCCGGCGCAGAGAAAGTAAGATCAAAGTTGTCTGCGTTAAAGAAAAATAAGACAACAACTCTAGAAGAGTTAACGATTGTACCGGGAGGTAATGATACAGTGTTGAACCATGGTGCTGAAAATGGCAGCTGTAATGGTGCTACTAATATGAATAGGACAGGAATCCAAAGCCCCAGAACAAATGCACTTGTGATACATTGTGACTCCTTGTATAGATTAGACTACACATTTTTACAGGTTTGTGGAATATTTTTAACCATTGGAATTATCCACTTCTCCTTAATGTTATGTTGCTTCAACAGGCGAAGAGGTGATAAGAGATGATGGTTATAGAGTTTAATAAAGATTTATTATTTTCTAAGAAACTTTACAAAGGAGTACATATAAAATAGAGTTGACACGAAAATACTAGTGGTTTTAAACAACATGAAATCAAAGTCGTAAAGAGTCTTGGAGAAGACGTAAATATGTCAAAGAACAAAAAAAGTTAACCTGGTACAATTCCTTTCAATTCATTTATTAGAAAAAAAATGTGTACACGTTTTAAATCAAATAACAACGTCGAATTTATCGTATCTATTATATTCAGAACATGCTCTATAAATAATCGCATTGTAATGATTTTGTAACTAACAATCTTATTTCAATAATACGTTCAATTCGTCGAAAATGTTTCCGGCGAAAATAAATATGTATTGAACCCAAATCATTATTGTTACTCAGTTTGCAAACCAAGGAAAACCCAACACTAAACCCTTTTCGAAGGACCATAATTAATAAGTCCGTACATAAATTATGTATAGAATTTGGAGTATATTTTATTAATAAGATACGTGCCACTACACTTCCTTCCGCTCAATTTTAACGGGATTTAATGTTCGGTTATCGTTCGATTACATATCGTTTAATTAGATATATTAGAAAAGTTTCCATATCTCTAGTTCTCTCATTAAAATTAGCATTCAATAGAACATAAATAGAAAGTAAAAACAGTATTATCGCATACTCTAGTAATCTTGCAAGCTAAGCAATTCACATCCGAGTTTAGGCATTGTTGACGCCATAATTGAATATGCAGTTTACCGCAAGCCGCAACGTCAAATCGCATACGATGTTGACGCTGGCACCGCAGCTTGGTTAAAATATTTGTACTATTAGTCTGACATTCCAATACAATGTATTTGATTCAATGATAGATGGTTATTCATATGGGGCAAGTATTCATATATTTTGGTGTAATTGTAGCCATGGCGATTGCAATGTTCATCTTATTTTTATCTGCGCAATAATTTATGTAATTTAATATCACAACTCATCAATTCTATATAGAACAAAACTGTTTTATGATTGAGTTTAAAATATCGACAAAACTCCTATGGAAGAGTTAAGGAAATAATGCGCCTTTTCTTTGTTTTTATTCTTTTACGGAAGGGAAATGAAACTGAAAGACGCACCTTTTTATTACTGCGATAAGAGTAAGAAAAGATGCATGCTGTTTGTTTGACTTGACTGTACAATCAGTGTCAGCCACGTAAGCCGTCTACCACTTTTAATTTGTTTTTTTTTTTTTATGATAGACTGGCCAGCGATTGGCCTTAGCCTCACCTGATGGAAAACTATGACAAGGCCTAAGATGTTGCTCACTGATTCAGTAAGAGCCTATTCACTCTTGAACCTTAATGTACAAACAATAGAGTCCAAATGTGATAGACCACTTTCTTGGCTTACTGTACCTATGTTCCTGAAATCGGGAGGTAAATTTTCTAGATTACTTCGCATTTCATGCACGTTAATCTAGCGGCATGTTTGTGTCAGATCAATTACGCGAAACCCATTAAATTGCGAATGCAACGCGAGGTGACGATTAAAATTGACCTCCCTGTTTGGTATACGGAAACAAAGTTTGATTGGATTTGTATTTATTTTGCAGAGTATAAAAATGTTAGTATTGGAATGGACGCCCAGTGGCCGCGTGGTGTGGTGCGACGCTCGGCCGCTGGTAAAAGAGCAGCTTAATGCTGTCATACCTGAGTCTGTGTTCTGTGATACTGACCAGTTACCAATGGTCCTTTCAGGTGATTAATATATTTTATACTCTTTTTATTTTATGGTATGCACTGAACCTGGCAACAGTTTATTGTCCATTTCCATTAGATTTAACGGTCAAAACTGGGTTGTTTTTAGTAGAAAATTATATGAAGATCAATCAATTGTACTTGTATTATTCAGAAACAATAATTATGTTTCATGTTTTTGCTGTCTCATGAATTATAGCTAGCTATAGCTAGCTTATAGCTTATTACTAAGTCGAGTAGTAAGGAATGAGCCTTTTAATATGGAGGTTGTGGATTCGAATTCCGACTTGTACCATTTTGTTTTCCTATGTCAGTAATATGATTTGATATTATAACAGTATAAGTAGTGCGAAGTTCTCAGTGAACGAAAACATCGTGAGGAAGCCGATCTAATCCCCTCAAGTTCTAGTGTTCCCTTTGAGTTAGGAGGTCAGATAGCAATTGCTTTTGTAAAACCAGTGCCTACGTCAACTTATGAGATAAGGGCCAAAATGGACCCCGGGACGCAACCCAGAAAACGCTACGTTGATGATTCATTATTGACGACCACTTTGACTTCGTCGGTAGTGACCCTGCCTACGAACCCGGAGGTTCCGGGTTCGAATCCCGGTCAGGGCATTATTTGTGCATTTATTACTAATATTGTTCCTGGGTCTTGGATATTTCCTATGTATTTAGCTATATATAAGTATGTATATCGTCGTCTAGTACCCTTAGTGCAAGCTTTGCTTAGTTTGGGACAGTGTCGATTTGTATAAGATAGTCCCCCAATATGTTTATTATTTATTTATTATTAGGTACATCGCAAAAATATTAAGTCTTTGATTTTTGATACAAATATTAGATATACTTAAAAACGCTTAGGAGTGAATTCGACCAAACAAGTTAACTTATTCCAAGATTAGTCATATATTGGTTGTAAATTAACAGGATTAATAAAGCAATAAAAATAATAAATTGCGCAGTTGTTACAGTAAAATAAATAAATGTACACTATTCTTTTTGAATCCCAATTAGAGTCAAATAAAACAGCATTCGCTCTTTGCTCTCACAGTATCGAAATTTTGAAGCATCCGCTTAATTAGTGCTGGGAATACCGCATTTTGCGGCTTGCTCGGTCGTCGTGTCGGTGTTACCAAACCTTATTACGATAGATGCCTGATGTTATTGCCTACAAACCTTTTTAACTTTATTATAACTCGAACCACTGCTGAGTAAGTCCCCAATAAGTGTACATCTATATTAATAATTTCGTGCAGGGGTACGGTAGACCCGAACGAGACCTGTCTCAAATTGAAGAACGTATAAAAATAACGATTTTTGAGTTGAACATATGTAGCCGCAAAATTCGGATTGTCGCGTATTTTGCATTTAAAAGTGTTAATTTGATGACAAAACGTCGGCCATATTGCCCACAGACTATATTGCTATATTAAATTTGTTGGTTGACAGTGTCGGCTACGTTCGAAAATCGTGAACTATTTTTGCGTCCGGTATGTTGGCCAGGTTGCTGGGCTGCGTTCTGGGTGATGGGCCATCATCGCCCATTGTGTGGATTCGGCTAGCCGCGTCTGCAGCGTTTTGTTTTTGTAGTTTTCAAGCGTTGTATACACCTATCAGCCTAGCTAGCACGATAACTTATACCGTCACGTTATATGGGCGAAATGTATTAAAACGTCACATAAAACGTAACGGTATAATCTATCGTGCTAGCTAGACTGATTGTCACAACAACCGCCTTCAAAGCGAATGTATGGGGCCTGTTACATGGATTAATATCACGATAAGTATCACGTGAATATTAAAGCAGAATCCATACAAATTTGAAAACTGCGTTATCGCAGTAATATTATTATTGACACCCCAGTATTGTGATAATATTATTCGTGTAAAGGACACCACTTGAATGTTTGCTGAGTCTGTCCGCCATCTTAAAGCTGCGTCTCTATTTTGTTTGTGACAAACTACTAGGTGACTTATGGCTTTTAAACGTCTAGCAAAATTCTATCCCTATCTCGCTCTATCTTGTAACTTAGTGGTACTGGGGGACTACTCCGAAATTCGAAATCTGAACTTCGTATAGTGCCGTCCCTTTCACTCATATAGTCTATGACAGGAGAGTGAAAGGGGCGGCACCATACGAAGTTAGGATTTTGAATTTCGGAGTAGACCCTCAGCTCATGCCGTTCGCCGCGCTCGGACGTTAGAGGCGCTACTGCGAACCGAAAACGAAGTATCTGCCTCTCTCGCACATGTATATTCGAACGACAGAGAGGAAGATAGTTCGTTTTTGGTTCGCGGTAGGCCCTCAGGCGTCAACTTTAAAACGAATAGGGTATTTTACTATAAGAGAAATAAAATTCAAAATGTAATAAAAACCAGCCAAGTGCGTCGGAGTCGCACACTGAGGGTTCCGTACAACTAAAAAACAAATGTGATTTATCAATATATTGATATTTTTGGTAAAATATACTTCATAATAAACATTATCACTTAATTTCAAGTTCATAGGTCGATGGGAAGCTAAAAAATTATATGTGTGACAGACAACACACGGAATGTTCTTTGACTTTCTTCGACCGTCCGCCACGCTCAGACTAAGGTGCTACCAACCGAAAACTAAATATATATGCCTCTCTGTCGCACTTGCATATTCGAGCGCGGAGAGGGAAATACTTCGTTTTCAGATCGCGGTAGGCCCTCTGGTCTGACGGCTCCTATTCCTGGATGGTGCGTGTATCGGAATGTGAAATACCTTTGGCAAAATGGAACAAGTTGTTAAATAGCTTCCATTAATTGGAGAAAATATTACCAACTGTTATTATTATCACGTGAAACATTGAATATTGAAGCAACATCCATAGGGGCCTGTTACATGGTTATTATTATCACGCGATATACTCATATCACGATCCGTATCACGTGCAATGAATATTGAAGAAAAATCCATACGATTTTGAAAACCACGATAATATTGACACACCAGTATTGTGATAGTATTAAGCGTTTAACAGACCCCATATAATTTTAAAAATCGCGATAATATTGAGTGTAAAGGGCCCCACTGAATAGAATTTGGCGGAGAATAGAGAGCTGCTATCGCGAAACCAGCGTAATCTTTTACTCCCTATTCCATATGTTAATCCAGACTACAGACTATATTTGTATACGAAGTGTAGTGTACTTACTACCTACTCTTAACTATAATAATAATAATAAAACAAGTTTTACCTATTAAATGTATAAACTTAATATAAAACTTAAAACTAAACTTAATTCTAAAAACTTATTATTATATAAATAAATATATATAATTAAGTATTAACAACATGCATTTAAATATGTACTTAACAATAATACTTATTTACTAAAAACAAATTGTCAATATAAAATATTTCGTGTGATGCGCGGACGAGTGAACTAATTTTCACATTAGATGCAGCGAACACGTTACCTGCGCGTGGCCACCGGCCGTGCGCCCGCGCCGGCCCGCCGGCCGCGGCCGCGCCAGTACTCATGTCGCTACAGCGCTGACCGCACGCTGCTCGTATGCAAAAATTAACTCGCTCCGCTATACGCTTGCGCTTTGAAATTGTTATTTAATTATTGTGCTTGTGCCTTTGACTTTTCTCCTTTGTGCTTTCGGACATTCTATGGCAAAATTATAATTTTTCTCCTTCTTTTATATGTACGTGTTAGAGTGCATTAAATCGTGTTGTTATCGTTCCTTCGGACTTTTAATTCATGGACTCCAAGGTTTTGGAACCTACCAACCACACTGGTGACCCCGAGAAAGAGCACATCATGCCAGGAAGCGATACCGAAGTTAGCAGAGTTGGAGTGAGGGTACCGCCATTTTACCCCGATAATCCGGCGTTATGGTTCATGCAGCTCGAGAGTCAGTTCGAGTTGGCCAATATAAAAACGGATGCTACAAAATTTCACTACGCCTTAGCTCAGCTGGATTTTCCTACAGCATCAATAGTGGAAGACATAATTACTGCACCGGCAGCGACAGATAAGTACGAGCAATTAAAAACCGAACTTACTAAGCGGTTATCAGTTTCGCGGGAGAAGAAGATCCACCAGCTTCTTACGAACGAAGAGTTGGGAGATAGGAAGCCGTCACAGTTCCTCAGGCATTTGAAGAGCCTGGCTGGTAAGGACGTTCCTGAAGATTTTATGCGATCGATATGGACCAGCAGACTACCTACGAGTACGCAGACCATCATCGCGTCCCAAACGAAACTACCCCTGGACGAAGTAGCCGAGTTAGCTGACCGCATCCATGAGGTCGTTCCACCAGGACCACAAATAGCGGCAGCATCGATGACAGCAGCAGCCACACCGTCGTCAGCCCCACATTCCCTGAGTGAGGAGGTCGCGGCATTATCCCAGCAGGTACAGACACTGATGTCAAAGGTGGACAGAATGTCCCGACAACACGGACGGTCGAGTACACCTCGGAGGCAAAGTGGACGTGGACGCTCATCATCAGCACGAAGGTCGAACTCCAATTATAGGAAGTTTCCAACGTGCTGGTACCACCATAAGTTCGGAGACAAGGCTACTCGGTGTGTACAGCCCTGTGATTTCGCGGGAAACGGCCGAGGCAATCTGTAATGGCGGCCGACGATTGCCCGAGCACAGGTCGCCTCATAATAACGGACCAGCGTTCAAAAACACAATTTTTAGTGGACACCGGTAGTGACCTTTGTGTGTTTCCTCGCTCAAAATTAAAAACTCAGTATATTAAAACTGATTTAGTTTTGAGCGCGGCAAACGGTACAACTATTAATACGTACGGCTATGTTAATTTCATTTTAAACCTAGGCTTACGCCGTGACTATGCTTGGCGATTTATTATTGCAGATGTAACGAGGGCGATAATAGGAGTGGATTTTTTATCGCATTATGGTCTCGTCGTCGACGTGAGGAATCAACGCCTCATCGACGGCACGACATCGCTTGCGACCCCGGCGTTGCTTGCGAGAAAAACTGTGGACGTCACTTCGGTAAAGGTAATGTCTGGTGATTCTACATACCACACCATTCTCGAACAATATCCCGAAATAACACGCCCACATGGAATACACCACACACCTACACATAGTACAGTACACCACATACGTACTACGCCCGGGCCGCCAGTATCGAGTACACCTCGTCGGCTGGCGCCAGATAAATTGAAAATAGCGAAGGCAGAGTTTGACGCTATGTTAAAGAGCGGCATCTGCCGGCCGTCGGAGTCCCCGTGGTCATCCCCACTCCACCTGGCCCCAAAGAAGAATGACGGATGGCGTCCGTGTGGGGATTATCGCATGCTGAACGCGAGAACCATTCCGGACGTGTACCCAATCCGTCACATCCAGGATTTTGCGCATAGCCTTTCTGGTTGTACCATATTTTCAACCATCGACCTGGTCAAGGCTTACAACCAGATTCCCCTGAACCCTGACGACATCGCGAAGACCGCCATTACGACGCCTTTCGGCCTATACGAATTCCCTTACATGACGTTCGGGCTTCGTAATGCCGGTCAGACGTTTATGCGCTTCGTCGATGAAATGCTCAGGGGACTTGACTTTGTGTACGCCTACCTCGACGACTTTTTAGTCTTTTCGCAGGATCGAGAGACGCATGAGCAACACCTACACCAACTGTTCCGCAGGCTCAAGGAATATGGCATGGTGGTGAATGCAGCAAAGTGTGTCTTCGGCGTATCTGAGGTTACCTTCCTCGGGTACCACATTACAGCTGAAGGAACTACACCACTGCCCTCCAAGGTCGAGGCAATTCAGAGCTTCCCTATGCCAAAAACGGTCAAGGAGTTGCGTCGTTTTTTGGGGATGCTCAATTTTTACCGCAGGTTTATTCCAGGCGCGGCTAAACATCAGGCACCCCTAAACGCTCTGCTGGTAGGATCGGTAAAAGGGTCCCATCCCGTGCAGTTTTCCACACAGGAAGCAGATGCGTTCCAGGCTTGCAAGGACAGCCTTTGCCAAGCAGCTATGCTGGCCCACCCAGACTGCCACGCGAAGCTCACGTTGGTGACGGACGCTTCAGACACCGCAATAGGCGCGGCGCTCCAGCAGTTACGTCAGAATGAGTGGCAGCCGTTGGCATTCTTTTCGCGGAAGCTGAGTCCAGCGCAGGTAAAATATTCACCCTATGATCGTGAACTTCTAGCGATTTACGAGAGCGTGAAGTACTTTCGACATATGGTGGAGGCTCGTGACTTTACGATCTATACCGATCACAAGCCTCTCACCTTTGCCTTTCACTCTCGTAAAGAGAAATGCTCCCCACGACAGTTTCGACACCTAGACCTGATAGCCCAGTTTACGACTGACATCAGGCACATATCAGGTAAAGATAACGTCGTGGCGGATGCATTGTCCCGCATAGAGGAGATCTCGCAACCTGTTACCGCTGAGAGGATAGCTTCCGCCCAACGGGCAGACCAGGAGCTGAAACAGCTACAAGAAGCAAAGTCTTCCCTGCAACTGCAAAAGGTAAAAATCCCGGGCTCGCATAGTTACCTTTACTGCGATGTCAGCGGCATTGCTGAGAGGCCATTTATACCCCAAGAGCTGCGCAAAGCAGTGTTTGATGGTCTCCACTCCTTAAGCCACCCTGGTGCCAACGCCACAGCCAAATTGGTTGCGGAGCGTTACGTCTGGCCGGGAGTCAAAAAAGACTGCCGCGAGTGGGTACGTACCTGCCTAGCTTGCCAGCGCTCCAAGGTTACTCGCCACGTCTCTGCTCCTTTAGGTAACTTTAAATTACCTCGAGCCAGGCTTGCTTTTATACACATTGACCTAATTGGCCCGTTGCCATTGTGCCAAGGGTTCCGCTATTGCCTCACAGCCGTGGATAGGTTCACGCGATGGCCAGAGGCAATACCGTTGCCAGACATCACGGCTGAAACGGTGGCACGGGCTTTGCTGAGCGGCTGGATATCCCGCTTCGGTTGCCCCACAGATATAGTGACGGATAGAGGACGTCAGTTTGAGTCGGCCCTATTCCAGCACTTATCCACCATTGCCGGGTTCCAGCACCGCAGGACGACCGCGTACCACGCAGCTTGCAATGGCCTCGTGGAGAGATTCCACCGGCAATTTAAGGCTGCCATAACCTGCCATGGGGGTAACAGCTGGGTGGAAACACTTCCGCTCGTGTTACTGGGGATACGAAGCGCCTATAAAGAAGATATTCAGGCTTCCACGGCTGAACTTCTTTATGGGCAACCTTTACGCCTCCCAGGAGACTTTTTCAACCCTCAGGCAGACGAGACCATTGACGTGACGGATTACTTGTCACGACTTCGTGGTTCTCTGAGAGATTTGCGCCCATCACCAGCCGCACGGCACAGTGGTAAGCGTGCTACGTTTGTCTTTAAAGACCTATCCACCTCAGAATTTGTTTTTCTCCGGGACGACACGATTGGAGGATCCTTGAAACCTGCGTACACCGGACCTTACGAGGTTATTTCCAGAGGGGATAAGGTCTTCAGGATAATGTTGAACGGTAAGCAGTCATCAGTATCAATAGACCGCCTTAAGCCGGCCTTCATACTGCGTGACTCAGACACCTCACATGTTACACCACCAGACCACATTACACATCACTCAACTTCACCCACAGATCACCAGACATCACCTAATGCCAGGGACGACACTGTCAGAACGACGCGGTCGGGACGCCGCATTCGATTTCCCGACTATTATCGCCCTTGACGGTCTCTGGGAAGGGGTGATGTAGTGTACTTACTACCTACTCTTAACTATAATAATAATAATAAAACAAGTTTTACCTATTAAATGTATAAACTTAATATAAAACTTAAAACTAAACTTAATTCTAAAAACTTATTATTATATAAATAAATATATATAATTAAGTATTAACAACATGCATTTAAATATGTACTTAACAATAATACTTATTTACTAAAAACAAATTGTCAATATAAAATATTTCGTGTGATGCGCGGACGAGTGAACTAATTTTCACATTAGATGCAGCGAACACGTTACCTGCGCGTGGCCACCGGCCGTGCGCCCGCGCCGGCCCGCCGGCCGCGGCCGCGCCAGTACTCATGTCGCTACAGCGCTGACCGCACGCTGCTCGTATGCAAAAATTAACTCGCTCCGCTATACGCTTGCGCTTTGAAATTGTTATTTAATTATTGTGCTTGTGCCTTTGACTTTTCTCCTTTGTGCTTTCGGACATTCTATGGCAAAATTATAATTTTTCTCCTTCTTTTATATGTACGTGTTAGAGTGCATTAAATCGTGTTGTTATCGTTCCTTCGGACTTTTAATTCATGGACTCCAAGGTTTTGGAACCTACCAACCACAAAGTTTCATCATAATCCGTTGTTGTAATGTTTTTAATTTATACATTTTTGTACACTATTTCTTTCGTCGTTTGCATAACAGTCACGAATAAATGTTTACTTTATTTATTTCACCCGAGCGAAGCCGGGCTTTTATCTAGTATCCAATAATGTAGTCTTGATATTATTTCTCATTATGTGTCTCATTATGAAAGCATATGAATTCTGCCTTCAATCATAAAATACCATAGTTGCAACTTGCAACCATTCATTTAGGCCTTTATATTATGGTAAAAGTAATAGAGTAAAAAAGTAAAAGTAGTTTATTCTTCAAATTAGGCATATTACATGCACCTATGAATGTCAATAAACTACCACCGGTTCGGAAAAATAAACCTCTGCCACGAGAAGAACCGGCGTAAGAAACTCGGCGATATTTCATTTTTTCAATACAATTTACATTGTATAGTTAAATATAAAATTCTGTCATTTTTACTTAATGACATTAAAGTCCATATTAATTTTAGCGTTATCCTGGTTGCATTGAAAGAGTCTTGGGGTCCACTTTCCGCGCCTAATGTAAAAAAGTGACCAAAACACGAAGACGACATTTTTGCGACTACCATCTATCTGATCTCCCAACTCAAAACCTTTCTGGGACTACCTTTCTGGTATTGGGCCATGCAATGGGAGTGGACAGTTTGACTGTTAAAAATTCTCAAGCCACCGGTTTCGAGAGCAGTCATATACAATTCAAAAAATCAAAATAGTTAATTGGGTTTTTACATGTTGGGTTAAACAGACGCAAAGGTTGGCACCGTCCAGTAAGCATAGCAATGCTTGTGTCGGAAGATGCCGCTCTTCCATAACTCGGGAGTTGTTATTTAATAACCAACCACAAAGTGTTTACTTAATATTACAATAATATAAAATTATAATTTTGTATACCACAATTTTAATTTGTATTTAACAATTACTCGGTAAAAGAAAATTAGTGACCAAAAGTCACCTATCCAAGAAGCCGTCCGTCTCGTCATTGTTTTACAGTTTTCGTTAAAGTTGTTTTCTACCAAACAATGCTACACCAGGTTAGTTTCACACGGGGCAGACGCACCGCGGGATGCCAGTTCACGTAACATTGACGGACGGCGTTGGAAGTTCCTACGTTTCCATATTTCCATTTTTTGCCTATCACTAACGTTGATCTGAATGCATGCGTTTGACAGCGTACGAAATTATGCATAGCTTCATACCCACGTAGGATTAAAAGCTTACTTTCAAGACATGACAGTGTGATGTTGATGAGTTGATCCTCTCTTTGAAAGTCTGGAAATAAAATTGCATCAGTTTAGTAGTTACGATGTATAAAATGGAAAAGAGTTTTCTTTAATTCAAGTCAAATTCCGCTGTACACGTTAATTTCTGTGATCTATTTTACCCAAATATTTGTCGGTGCTCGAAAATGGAGCAATAAAGTTGCAAATTCGGCATTTGCACGAACGATTTTGGTGTTTACACGAACTTGACGGCTGTTTCATGGCCATTGGTTTCGTGAAACGCCAGCCGCTTTCCACACGATGCAAAATGTTTTACACACAGCCAGCCTCTTAATAGCTGTCGGTTGGCTATAGCTAACACAATGGATCTTCCATCTGAGAGTATTTACGGTAGCGCTCTTCTATAAGGACACAATTAAAAAAAAACTTTTGCATTTATTTACAGTATGACAGGACTGTCAACCTCAATTGGGTCACAAATTAAAGTTCTTCACTCTACGTACTAAATCAAAAAAATATTTTGAAGAGGGATATTAAGACACAGACATTCGAAATTGATTTAGCTCACATGTTACATATTTTATAATTACCGATATTTGCATTTTTTGGCTAACACGCTTATCTATTTTTTAAGCGAAAATTAATCACAATCAAACAAATAGCCGTATCTCAAAAACCACAGTTGTTTATTCTAAACGGATTTGATTTAAATTGTTTGGGACAGCACCCAGTAGTACCTAAACCGAAATTTAAAAAGCAGAACTGTGTAGGTATGCATAGGAATGCAACAAGGCATAAGGCAAGCTCCTCGAGTCTTATTAGAGTCATTAGACATTAATGAATGTACATTATATAAGTAATGTGCATATATCCATGTACTTTGTATTGTGTCCATACAATTATTATAACAACTAGGGAAGCTATTAAAACACTGAAGACCTTTATTGTTAACTAGTAATTATAAGCAGATAATAAATTAAAATGTGTATATCATTTGTTGCAGATGTTAGCTCATCAGGCGACCACCACTTAGGCGTTAGTGATACGCAACTTTAGTGCTTCGTCTAGCTTAGTGTCAAGTTTGATCGTAAATAACAATGTAACAAGTGAGTGGTGAGGAGTTGAGGACTAATACCAATTTAACCAGTGATTTATCTTTTAGTACGAGAGACATGCCATTAGATTTACGAAACGTGGCTCCTAATTGTATTGCATTGTTTAATTAGAGAACACATACATATTACTAGTTGTAGAGGTGAGAAATTAAGCAAAAGATTGATGAATAAGCTTGAAAACCGTGCCGAAGGTGAAGTCATCGAAGATATTAGGCTCAAATATTCAATAATATACATACAACTTCTTGCTCAAGACAATTCAGTTTTGACCATGTTTCGTCACATTTTTGAGCATCAGCAGCATGAATACATCAGCCGAAAGAAGTCCACGTCTGGACAAAGGTTTCCTCCAAAGAGTGTGCCACATTTACCGGGCCTACGTCAGCGCATCCAGCGGACTCTTGCGATCTTTACCAGGTCATTTTTTAGCATAACGTGAACACAATCTGGTTACTTTGATTACCTTACATTTGAATGTAGCTAGTTGTCAATTAGATCGAACAATGCATTTGCTTTCACGTGCGCTGAGCTAACGTATGAGAACGCGTGCGGGGAACACATTGATATGATACTACTACTGCATCCTGAATATTGCTCTAAAGTACCACTCAACTGTTCCATATATAAGAGTAAGCAGTCGTCGAGGATACAATGTTGGCAAGAAACTAACAAAATATAAAATTTCCTTTGCCAGAAGATTCTTTAACTTCATTGGACAGCATACTTACAATAAAATAAACAAATCAATAAGTATATACCACTTGGAAAGGAGAAATTGTAAAGTAACTATAACTGACTGGCTTATGAACAAAAATTACGAACATAATAATAATAATAATAATAACCAAACCGAACCGGTGTCAGGCCCCGCGACTACATGGCTTGTGTCACGGAACGCATTGACTTTCTGAAGCAGAAAGTCCATGCATGGGCAAGCCGTATTCGCCGCTACAGAGAGCGTGTGGACCGATACCAACAGAATCGCCTTTTCCAGAGTGACCAAAGGAAGGTATACCGGAAGTGGGATGGAACCGACCATAATGTGTGCGACGGACAGCGACCGGATGCTACTGCCATGGTTAACTTTTGGCGTAGTATATGGTCGGTGCCTGTCGAACACACCGAGGGCACCTGGATGGGTGTTGTTGAACGTGAGTGTGAGGCCATCGAACCCATGGGGTCTGTTACCATTGTAGTATATATTCTGTAGGTAGACATGGAAATTCACAATTACCCTACAGAATATATACTACACCGCTGCCACCATGTAGTAAAACACGCGTTGCTAGTTCAACACTGATTTAATACACCATTGTAGGTAGACATAGAAATTCACAATTACCCTACAGAATATATACTACAACCATCAGCCCCGAGGACGTAAGTTGTGCCATCCGTACGGCTCCGAACTGGAAAAGCCCGGGTCCGGATGGATTGCACAACTTCTGGCTAAAGTGGTTTCGATGCTCACACGCACGTTTGGCAACACGGTTCCAGCAAGCCCTCGAGCTCAGTTCCCTGCCGCCTCCCTTAACAACTGGTGTGACTTCCTTGCTCTACAAGTCCGGTAGTACCACGGAAGCGAAGAACTACAGACCCATCACGTGCTTGCCGACGCTATACAAGCTCCTTACATCCATTTTGAGAGCAAAAATTAACACGCACATTGTTGCGAATAACATTCTGGCACCCGCTCAAAATGGATGTAGGGTTGGGTCACGTGGTACTAAAGAGCTCCTCCTCATAGACATGACCATTTGCCAACGAGTCCGGCGAAACAGAGGGACCCTCTCAGCCGCCTGGATTGACTACAAGAAGGCCTATGATTCAGTGCCTCATTCATGGCTGAGGAGGATCTTAGAACTGTATAAAGTTGATGCAGTTTTGAGATCCTTCTTAGTTGCGTGCATGGGGCGGTGGACCACATTCCTTCGTCAACCGGGGGGAGGAGAGGGCCCCTCTGGCCCGCAGGATTCCATCAGGATTGAGCGAGGTATTTTCCAGGGTGATAGTTTGAGTCCCTTATGGTTTTGCCTTGCGCTGAATCCGCTCAGTACCTTGCTGAAGGATTCAGGGCTAGGTTGCCAGCTACGGAGAGAGGGTGAGGTCATTTCTCATCTGCTCTACATGGACGACCTTAAACTATTTGCACCAAATAAACATGACCTGTTGGAGCTACTGCAAACCACAGAGACCTTCAGTAGTACCATCAAAATGGAATTTGGTGTCGATAAGTGTGCGGTCGTGCATGTACAGCGGGGGAAAGTTGTAAATTCCACAAATTTACAGATTTCTGAGACAATGGCTCTCAGAACTCTCTCCGAAGCAGAAACCTATAAATATCTTGGTATGTCACAGTCTTTGGGTATCGAGAGTGGGGACATCAAGCGGGCGCATCAAGATGTTTGGGTCAAGGGTCAGATACAGAAGGCGGTACTCCTGGACACGGCGCGGATAGTCCGGAGGTTCCTCTCTCTGTCGCCCTAACCACCGGTAGCTTAGGCCCCGCCTCGCTGCCGGCGGCACTCTAGGTTAGGTTTTTTATAATGCTTTTATATTTTGTATGTGTATTATTATATTTTACTTTTATAAATGTTTTGTAAAAAACCTAACTTAAGTTGTAAGAAAAATAAAGATAATAATAATAACACACACACACACACACACACACGTACACAAAAACACACTCACACACAAATTTACTGTCTGCTTTATTGTTATAAGTACTTTTTATTAACCTACGAGTATCCTTTTGTTTTGCCTTAGAATAGTATAGATATTGTTTGTCAAACATCTAAATTAAGACATAACATAAAAGCTAAAGCTCAGGTTATACCTATTTAGGAAGTAGACTCTTTCGTTGTAAAGACAAAGTTTTGTAAGATGTTTTTGATGAATAAATTATTATTATATTATTATTATTATACTAGTATACAAAGTGTCAACCCAAATTGATCTCCTGTTCCAGTGTAGGTAAGTGTGCGCTGCACCGGCAAATGCTTTCAAATTATTGTTTTGATTTGCATAGTAACTGTTGCCGTGGCTGATTCAGAGAGCGCTGTTACAATTTGCCAAATTAATACAGGAATATTATTATTGTGTCAATAGGAATTTTACGCATGTACAGTCAGCAACAGAAGAAGGTACACGGGCCTAGTGCTAACAATAATCTACACATGGACCCTAATACTGTCAAGAGAATAAGGACCTGTGTAGATCATTCTGAACGTGTTATTCTGCTTAACTACTTCTGCTGCTGACTGTACGCATATTTACGCTACCGATAGATTTTTGATTCATCCGGTTACAGTATTTTTTAAACTAATTAGGGACCCGCCGTGGCTTCGCACTGGTAGTAAAGCGTAGTATTTTATATACATAATTATTTACATCAGCTTGTGGTATCGAGTATGAATTAGACTCAAGCGTGTTTTACCATATTATTTTATATTGTGTTACCTACATACACTAGTATTACTTGGAGTTTTTTAAGTTATTTTGGGCAGCTAGCCCGCTTGAATTTTTCGTGCGATATATTTAAGTTCCGATAACTCCTAAGAGTCCTATCAGTCACATGCGGCCGCATTTCTTATTAAAAGATACGTTGGAGACGTTTTGCAGTTGTTTTACATTGTGTGTCGTGAGACATTTATTTTGTCTCCTAGTGAATCCCTGGCTTAATGTATTACCGGTGGTTTTTTTATTATATATAGGTATCTTATTTATTTCTATAAAAAACTCTATGAATCCCCGATTAACAATGTTACGATAAATAAAGAAAATACACAATCAAATAATGTACCACCACTATTACAAAGTGAAATACGTCACGCTATCCAAGCTCTGAAAAAGATGAAAAGTCCTGGACAGGATGGGATAACAAACGATATTATCAAAGCAATACAAGAGCCATTAACGCCTATTCTGACGAAGTTATTTAACTTAATTCTTAGCAAAGAAAGAATCCCCGAGGAATGGGAAACATCTGTTATAACATTACTGTATAAGAAAGGTGATCCTCTAAACATAAATAACTACCGACCCATAAGTCTACTACAATCAATGTACAAACTCTTTACCAATATCATTCTAAATAGAATGAAACAACAACTAGAGTTTCAACAACCTATCGAGCAGGCTGGCTTTAGACGAAACTTTTCTACGGTAGACCATATCTTTACATTGCAACAGATGATCGAAAAATATAGAGAATATGGCAAAAAGCTCTACTTAGCCTTCGTAGACTATTCTAAAGCTTTCGACTCTATATCACACGAGTCACTATGGATAGCGCTAAAAGAGCAAGGAATCCACTGTAAATACATAAATATGCTGCAAGAAATATATCTTAAAAGCAAAGCTACAGTGAAATTGGAAAGAAAAGGTAATCAAAATGAGATCAAACGGGGAGTAAAGCAAGGAGACCCAATTTCACCAAATCTGTTCACAGCTTTATTGGAACATATCATCAGAAAATTAAACTGGCAAAAATGTGGCATCAATATTAATGGCGACCTACTATCCCACCTCCGGTTCGCAGATGATATTGTGTTGATAACCGAAAGCCATGAGCCATGAGGAGCTCCAATATATGCTACAGAGCCTAGACGACAGAAGTAAGGAATGTGGTTTAGAAATGAACCCTGAAAAAATCCGTATTCTAACAAATAGCAACCCAATACCTATTCTACTCCAATCAAAATCAATCGAATATGTAGAAGAGTACCTATATGTTGGCCAGAATATATCTTTCACAAAGTCGCCCCGCGCTGAAGTCGAACGTCGGATCAAAAAGGCCTGGAACGCATACTGGTCGCTGAAGAATATATTTAAATCTAATCTCGACGTAAAATTGAAAAAGAAAGTGATGGATTCGGTTGTTACACCTACGCTGATATACGGATGCCAGACTTGGCCAATAACAAAAGAAATAACCCACAAAGTACAAGTTTTCCAAAGAGCAGCCGAAAGGAGTATGCTTGGACTCAAAATATGGGACAAAATAAAAAATAATGACATCCGAAATAAAACCAAGATCTTAGATGCCGTAGAATTGATAACTAGATTAAAATGGAAGTGGGCTGGGCACACAGCACGAACTAAAGATGGGCGTTGGAGTGAAAAAATCCTGCATTGGTATCCGCGCAATGGGATAAGGACACGCGGTCGTCCGCGCCGCCGCTGGCGCGACGACATCGTCGCTACGGCGGGCGCCGCCTGGACGAGGCTCGCCGTCGATAGAACGGAGTGGCACAGGCTGGTGGAGGCCTATGTCCAGAAATGGACAATCCAATAGTTTTATATAAATTAATTAATATCTATTTGAAATAACAAACTCAGAAAATAAAATGAATCTTAATGTAATAGTAATAAAATATATATATCTTATAATATCTGAGTAAACGTTTAGAATGAAATTCATATATAAGTATGTATGTTAAAGCTAGCGCATTTTACTACATGTAAAAAAAAGCATGTTAATTAATACGTTTACTGTTTTTTGTTAAATAATACTGTATTAAATATGTTAAAATGTATTGGAATAAATGGCTATATTATTATTATTATCTTATTTATCTATTTTCGGCGTACGGAACGTACATATGCTTTCCCATCATCTGTAGTGTATTATTATATCTATGATCTGTACAGATGAAGTGAATAAATAATGCTTTCCCATCCGATAAACTTAGAATACGAGTAGTCCTGAAGCAGCTATCAATTATCGTATTAAATGATTAACAAGTTCATTTTTGTTAACGTGAAACTTTATTAGTCAATGTCAAACTTCTTGCCACTTGTACATGTTGTTCAGTATATCTGCCATATAAAATGTCCTCTCAGTTACTCAAAGGTTAGCTGGAAGAGATCCCTTAAAGGGATAAGTTCGCCTTTGTACAAAAGTCTAAAATTAAGTTTATTTTTCTTTTATGTACTTGTTTTGTGCAATAAAGAGTTTAAACAAACAAACAAACAAACAAACTTGACATGACAGATGTTAAATAATACGGATTGACACTTGTTGGGGTCTAGTCTTATTCCGGATTTAACTGATTGGAAAACATTATTCACTACTTCTGTACAGTTCCGTATACGCTGTAAAATATTCCCGGTTAGGAAATACTCCCCATACAAACCGGGAATATTCAGACACTAATATCCAGGAACATCAATAATTACTTATTCTTCATCATATACATTCATTTTACTGTTGGGTATAGACCTCGTCTCGTGGATGAGAGAGAACTACATAGTTGTAGTCCCCACGCTGGGCTACTATCACTATCTTACGAGTAAAACAAAACTATACATACTGTAAATAACGATTTGACCTTACGTATAGTCTAGGGAGAACTTTCACATTAAATCAATAGGTAACTAGTCAGTAACATCAACAAGACCCCAATCTAAATAATTACAGCTTTGTATTAATTTTACGTAATTGCCCAATTACTAATATTTGTATATGATTTGAGAGCCAATTCTAACGATTGTTTGGTTAGGTCTTCATATTTTACAAAGCAAACTGTGATCCCACTGACAAATCCTTACTTATTGTAAAGCCATTACGAATACTGGCGATTTGAAATGAAAATGTAAATATTACAAAATATATGTTATATGACAACTGAAAAGCGTATTTTATTATTCTTAAACAAATTACCCTCTATTTTGCATCTAGGCTCATATAGCTAGGTGGCTTTGTTGCTAAAATAATTGGTTAATTTAAAGGCGTTGACGATATTTTAATAGCTATAAAAACATATTTATTTCAAAACAAAAAGCAATAACAAATTATACTAAAATAAGGCCTATTCTATGAACTTAAAATAAATTAGATTAGTTCTAATTTAAAAATATCTAATCTAAATCTAAAAAACCGGCCAAGAGCGTGTCGGGCCACGCTCAGTGTAGGGTTCCGTAGTTTTTGTAATTTTTTCAAAAACTATTCAACCTATCAAGTTCAAAATAATTTTCCTACAAAGTTTTTATAAAGTTCTACTTTTGAGATTTTTTTCATATTTTTTTTTACTTCTGGAGCGATTATTTCCGAAAATATTAACATTATCAAAAAATGATTTCAGTAAACCCCTATTTATTTTTAAATACCTATCTAACAATATATCACACGTTAGGGTTAAAATGAAAAAAAAAAATCACTCCCCACTTTACGTATAGGGGAGGTACCCTAATAAAATATTTTTTTCCACTTTTTATTTTACCACTTTGTCGGCATAATTGATATACATATTAGTACCAAATTTCAGCTTTCTAGTGCTAACGGTCACTGAGATTATCCGCGGACGGACGGACAGACATGGCGAAACTATAAGGGTTCCTAGTTGACTACGGAACCCTAAAAATGGCCCCTGCGGCATTGTGCCGAAGACGCTGGCAGTATTTCCCCGCTGAATGGCTAAGCTAATTTATTGTGCGAGGTGCCAGCTCTTCGGTCACCGGTAGTTTCATTAAGCCTCTTCGCGATTTCTTTGAAGATGACCAATGCTCCAGGGCCCCACGGACCAAGGTCTCGACACCGAATGGGACGAAATTATATTTGGTGCCGAGACCACTATAGTTACCCACCTTCATATCCTCGGCCGCCTCTGCTGCGGTTGATGCCCTCAAGGAGGTCTGGTGGAGTGGGGCTAGTGTGTCTACACAGGTTGCATCCCAGACCAGGACCCGTTCCATACTCCACTGGATCAAAGAAATCCCGTCCTGTCTCTGGCCGTCGTTTCTTAAAATGCCTGTCAGCTCTAAGGGAACATTAGCCGATGCAATAGATCAACAGATAATGTCATTGAGAGCAGCATGTCTAGAGAAGCAGCCAGCACTCTTCTGGCAGGAAAGTCCTTGGCGTCCTAGCCGCTCTACGTCGCTTCAGCAGGGGCACTGATGTGGAGCGCAGACCAGGACTCCCAAGACGAAGGCAAATTACGAAACCAAGAGTTAGGGGGTTAAAAGAAAGTTCCAGTGTTTGATGATGGTTGTGCATCAGTCAGTAACCAGCTTCTCTAAAAGACGTCAATGAGGAATAGTTATATGTAAATTGTATATATAAGTAGATAAACGATATAACAATATCGAAAATAGAGTTTTTTGGATTGAATAATCATAGAAAACATTGTTTTTTTTTCCAAATTCGGCATTATTTGCAAATGTAGATAAAGGATTTAAGAACAGATAACCGTTTTTGGAATAAATATATGTATAGTTTTGACGGAGGAAATTCGTTAAAATCGATGATTAGCGCGAAGAGCCCCTTAAACAAAGTTTTAAAACAGTAATTAAATAATAAACAGATTTCTCATTATTTCACCAATTACAATTACTAATCGAATACTGAACTTATTTATTGCTGTGATATGAGTATACTCATTTAGTTACTAGTATTAACACTATGAACGAACTAAATATTATTTTGTTATTTGTACTAGGAGTCATTGCTCAAGAAAATGCGACACGTCCATCCTATGATGTAAACGAAGCGAGATCCTTATTCGAAGTATTCATAAAGAACTACAGCCGACGGTACGATAATGCAATAGATAAGCAAATCCATTTCAACGCGTTCAAGACGAATCTGGAGTCCATAAATAAGTTAAATAATATGACGAATTTTACATATTTTGAAATAAGCAACACATCGGATTACACATCCCTTGAAATGAGACGTAAGTTAGGATACAAATATTCATAACGTATTTTGTAATAGAACTTATATTCTAATCAAAACATACATATGTAACGCTGGTATGTGATTAAATTATAATATGGTCACTTACATCAATGCGTGTTTTTCTTTAATTTTTTCTTAATGATTTTATTAAAGTAGGTGATAAATAATAATCTATGGGAGATTATAAGTGCAGCTACTAAAGTTTTCTTTATCTACCGTCTTAACGGGACCTCTTTTTTTTCTGTTAAACAACGGGTTTATAGAACAGCATCTATTAAACTAATACGCCATATTTACCACCACCACCACATCAGCCAAAGGACGTCCACTGCTGGATATAGGCCTCCCTCAAATTCGCGGGAGCCATATTTCAAATACCAACGAATTATGAAATATCGAACGCCAACTTACAAACAATAATTCACATACTCGTAAATAACTCAGCCAGCGATAATTACCTATATTATTTTTTAAATTGATTACTTGGCGACTAATGTTGTAAGTCAGCTATTTTATTAATTTAGAGATTCAATTCTGTCTACTAAAATAATTAAAATCAAGCCTTAATAAAGAGCATCGCAAATAGTTATCTACTTAGCAACTAGTAAGTAGATAACTATTTGCGATAGTAGAACTACTGTAGTTCCAAAGACACACAGAGTTTGTACAGCGGTAACATGCTGCATGAAAGCTATACCCACAGCGGCACTGGAGGTACTGCTGGGACTGCCGCCTCTTGATCTGTTGATACAGCAGGAGGCGACCTCGGCAGCCATTAGGCTAAAGTCACTTAACCTCTGGGGAATAACTAATGGGACCCATGCTGAACTCCTCAAGGAAGCTATCACCTAACAATCACTGATAGTCGCTCTTAATGACAAGGTACCAAAACAACATATTTAACTTCAACAAACGCTACATACAGCTAGTTGAAGAACAATACGATAAGTTCGGTGTGCAGAAAGTACAATGGAGGGCTCAAAAACGAAGACAGGATCGGGCGCAGGTGTCTATTCACCCGATATAAACATTATCATATCAATAGCCTTAGGAGAGTATATGTAGTTCCATTTAAATACCAATGCGAATGCATCGCCATCTCACAAGCTGCCAAGGCAGTAGCTAAGCGGAGCATCAAAGATGAGAAGATACGCTGTATCCCACAGCACTGCAGTACTACAAGCCCTACACAACAAACTCGTCCAGTCGGGGCTCATACTAGGTGCCACCTAACCTTGGGGGTGATAGAGATAATAAACACTGTAAACTTGCAATGTATAAAAAGGAACAATGGTCTACGTAGGTAACCACGAGCTGATCAGAAGAGCCTTAGTTCAATGCTCCCACTACCCTTTAACCAGTTAAGTTTATGGCGACGACACCGAACATTAGAACAACACACTAGAATTACTGTTAAAAAAGTCATATTGTAAGTGAAACTTCTGAAATCCGAAAACAAGTAAAAATGGCAGAATATTTGACTGAAAGGAGATCGGGTCCATGATTCCGTTGTATGATGATAAAGACACAACCGAGCGAATTATTGAAGGTTAGAGAGATTGATGGTGGTAAGCCGCCGATTATTTTCAATTTTTAATAACTTACAAACCTCCTTAAATGTGGACGACGTGAACTCTGTCCCACTATTTGTGGCAATAATAATAATAATAAAAAAGCTTTATTGCCACAATGACCTTGCGAACACAGTACCTTAATAGGGTCGATAGGTCGGTTAGCGAAAAGCTAATTTAATGTGCCGGTTTGCAACCACAAAGGTGGGATGATGAACTAAAAGAATATATTCTCGTTTTTAATGGATTCCCGTTCAGTACCTATCAAATAAAATGCACACGACTCACTATTTCTATAGGGCCTGTAAAAAATCTACTCACTCTATCAACTGACCACCTTAATCATACCACCATTAATCTCTCAGTGCTATCTTACGAATTTATTGTGGAAAACACGCAGACTAATGGAGCCACTAGTGATTGGGACTGGTGACTGGTGGGTGGAATCTGGTGTTTTGCTACAATACCACAATAGGATCTCTATAGAAATTATCGTACAATGGAATAAAGGGAAATCTTCTCAGGTGGTTCGCCTCTTACCTTCAGCACCGCATCCAATCTGTCGCAGTTAATGGATATGTATCGACACCATTCTGGAGTGCCGCAGGGATCAATTATTGGCCCTCTTATGTTTATTATATATATTAACGATATCTCGTCCTGTTTTACCCATTCTTATTGTATGCTGATGACTTAAAGATTTACAGGAAAGTTGAATCTCACAATGACGTTCAGCTTATTCAGGAAGACCTGAATAGGTTCAACCATTACTGTGAACAAAATAAACTGTTCTTAGCATACAATAAGTGCAAACATATAACTTTTATCAAAAATCATAATGTCATTCAGAGTTGCTACAATCTTAACAATTACGAATTAGACAAGGTAACTCCCATACGCGACTTAGGTCTAATCCTGGATACCAAACTCACCCTAGATTTACATGTCGATCATATCCTTAAGAAGGCTTATCAAATGCTGGGTTTCATAATGCGCATTTCCAAACCTTTCAAACAAAAGAATAGCTTAATATATTTATATAATTGCCTAGTCCAGTCTAATCTCGAATACGCTTCTGTTGCATGGAACCCTTTTTATAATATCTACATCAATAAAATCGAAATGGTACAAAGAAAGTTTGTACGTATTGCGTTTACCTCGTCGCTCTTATACTCGCGCTTTACCAGATTTTAATTTACTGTCTCTCCAGGATAGACGTTATATCGCAGATATTGTCATGTTGCGTAACATATGTACAGGAGACATCGTATGCCCGCAATTATTGTCAAGCATTCGGTTTCGAGCACCAGTAAAATGTATAAGATCCAAAGACCTTTTCAGACTACCGAAAATAAAGACCAATGCCGGCAAACGCGCACCAATTTATAGAATGTGTAATCGCCACAATATGGTTCTTAATGAAGTTGACATATTCTGTTGCTCCCGTTCTCAGTTTAAAGCCATAGTTAACAAAATGTATAGTACCTAATTACGCGTTAAGTTTCAAGTTGCGATTGAATTGATTTGTAATTTTGCTTTGATTTCTTAAGTTGTACTGGAAATTTGAAGCGCGTCAATTGTGCATCTAGCAGACTGCATAATTGACCCGCCGAAAAGTAGGTAGTGTCAACATATTTTTAGCGTTATTCGTGTTATAATGTTTGTGTTCACAGTGAGATATGTATAAGGAAACATCTATACCTAAGTAATTTTACCAACATACCTATACGCTGTATTCTCTTGACTGTTTCTGTTTTTATCTCCTAATAAATAAATAAATAAATAAATCCTTACTCTGAGACCCCAAAACTCACACCGCCTTCAGTTTGAAGGGCCACCACCTTATTGAAACGAAATGAAATGCTTTTATTCCAGACAATGTCCATAAATTGATATCATATACTTATAATTAGAAGTTAGATTAATTAAAAGTAAAAAATAAAATCAAATAAAAATAAAATATAAATCATTAATAGGTCCATAAGTCAAAAACAAGCTCTGTCGAAAAATGCGGGTTACCCCGACCCCCCGATGAAAGGCCTGTGATAGTGCCTCCAACGCTCATGCAGTGGGCTGGAGTCCCACTCTCTCTCATGTAAGGTCTACACGCTCATTTCGTAGCTATTTCCAGTCCATATGTCAATGCCCTAAATATAATTTAACCTGACTTCAGTGCAATGACAACGAAACAAAATTGTTGAATAACTGATAACAAATTAATTATTATCTACCATTTGCCAGTACATAAACATGAGACTTGTTTATTTCCATAAAGTCTCCAGTTAGCGCGATATAAAACCCGTTGACCGCGATGATCTAATTAGTTTCGTGGCATCGTCATGAACGCGCTCACTGTTGCCATTTTCCTCGCACTCGCAGCTATGGCCGCCGCCGGAGCGCACCGTTCGCTATACGACCTAGACCAAGCCGATTCTTTGTTCGAGAAATTCATTAAGGACTTCAATCGCGAATACAAGGACGCAGCTGACAAGGAACTACATTTCAATGCGTTTAAGAAGAATTTAGCGAAGATAAATCAGCTAAACAGCAATAGCTCGTCTGCAACATTCGGAATTAACAAGTTCGCTGATTATACTGACGAGGAAAGCCGGGCGATGAGGGGCTTGAAGAGAGAATAGTGTGTTTAAAAACATGTGTGCGTGTATTAATTAATCGATTTTTAAAATGATATTACAAACATAATCACTGTAGTGTTTGTTTTTTTTTCATTTATAGCCAGATGTTGACTGAATAAGTAAACAAACACTGATTGGCAACAAAATTATTGTGCGCGTATCTACATCCAATAAAAGTCAACAAACTCAGCCCAAAACGTGTTCCGTGTGCCCTTTGATACTCGTCCTTTAACCCCTTGCCAGTTTTCGCCAATGTTTTCTCCTGGGGTCGCATGATGGTCATTGCAAGAAACTCGGGATCGAACTTATCTGATTTTATGTAGTGTCAATCATGAAAACAGCCATAAAAATAACTACCCACTCGCCAGTAGCTTGAAAACAAAATGTTACTTTTTATTTTCGACCGAAGCAAACGACGCAAGGGGTAAATTGAAACGCGGGTTGGGGGACACGAATTGGCAAGTTTGAGTAGCACGCGGAACCATTCGGAGGATTTGTCGGACCCTCGTAAAACGCTCCTCGGTAGCGAAGCGAGTTCTGAGAGGTTATCTTATTTTGAAAATCCTCCTCGTGGAATGATGACGCGGCATTTATGAGGGCGCTCGCGCCCCGCCCTCGAACGTTGAAAATGCGTTATGGAAAATTGTCTTGATGCGAGCACTCCATCCAGTTGTCGACTATGTCAATAAAGGCCCTTGTTTCTCGGGAATTATATTGACAGAGCGGAACCGTAATCTTGTTTGGGTAAACATAAAGTTTGCCGAGAACTGACACTAATAAATTCAAATTACTTATTAAGAAGATTCCTCCAATGCTCAAAACACTCCGCTGCAATATTCCGTCCAGCTATACCGGGTGTACAATCCAAATGGGTCAGTATGGAGAAGTCGGAAACTATGAGAGATAGCGAGATCTGTTCTTTCAAACAAAATTACATTCAAACTTTTTTATGAACTCTCATACATATCCGGGAATCGAACCTGGTCAAAATCAATGTGTATAAACTCTGCAAGTAGCAAGAAGCACAACACTAATGGAATCTTGTATAAATAATTGAAAGAAAAACCCACCAATATTTTAATTATTTTATTTCAGTAAATGTTCAAAATGGTAGCCATTCTGTTGAATACAAAGATTAATTAAAAATATTGACCTGGTTCGATTCCCGGTTATGTATGAGAGTTAATAAAAAAGTTTGAATGTAATTATTATTAAATCTAAAATCGACGTCATGGTTCCTAAGAACAGATCTCGCTATCTCTCATAGTTTCCGACTTCACCATACTGACCCATTTGGATTGTACACCCTGTATATTATTTACTTTTTGCGATTTTTGTCAGTATTAAAGTATTCAAAAGAAATCTGCTAATTAGTTACATAGTAAAAAATATATTTTTTACTTGGTCTGAGATTAGTTAGAGACAAATGGACCAATTTAGCTGGACCGCCTAACCGATGCCAAACTAAAATAGCCCAAACTTATAAGTACTAATGAGCATCAGCGGCAGCGCCCCCCTATAGTATAAAGTGAAACTGAATAGATTGCATTGTCCGTTTGATCTACCATTAGAACTGAAAGATCGAACAGTAAACCGCTACAAACCGTACACTAAAGCTTATATAGTGCCCTATCAGTACTATAATAATGCCTCATAGATACTCGTAGCTTAAATCACTATTTAAATGAATCCACTGATGAAATATCATAAACATGACAGCACTAAAAGATTAATTATTGGACAAATGATGCTGCAATAAGTATCTAACGGTAAAAGATGCCGTCGTATGCCGATTTTACGGTCAATTACTCACGAAAAAGTAAAATCAAACTGTTTTTGCCCACGCAACACAGATAAAAAATATAGCTGCTTAACAAAGTTGAGAGGGGATGTAATGGGATTTGACAGTGATCACGAAAGGTAGTCGTCACTACTCGATACACCTGCGTCCTTGCGTATACAATATACATACCTGCTACAGATAAAATGAGATTTTTCCTGCCAGTCTTTATGACATTAACACAAGATTTATTTTCCTTTGGCTTGTGAAAATAGTTACTTAACCATACCTGTTTAAACAATGAATTCAAACAATTTTATGTCGCGTTATTATCATATACTTAGTTGTGCAATCATTATGCAACAATTAACATCGATTTTCGATGTGGATAACTATATAACCAAACAGATCTTACTTAATCAAACAACCAATCATGTCAAGGGTTTGAGTTTGTAAAGTTAGTGCCATACTTGTAATACTCGGAAATCACATCATCAGTTGGCTGTTTTACTTTGGTGACAATATTTTGGTAGGTAGGTACATTTCGTTGCATTAACTACTTAGCAACTTGCTAAGTTAAATTTATTTATAGGTATAGAAAAACCTGAGTAATAACGCGCATGGATCTATCTATAATATATCTGAGCATCCCGCCGAGTCATAATAAAACCATGTAAGCATTACACATGTATGGCATGTATTGTAGAATTTGAATTAAGCAATATATCACCATTATTTAAAATACCTTTAAAAATACTAAATAGAATTATGATGACTGACTGTCATCAACTGTGGTATGTAGGTACCTATATATACCGCAACAAACAATGACCCATTGTTTTTATCAGCAACTAATGCAATGTGTATAGTTAGGTACCTATGATAAATACGTTGATTCATTATGAAATAAAATTTTATAATAAATATAAAATTAGGTTTATTTACAAGAATATTCTTGGATGACTTGGAGTGTGTTTTTACACTTGTATTTCGTCATGTCAGTCTGTCTATCCGTATCTCACCGATATTTTACTCAAAAACTATGAGGTGTATTAGAATAACATTTGACCTACAGGTGTATTACGAAGGCCGCTGCAGTACATATTAGCTATGTTGTCAAAACTCAATAAATCATGTTACCAGGGGGCACATCCATCATTTTTAAATGAATTTAAAAAAATATATAATTAAGTGTATACATGTGTATACTTGAAGGTAATTGCTGCGAAAGTCACAATATTGTGTCCCCTCTACCTCTTACGAATCGTGGTATCCAAAAAAAAATGAAAAATAAATCATGGGTATACAAATTTTTACAGTTTCTATACAAAAACGGGTGAGGTATGAGGTGAGAGGTGAGGATGAGACGGTTTGTGAATAACACCTTAGAGCAATATCATTAAGAGCTATCATTTTTCACTTATGTAATGTCAACTTACCTACTTCATCGCGGGCAATTTAAAATTTGACAGAAAATAAATGAAGTCGGAATTAACGTTGTATAATAAAATAAAACTTAGGTTACGTTAAGTAACTACGTTTCCATAACCTGCTTAAAAAAAGCTCGCATGCCGGTTTGCCTATCACTATATAAATATTTTTTAATTATGCAATAAGAATGTGCTTTCTTCTCAATCAATCAACTCATATTGCTGAAAACTTGGCTAGCCTAAAACCAAAGGATGTAAGTGCCGTGACTTGTTGTGTGAACACACGAATTTTTCAAATTCACAAAGTGAATTTATAGGATAGTGATTCAAACGTGCTACAGAACCCTTCCTTGTGCGTGGTCCGAGAAGCATTTGTCCAGTTTTTGTTTTAAAATTATATTGAAATATTCTCAGTAGTTAAAACAATGAATAGAAAAAAGTGCTCATTGCTGCCTCTTCTCGATAACCTGGCCATTGCCTTCGCAAAAATATCAAGGGAAGAAGCTTCGAAAGTCGCGTGTGAACAGGCATCTTCTAGCTAAGTGGTCGCTAATCAGGCAAAATGGCGTCCAAACACTAGCCTATTTCCGATGAACAAGCATAATTATCAATTTAAAAAACCCAACTGCTTAAAAAAGTGTCATTAGTGATATTTGGACAATTAAGACGAATCGATTGACGATGTCTCCAGAGTACCACAAAGGCAAACACATTACCCCCCTTTACGTCGCGCATTTGGGTAAAAAGGCACAATGCAGAGCATTTGTTGCTGTTTTTGTAATTAAGTTAAAACTAGTGGCTGTATACACTGTAGACTTCGCGATTCTTTTTATTTTTCATACTTTATAATTTCCAAAACCCGACTCAACAAAAAAATCTATCTAAGTACTTATAAAACATGTGCTCAGGAGCTCCATGAGCTCATACCGCCTTCCCCCTTCTTCCATCGGACATCCAGACGTACGGCTGGCTACCACCTGGTCGAAATTCCTCTAATTTGAACCAAGCGCTTTGCTTCATCTTTCATAATGCGCACTTCTAAGGTTTGGAATTCTCTGCCGGCATCTGTATTTCCAAGTTCATATAACCTAGACCTTTTTAAGGCACGAGTCTTCTGGGTGAGCTCGCTTCATCGTCGGCCTCATCTTTGACCCCTGGCTAGATGCTGGCCAAAAGCAATCCCATTTTTAATAAAAAAAACCGGCCAAGAGCGTGTCGGGCCACGCTCAGTGTAGGGTTCCGTAGTTTCCCGTCCGTCACATTAAGTTGACATATTAAGTACAGAAACACAAAACCCTAAAAAGCACGTCATTTCATTGTGATTTTGTAGAAATGACAGGTACAATAAACACCTGTTTATACGGTTAAATTACAAACTTAGTTCAGAAATTATTTTTGTAATTTTTTCAAAAACTATTCAACCTATCAAGTTCAAAATAATTTTCCTACAAAGTTTTTATAAAGTTCTACTTTTGAGATTTTTTTCATATTTTTAAAACTTATGGTTCAAAAGTTAGAGGGGGGGGACACATTTTTTTTTACTTCTGGAGCGATTATTTCCGAAAATATTAACATTATCAAAAAATGATTTTAGTAAACCCCTATTTATTTTTAAATACCTATCTAACAATATATCACACGTTAGGGTTAAAATGAAAAAAAAAATCACTCCCCACTTTACGTATAGGGGAGGTACCCTAATAAAATATTTTTTTCCACTTTTTATTTTACCACTTTGTCGGCGTAATTGATATACATATTAGTACCAAATTTCAGCTTTCTAGTGCTAACGGTCACTGAGATTATCCGCGGACGGACGGACGGACAGACGGACGGACAGACATGGCGAAACTATAAGGGTTCCTAGTTGACTACGGAACCCTAAAAAATGCTCACGAAATCTGTTGGGGAGTACAGCCGGACATACGAAAGTATTTTTGTCAAAACTGAAAACGATCCTTCTTTTCACTAAGTCAATAACTAGTTACAGAACACTAGTACACGTACTGTCAACAGCAAATGTAGATGATCATTTTAGTACTTTGTCGCAGTAACATAACAATACTACGTCAGTTGGGATGCGTCAAAGTAGTGAAAGTGACAAGGAAGAATAGGAAAATATTTTGTTTAATGCGTCTTCGCAGAAAATTGGTGGCTAGTAACAGAATTTCATCTTCAGTAGCAGTTATTGGTGATTTATTTAGCCAGCCAGTTATTACATATGTCTACTTTGACGACTCCATCCCTAATGCCATTCTTATTTTGAAAAACAGAGACATGACAGTAGGAACATGTTCATCATGTCAGCCGAAAGACGTACACTGCTGGACATATAATAATAATAATAATAATAAGCCTTTTTTTATTCTGGACTACAAGGTCTATAGGATGTCTCGTAGTTCAGAGTGCCTCTTGGCATAGGCCTCCTCCAACGTCTTCCACTGCGCTCTGTCGCGCGCTACTCGTCTCCAGTTGTTCCCAGCTGTGAGTTTTAAGTCGTCTTCCCATCTCGTTCGTTGGCGTCCTCTATTTCGCTTGCTATCAATGGGGTACCAGTCTGAGACTACTTTGCTCCATTTGTCTTGTGGATCTCGGATCATGTGTCCTGTCCATCTCCACTTTTGTTGGTCTATTCGAGTACTTATGTCTACTACTTTTGTAATTTCTCTAATTTTACTGCTCCTCACTTTTTCTTGTTTCCTAATTCCTGTGATGCTCCTTTCTATGGCTCTTTGACAGCGTTCCAACTTTTCTCTATGGTGTTTGGTAAGTGCCCAAGTTTCACATCTATAAGTGATGACTGGAAGTACACATGTGTTGAAGGTTTTCCTTTTTATTTGCATGGGTAGTTCTTTGGATTTAAAAACTTGTTTCAATGACCAGTACTTCTTCCACCCATTAGCAATTCTTCTATTTATTTCTTTGGTGGTTTGGTCTTTGTGGGAGATTATCTGGCCAAGGTAGATATATTCTGGGACATACTCAAGTGGTTGGTTGTCAACTTTTATGTCCACATGTTCCGAATTAGTAAGAAGTTTTGTTTTGTCTTTGTTCATTGATAAACCCACTTTCACACTCTCACTTTTCAGTGAATTTATCATTTCTTCAAGGTAAGTGGGATTTTCTTCTAGGAGGACAATATCATCCGCAAATCTGAGGTTATTCAATTTTACACCATACACATTGAGACCAAACTTTTCCCAGTCTAGTTTGCGGAAGATACTTTCCAGTACGGCCGAGAATAATTTTGGTGACAGAGGGTCACCTTGCCTTACGCCCCGCTTGATATTGAACTTTTTTCCCAGGGTTTCTAGTTGGATTCTAGCTTCACTTTTTGAATACAGTTCCTTAATAATGTTGATATAAATCAAAGGTATCCCTTGCTCTTTCAGGCTCTCCCAAATGGCTTGGTGGCTTATACTGTCGAAGGCTTTGGAGTAGTCGATGAACGCCATATAAAATTTCTTGTTATATTCCGTGTATTTTTCAACTATTTGTTTCACTGTATGTATATGATCGAGGGTGGAATACTTTTGTCGAAAACCAGCTTGCTCTCGTGGTTGGTTTTCATCAAGCTTTTTGGTTATTCTTTGCAGGATGACTTTGGAAAATACTTTGTAGACGTTTGACATCAAACTTATTGGTCTGTAGTTTCCAATATCTTCTTTTTGTCCTTTCTTGAATATAAGTATGATATGTGATGTTTTCCACTTGGTAGGGATAATACCAGTTGTTATTATGTCATTGAATATTGTTGTAAGTAGAGGTAGTAGTTCTTCAAGAGTACCTTTGAGCAGTTCATTCATAATTTTGTCAGGGCCTGGGGCTTTTTCACTCTTCTGGCTGCATATAGCTTTTTCCACTTCGCTTGGGAGTATTTCTGTTACTACCTCAGCATGATACTGGCTTTCGTTGAGGTTTGGGATCTGTTCATTATTGTTGGCGTACAGGGTCTGGTAGAAGTTAGTGGCTATTTCGTTGATACTCCTCCTGTTCGCGGAAGCAGCCCCGTTTTTCTTAAGTTTTGGTATCCATACGTTCTTTGTTTCTCTCAGCTCCTTTAGTGCTTTTTTAACGCCTCCTGTTTTCTTTATATGCCATTCTAGTGTTTGTAGCCTCTTAAACTTCCTGTCTTTCCTGATGTTTACCCTGATCTTCTTGCTTAGTTCATTTATACGTTTGATATTATCTTTCTTAGGGTGTATGGACAGCAGCTCTTTTCTTTGGTCTATAAGTTGTAGCGTTGTTTAACTTAGTCTGTATTTTGTTTCACGCTTGTTAGTTGTTTCTCTAGCTTGTCATACCTTATAAGGATGTTGGTAGTACTGCTGTTTGTTGTTATTTCTTCGGCTGTTTTCCGCAGGGACTGACTGATCTCCTTTAAAGTGTCTGTGCTGTAGAATGCGAATTTATTTGAGTCCATGTGTTGCCGAGCTTTCTTTGGAGGTTCCATTCTTAAAGAGCTTCTTATCATACGATGGTTGGTATTAAAATTGAATTTTGTTATTACTGATGTGTCTGTGAAGGCCTTTGGAAAGTTAGTATTTATATAATCTATCTCGTTTTTGGTAAAGCCATCAGGGGATAGCCAGGTCCACTTATTTTTCTTGTTCTTCTTATAACAACTGTTGAGAAGCGTCAGGTTGTGTTCTAGTAGGAATTCTACTAACAGTTCTCCATTTGGGCTCCTTTTTCCATGGCCAAAGCTCCCTAGGACATATTCTTCCTTGCTTTGTTTTACTCCTACTTGAGCGTTGAAGTCTCCCATTAGTATAATATGGTTGTTTGCGTATTTTTGCAAGGTGTGTGCTAGATTTTCGTAGAAAAGTTTAGTTTCGCTTCTTGTTGCTTGCTCTGTAGGCGCATATATTTGGATTATAGTCCATAGTTTTTTATATCCTGGAATATTCATGTTAAGTATGGCTATTCTATCAGAAATCCCAATGAGTTCTTGAATATGTTGTTTCAGCGACTGTTTAATTAGAAAACCCACTCCCCTTTGACCAGCTTCTTCACCTATGTGAAATAATATGTAGTTTGATCTCTCTTCTATTTTTTCATCTAATCTCCGCAGCTCACTTATTCCCAGAATGTCCCAGTTTATGTCTTCTAGGGCTGTTTCTAATTCTTGTAGACTCTCTTCAGTTCTAAGGGTTCTTGTATTAAGAGTAGCAATTTTAAGTGTTTTATTTCTTCCTGTTGGAGGGTGTCGGTCAGACGTCCCACGGGGACCAGCCGGATTGGGACCTTTCTGTTGTTGTTGTATGTTTTGATGTTGACTATCAGTATTAGTATCCGGTTCATTGTTGGTTTTTGTTTTAAGTTGTTGTTGTGTATCCGTCGGTTTGGTTAATTGCTATGCATCAGTATCTGACTTTGAGTTTGAAATAACTTTTGTCACCTTCCTCGCTTTTGTGCTAGTTGAAGTTCCAAATTGGTTTGGTGGGGTGTTGAGTATGTTTACAGGAGAGTTGGTGGGTGAGCGTTTTCTTTTTTCGTTTGGCTTTTTAACTATAAGTTTATCATTTTTAATATAAGCGATATTTCCCTTATCTCTTTCTTCTTTTAGTTGGTCTTGAAGCTCTCTCCTTTTATCTAATACTTCCTTTGTGTAGTCCTCAGATAAGTAAATACCTTTAAGTTTCTTTTTCTCCTTCATAATGGCATTTTTCTTCCAACCATTTACAAAGGCGGCTAAGAGAGGTCTGTCTTTTGAAGTTTTGTTTTTCTGTCCTATTCTGTATACTTTATCGAAGTCCCTGTCGTCCAGTAGGATATTCAGTTGTTTTCCTAATGCTTGTTTCACAGTTTCCATTAGATGGGTGGCGGAACAGTTTTCTTCCTCTTTAATACCGTGGATGATGATGTGGTTCGATCTTCTTGTTTTTTCCAAATAGGATATTTTGTCCCGTAAGGCTTTATTTTCTATTTGCAGTTTCTCTATATCTCGCGCTAATGGCGCGAAATTTTCTTCCATTTGTGCTAGAACTTCTTTTGTTTGGTTAGCCATTTCGTATTTCAGTTTCTCGAATAGCGTTTCGTTGTCCATTTTGACAGCTGCCGTGTTTACTTGAAACGGAACGTAATGTAACGACCGGTAATATGGCCGTTTCCTTAGGTTGGTACTATTGCTTTTTGTGAAATGTCTGTGACAGATAACCTCAAATTATTGAGTAATGTGGATTTCACACACTTTTTCCGCACTTGTTATCACTTTAACTTTGATTGTTTTTAGATTTTCAATTAGATGCAGCCTTTAGTTACAAAGAAATATGGCGTCACTTTGTCTCTAGCAGGATATTACACTGAATTGGAATTAATTAGCGGAGGACACGAATAACACGTATTGCTCTTGACAGCACCGGAACCGGAAACCTGCTGGACATAGGCCTCCCCTAAATACCTCCACAATGACCGGTCCTGCGCCACCCGCATCCAGCGGACACCCGCGACCCTTAACAGGTCATCAGTCTACCGTGTGGGGGCCTGCCCACGCTACGCCTTCCGGTACGTGGTCGCCACTCGAGAACCTTTCCACCCCAACGGCCATCGGTTCGACGTGCTATGTGTCCCGCCCACTGCCACTTAAGTTTAGCGATTCGAAGAGTTACATCGGTCACCTTGGTTGGAACATGTTACCTTCTGTCAAATATACCCATAGCGGTTTTTTTTTATAATAATCAAACGCTATTAAAACTTAATAAACAAATCTAATTTCTTGGTTCACTGTATATACACACAATTATACAGGGTGGGCCCTGTAACAGGAGCAAAAAAATTTAACGGTGGGCTATTATAGCGGGCCAGCAATTATTTCCAAGTGGACTCAGTTGAAAAAAAAAAAAATTTTTTTTTTTCTTCAAAGATAGTTTACGTGTATTTTTATTACTTTTCTGTTTGCTTTTTCTTTTAAAATCTCTGTAAAATAAAAAGAATATTAAATAATACCAAAAGTATCCTTGAAAACAAAAAAAAAACAACAAAAATGATGACTCATAACTTGATACAACCTCAAACACTGCATTAACTGATGCGCTACAATCACGTGGTGTCAAGATCCATTACTTGGAGGTCATACCTTCAGATCAAAATTTCTCCGAATTGAAAAAAAATTGAAACATTTTTAGTTACCGGGAAATACTGCAGATGCTCTAAGGAAGCGTCGTTTTAAATATTTGCTCCAGTTACAGGCCCCACCTTGTATATTTATTTGTATCTATATCTGTCGATATTACATGTCAAATAGTGCTGGATACATAGGTAGACGTTCTCTAGATTAGGACGTTTAACCACTGTAGGTGAAAGATCCCATCCCTCGATTAGTTGAAATTAGCCATATATCGTATAATATTATAATAAGACTAGATGAAAGCCCGGCTTCGCTCGGGTGAAATAAATAAAGTAAACATTTATTCGTGACAGTTATGCAAACGACAAAAGAAATTGTGTACAAAAATGTATAAAATAAAAACATTACAACAACGAATTATGATGAAACTTCGTATAGAAATATAGTCTGTAGTCTGGATTAAAATATGGAATAGGGACTAAAAGATTACGCTGACGACGTCACGGGCAAAGGCTAGTATCTTTGCAAGTTAATCCTAAGCATTTTTATAAGGGTAGTATTTAAAGGCACATAAAAAATTTGACACCGTAATCAGTACTGATTTGTATAGCTAAAATACTAATTGTTCATTAAAATTCAGTTCAGATGTGCAATTGTTAATATTGATGTGCCAGTCAGTATTTTTGGTGCGAAGTTAGAGCTGCTAAGGCGAACGAAAACAAATGAAGTTCGTGTATCTCCCTCTCTGTCGAACTTGCAAAATCCAGCGACACAGAGGGAAATACACGATGTTCGTTCGTTTCGCGGTAGCAGCTCTCTATTCTCCGCCAAATTCTATTAAGTGGGGCCCTTTACACTCAATATTATGTGTCAATATTATCGCGATTTTTAAAATTGTATGGCTCTGTTAAACGCTTCATATTATCACAATACTGGTGTGTCAATATTATCGTGGTTTTCAAAATCGTATGGATTTTTCTTCAATATTCATTGCACATGATACGGATCGTGATATGAGTATATCGCGTGATAATAATAACCATGTAACAGGCCCCTATGGATGTTGCTTCAATATGCAGTATTTCGCGTGATAATAATAACAGTTGGTAATATTTTCTCCAATTAATGGAAGCTATTTAACAACTTGTTCCGTTTTGTCAAAGGTATTTCACATACCGATACGCGCACCATCCAGGAATAGGAGCCGTCAGACCAGAGAGCCTACCGCGATCTGAAAACGAAGTATTTCCCTCTCCGCGCTCGAATATGCAAGTGCGACAGAGAGGCATATATATTTAGTTTTCGGTTGGTAGCACTTTAGTCCGAGCGCGGCGGACGGTCGAAGAAAGTCAAAGAACATTCCGTGTGTTGTCTGTCACACATAATTTTTTAACTTCCCATCGACCATAACTTGAAATTAGGTGATAATGTTTATTATGAAGTATATTTTACCAAAAATATCAATATATTGATAAATCACATTTGTTTTTTAGTTGTACGGAACCCTCAGTGTGCGACTCCGACGCACTTGGCTGGTTTTTATTACATTTTGAATTTTATTTCTCTTATAGTAAAATACCCTATTCGTTTTAAAGTTGATGCCTGAGGGCCTACCGCGAACCAAAAACGAACTATCTTCCTCTCTATCGTTCGAATATACATGTGCAAGAGAGAGGCAGATACCTACTTCGTTTTCGGTTCGCGGTAGCGCCTCTAACGTCCGAGCGCGGCGAACGGCATGAGCTGGGGGTCTACTCCGAAATTCAAAATCTGAACTTCGTATGGTGCCATCCCTTTCACTCTCCTGTCATAGACTATATGAGTGAAAGGAATGGCACCATACGAAGTTCGGATTTCGAATTTCGGAGTAGACCCCCAGTACCACTAAGTTATAAGATAGAGCGAGCTAGGGATAGAATTTTGCTAGACGTTTAAAAGCCATAAGTCATCTAGTAGTTTGTCACAACAAAATAGAGACGCAGCTTTAAGATGGCGGACAGACTCAGCAAACATTCAAGTGGTGTCCTTTACACGATTAATATTAACACAATACTGGTGTGTCAATATTATCGCAGTTTTCAAATTTGTATGGATTCTGCATCAATATTCAAGTGATACTTATCGTGATATGAATGTATCACGTGATAATAATAACCATGTAACAGGCCCCATACATTCGCTTGAAGGCGGTTGTTGTGACAATCAGCCTAGCTAGCACGATAGATGATACCGTTACGTTTTATGTGACGTTTTAATACATTTCGCCCATATAACGTGACGGTATAAGTTATCGTGCTAGCTAGGCTGATAGGTGTATAGAACGCTTGAAAACTACAAAAAACAAAACGCTGCAGACGCGGCTAGCCGAATCCACGCCCAGCAACCTGGCCAATACACCGGACGCAAACATAGTTTACAATTTCCGAACGTACCCAACCCGATGCTGTCAACAGTATCTTCTTAGTAGTCTGTGCTGTCAACAAACAAATTTAATATGGCGGACCTTTTGTCGTAAAATTAACACTTTTTAATGCAAAATACGCGACAATCCGAATTTTGCGGATACATATGTTCAACTCAAAAATCGTTATTTTTATACGTTCTTCAATTTGAGACAGGTCTCGTTCGGGTCTACCGTACCCCTGCACGAAATTATTAATATAGATATGAGCAACCACTCATCTTCAAGTCAAAGCACTTAATTAAGGCGTATGCTGTCCATTGAACTGTTCGACATGTTGCCGACGGCCGCTTTCTACCATCGCACGGCTCGCCGTCGGCAGGGCATTCATCACACTTTACACATTCTCACACCTTAGAAGCTAAACGGTCGCGTACGGTACGGTTTCAGAGAAATTTTCTCCCTCGGACGCTCCGACTGTGGAATGAGGCTACCGAGGTTTTCACGAGGGACTGCAGAATGGGGTTTTTCAAGAAAGGATTGTATAGATTTTTAAAGGGTTGGCAACGTGCATTTGACACCCCTGGAGTTGCAGGCGTCCATAGGGTGCGGTGACCGCTTGTTTACCACCGATGTGGTAAAAAAAATATTTTTGTAATTGAAGCAAATATATGGATAATATTTATTGTAAGGTGAGTTTAGCACCTAAGTTATGAATGGTTAATAATAATAATGTGTTATTCTTAAACGACTAACAAGGAAAACCAAACAAAATGTGGCGTAGGTATGTAGTCTCACAGTCGCATAGTTAGTACAAGGTCGATCCTTGTATTATTGCATGGCGTCGATGAAAACAATGCAGTCTTTGTTGTCCTCTTGTTCTCTTGCGACTTATTCGAACGAGATGAAACAACCGAGGTTATCATCGGAATGGCAACTGGCGGGTAATCTTTGTTCAATGACTAATGTATGATACCTAATATTATTGCTAGTAATGATTACAATGTTCGATGACGACCGACATAGACCAGCGAGGGATGGGCAGCGGCAGCAGCATCCCTGTAGTGCGGTGGAGATACTCCGATCGCCAGCCCGCATGTCAAGCGTGGCGATTATGGTACCTATACAGTACGTTACCGGTAAGCGGACTTTTTTCAAAACTGACAATAGTACGTTTCGTTAGCAACTGTTTGCATGTACTAGCAAATCATAATTATTTGAATTAACTATACAATTAAACTTCTTAAATCAGCACCTCCATTGTACTAGGTACACTTGTTTAAGATGACGTCGTAGTAAACAAAACATTAAGAGCTGTTTTTTGTACTGTCTTGACAATTGACTTTGCTTTACATTGCTGGTAATTTAAATTTTGTTCGAGAACAATGGAAATTGAAATTTTAGTTTTACAATAAAACTAAGTTCATGGTTAGGTTTAGGAACTACCTTTCGATACCCTGCTTAAAGAAAAGACCGTTTGCCGGTAACACACTGTGTACACCCCGTAAATTTGAGGGAGGCCTATGTCCAGCTGTTAACATCCTTTGGCTGATATGGTGGTGGTGGTGGTGGCTTATAATGTTTATACAAAATTGATAACATTTTTGAATATACTATACTTAAATAAATAAAACAATATCATATCATCCTCCCAGCATTTGCATATACATACACACCTAATTCAAAGTCGATCAACATATTTTTCCTGTGTACATCTCTAGTTTACATTTACGAGCATACAGTATTAATCCTAGTAATACAGTTGTTTTAGAACAGTGAACCTATGTTTGGAAAACAGCTAACAGTGTGTAGACAAACAAAAGTTTTTGCTTGTTACAACTTATACGGGCGCTCCATTTCGTCCATTCTACTAATATTCACAACATATCTCAATTCACCTTTTCGCTCTTTACTCGATGTAACTTGATCTCCAGGTTAATGGTCTATAGGCGTAATTGAAGGTCAGCCTCAAGGTGTCGGTAGGCATTGTGAATAGCAACCCTATTAGTTCTGTTTTGTGTTTATAGGTTAGCTAACTATACTTAAGTTCACATTTTCAACGTACCTATAATAAAACTGCTACTAAATTAAAATAACTAAAACTAAACCTTAAACTTAAAAAATATAAATAAAATAATTAATTAAATATAAGACCTGGGCCTCTTGGCAGTGTGCCCATCACCAGTGTGCCCATCACGCAGGCAGCATTCCCGCGCTGAACTGCTATCGCGATTCTTTGCGCGAGAAAACCACCGGCGCGAGGGTCGCCTGTCGTCTCCCTCAACCTTCTGCTGATTTCCATGTGGAGCTCCAGCGCACCCTTACCCCAAGGACCCAGTGTCTCGACGCCGAAAGCAAAGAAATGATATTGGGCGCCGAGACGACTGAATTTCGAGACCTTCAGGCGTTCTACCTAGAACGCCGCCAGGGTGTCTGTACAAGTGGCGTCCCACACCAACGCACGGCCCGTCATTAATTAACATAAGAATAAAATTTCTATATTTTAAGTAACTAACTGCCGCAATAGGTATATCCTGATTTACATATACAATATTCACAAGAAATCAATTAGAATGGTTCTGTGAATGTGCAATCCTTACCCCGAAAAATGACAATGCTGCCGCTATTAATCATTTACTAAATACTTTTGAAGCTGAGAGCGCTCAATACAAATCTTTCGATTCCGTCATACAAAGTGATGACGCCGTACGTACTATCCAGTGGAGTTCTTAAATAGTTTAAACCCTTCTAGCTTTCCACCTCACATACTAAATGTTAAAGTTGGAGCACCTGTTATGTCAATAAGGAATCTTAGACCGCTTAAATTATGTAATGGAACTATATTACCATTAAAAGCTCTCCATAAAAACGTTATCGAAGCTACAGTAATAACAGTTTAGTTTAGTTTATTTATCTCCATATATACAATTACATTATAAAACATGTTCGCTTATGTTGCTAATCGTATATCGATCGTCAGTACATTGAAATTTAAATGTAATATAAAGGTATATTATACTAAATATATACCTGCATTTATCAATAATCAATTTACAGAATAATGATAGAAAAATAATACAAAAAAAAAAATTGTCAGTTAATAACGATTAAAATGAAACACTTAACTAATGTACATAAAAATTGAGTTATACCATGTCAAGGTACCAATCATAACAATCTCAGTTGAATTATGTAAAAAGCTAATACACTAAAATAATTAAATTAGGAAATGATACCAGAAAAGTATCAATTAATTAATTTCAGATCTTAAAACTAATAATTTTTAAGAAAAAAAACCGACTTCAATGGGGAAGGCCGGTGAAAGATTAGATTAAGATTAGATTAGATTAGATGGTGCACTCTTAGATTCCATACAATAAAATAAAAATGGCTATAAGTATGTTGATAATGGTAGAAGACTAAGTACCCTCAATTCCTCATGGAATCATGAAAAAATCTTGCTTGCTTGACAAACAAAACGAAGAGAACAAATCGCCAAACTTGAACTACGCATCGTTGAAGAGTTCCGTTCTGATCATCATCAGCAGTTCCACTTCATCAAATGTCACTTATGAATGAAAATGCTTGATTAGTTCATGAAAATACTAAAATTACTATTTGTGTGCCTTTCACATTTGAGGAGTTCCTTCGATTCCTAATGGATCCCATCATCAGAACTCGAGCATGACAAAAATCAATCGTAAAAATAGAACTTGCTTAACAAACACAGCTAGAAGGACAAATCGCCAAACGTGAACTTTTCGTCGTTGAAGAGTTCTGTTCTGATCATCATCAGCAGCTCCACTTCATCAAATGTCACATTTTTGTATGATAATGCTCGATTTGTTGACAAAAACACAAAAATCACTATATGTTTGCCTTTAAGATTTGAGGAGTTCCCTCAATTCCTCATGGATCCCATCATCAGAAATTGAGCATGACAAAAATTTATCGTAAAGATAGAACTTGCTTAACAAACACAGCTAGGAGGACAAATCGCCCAACGTGAACTTTTCGTCGTTGAAGAGTTTTGTTCTGATCATCCAAAGCAGTTCCACTTTATCAAATGTCACATTTTTGGATGAAATTGCTCGATTTGTTGATAAAAGCATAAAAATCATTTAATGTTTGCCTTTAAGATTTGAGGAGGTCCCTCAATTTCTCATGGATCCCATCATCAGAACTGCGTTTTTATCAAAACGGGACCAACTTGGATATATATACTTACAATCAAAAAAAGAATTTTTCAAATCGGTTAAGAAATGACGGAGTTCTGGAGTAACAAACATAAAAAAAAAACGTACAACCGAATTGATAACCTCCTCTTTTGAAATCAGTCGGTTAAAAACAACGTTAAATCTTATTATTAACTAGCTTTTGCCCGCGACTTCGTCCGCGTAGAACTCGTTCTCGCCTTAGAATTATTAGTTTTCCCATACAATTTTTCTCAAGCTGAGATGGTTGGACGGCGTCGCAAAGGACACCAGGACCTACAAGTGCATTTTCGGAATGGGCATTCGAATCACTAAGTGCTTATTTCGAAAAATCAAATGTACCGATTTTAGACGAATTAATCCCGTCAAAAAAATAACAATTAGAATGATAGAAGTCTCGCTACGCAGTTCTGCCGTAAAACGTAGCTCCAACAGAGAGAGTTCTTCATGTAAGTATTATGGCCAAAGGCCCTAAGCAGACCGGCAAGACATGCGGGCCTATCATTCCAACAGAGCAGGCTCCTTATGCAAGGCTGAGGGCCGAGGGCCCAAAGCAGAGCGTCAAGGCACGCGAGACCGGAGGCCGAACGTCCCAACAGAGCGGGTTTTTTACGTAATGATAATGGCCAAAAATTCGAAGCAGAATGGCAACAAATGCGAGACCGAAAGCCGATCATTCACACACAGTGGCCTCTCTATATATAGCTGGGGGCCGAAGGCCCGATAGGCGTACCAAGTCAAGCCAAGAGTCTTATACGCGATAATGAAGGCGCGGTGGAGGGCGGCAAGGCACGCGAGGCTGACGCAAGGCGAGCGTTGTTATACACACTACGAATAGGTTATTTAAGACAACATCATGTGTCTTATAAGCGACCATAAGTGCCGAAGGCCCTAAGGAGAGCGGCAAGGCACACGAAGCCGAAGGCTGAGCGTACCAACAGAACGGGCTCTTTACGTAACTCTGAGGGCCGAAGACCCTAAACCGAGTAGAAAAGGCATGCAAGGCCTTGCGTGCCTTACTACTCAGTTTAGGGCCTTACTACGGCCGTAGTTTGAGCATCCCAACAGAGTGGGCTTTAATTAGGCTGAGGGCCAAAAGCCCGAAGCTAAGTGTTAAGTCACGCGAGGCGGAAGATCGAGCATCCCAGCAGCGGACTCTATGAAGCTGAGGGCCGAAAGCCCGAAGCTGAGAGGTAAGGCACGTGAGGCCGAAGGTCGAGCATCCCAACAGAGCGAGAGCATCCCAAATATAAAAAATCAGCAAAAAATCAATAATGTGAATATTTATAGACTTAAAAGGGATGATTTTAATAGAATAGATAGATAGATAGATAGATAAGTCATTTATTTGTTTGCCACATAAGTACACATAAGTTATAAAAAAAAAAAAAAAGTTATAACACAACAAACTCAAAACTTAAAAATAATTCACAAAAATAAAGAAACAAATATTTTTTCACAGTTAAGTCTTAAAAATGTATTAAGGAATTAATAATTGTGTGCATTGCAGCAAAACAAAAAGGTTCCAACTCAGTGTGAAATTTTGCTCGCAACCGAGCAAAACACTGGTATTCTGTCAGAACCCAAAACATATGTGTAGAATAAATACTGACGGACAAAACATACATATATAAAAAGAACAAACATATCCGAAATAGTGTGTGATAATGTAACGTGTGCCTACTTATAATGAAAAGAAAGAAAAAGGAAAAGAGAATGAAAAGTGGATAAAAGAAGGGTATATATTGTTTTGGTCGATTTGAAAGTACAGTCACACAAAGAAGTCTGCAACCAAATAGCCGTGCGGAATTCCTACCACTTGTTTCTCCATGAGAATTTTTTTAAAGTGTGATTTAAATGATAGTTTTGATGGTAAGCGTCTAAGTGGTGGAGGAATATTATTCCAGCATTTGGTTGCAAGATACCGGAAGCTACCTGTAAAAGCAGCTGTCCTGTGGGGGTGTACTTCCAAAAGACATCGACGTGTAGACCTAGTGCCATGATGTTTGTGAAAAGATGAGACTTTTATTCTCGAGTAAAGATAATCTGGCCTTTTGTATTTTAATACATCAAACAGAAGACACGCGAGGTGTAAATGTCTACGGGAGGTCATGTTTAATGTCGAGGCTTTGTTTAAGTAAGGCGTGATGTGACTTCTAGGTGGGATCGAGTAACAGAAACGAGCACATGCATTTTGTACACGTTGTACGAGACGACGAGTTTTAGCCAGTAATCTAGGTCCATAAATTATATCTCCATAATTCAGCCTAGAGAGTATTAGAGATTCACAGAGAGTCACGCGTACATTTTCACTCAAAAGATTTCGTATTTGGTATAATACTTTCAGTCGGTAAAAACAAGATCGTACCAAATTTCCGATGTGGCTTTCAAAACGCAAACGACTGTCAATTACTATACCTAAATTCCTAGCCTCCTCCACACGTTCAATTCGCGATCCGCTAACACTTAATATAGGATGGTTGACTATGATTTTGGAGATTTGATTTTTAGAGCCCAAAATCATAAACTTTGACTTTTGGGGATTTAGTAGTAACCCATTACTATCAGCCCATGCGCTAATTCTGGTTAGGTCCTCATTTACCTTACAAACGGACTCTGCAAAGTCGCGCGGAGAAGCTGATAAATATAATTGGACATCATCTGCATACAAATGATACTTGCAATGTTTGATGACATTAATTATGTCTGCGCTGTATATAATGAATAGTAAAGGACCAAGTATGGAACCCTGAGGAACTCCTCTAGTTAATGGCCTCGACGCGGACACTCGTGATGTACCGTCCTCCTTTACTATTTTAACAGACTGAGTACGGCCACTGAGGTAGTTATGAAACCAAATCAGGGATGTGTAGTTCACACCGTAGTATGATAATTTAGAAAGGAGTAAGGGAATGTTAATGCTATCAAAAGCCCGAGAGAAATCCAATAATACCAGACATGTTCCCCTTCCAGAGTCCTGCTCAGTCAATATATTGTCTATCACATCCATAAGAGCGGTCACTGTACCCATACCTTTACGGAAACCCGACTGTAATTGTGGCAAAATGTTATTGTCCTCAACATACCGACAGAGCTGAGTGTACACAGCTCTTTCCAGTACTTTGGACAGAAAAGGCAGTATGCTTATTGGTCGAAGATCCTTAAACTGACAGGGATTATCCACTTTAGGTAAGGGGGTAACTAGAGCAGACTTCCATAAATGTGGTACCACTCCGCTCAAGATAGATTTGTTGACAATAGCAGTAATTACCGGTAAGGTGCATGGCAGTGTGAGCATTATCATATCCCTTCCGATTCCATCGACGCCAACTGCATTTGTGGAAATGCCCGTAATATATTTACCAACATCATATTCAGTAACCGATTGTAAAATGAAAGATGAATCATTAAAACTATGAAATTCAAAATACGACATCAAGGACAATGAAACCATATCAGCACCAGGCACAGCTAAAAAACTGTCATTGATGGCATTTGGGTCGTTGAAACGATCTGGAAGGCATTCACGTTTCTTAGAGTCGGTAAAAATATTTTTTTTCAAATTTTTCCACAGCAACCCGGAATCATTGTGATTTGAATTAATATGATAATTGTAATATGCACGTTTTTCATTAAATATACTACTAACTACGAGTTTTTTTAAGTCGGTGTAATACCGTTTATGACTCTCTGATTTGGTCTGACGGTACCTAGCATAAGCCTCATTACGCTTGTTAATCATAATTTTGATTGTATCGGTAATCCATGGTAAAGAGTGATTTTGTTTTAGTTTAACAGTTTTTACTGGCGCATGTTTGTTAAAAAGAGATAAAAGAAGAGAGTTAAATGATTCCGCCATATCATGAACGGAGTCCATTTTGGCCACTGATACCCAGTCGATAGTGTGTAGATCCCGATTAAATTCAGTCATATCCATGTCCTTGTACGGTCTGAAAGAAATGGTCTTTGTTGGCAACTTTTTACGTTTAATTGGAACAGTAAACAATACCATGGCATGACCCAGTGAGCCGGTTATGTTTGAAATGCAAACATCTTGTACAGGTGAATTTGTGCAAACAACATCGATGAGAGTTTCGCTATCTGTGGAATAATGAGTAGGCTCCTTTACCACCTGCTCTAAACCTAAACAATGTAAGAACATATTCAGCTTTCTTGTCATACAATTGTTAGTGTGCAACATGTTTATATTAAAATCCCCCATTAAAATAATTTTATCGTAATTTGAAAAGTATGTTACTGATTCAGTTAATGAATCTAGAAAGGTGTCAACATTAACCCAAGCCGGGCGATATGCAGTACCTATAATAAATTTGTGACAATTAACTACAACCGAAAGCCACATTTGTTCGATTTGAGCTGTAGGGTGGGCAACAAGACGAGCACGCACGCAGCGCTTGAAATAAAAAGCAAGTCCTCCCCCACGGCCACCACGCATCCCGCGGGGTCGTGGGGAACTCAGAAACTTGTACCCGGGAACGACGGGTGCCCGCTGTTCTTGTCCATTTCGTAACCATGTCTCGTTAATTGCCACCACGTCAGCGGCGAATTTATCCATTGCCACTAGAAAATCGTCGTGACCAGTACCCAGTGAGCCCGCATTATATAACGCTAATTTAAAAAACTTAGTTTTAGGAGACATGATAATAAGGTTCCTTTAGCAATAAGCGGGTAGATAAGAAAATGTAATGAACAAACGGCAGGTTTGCGCGTCTACGTATCGAGCTAGTGCATGGTCGCAGATTATTTACATAACTTAAAGAAGATTCAAGCAAGCAACAAGGCATGATAATATAATGTTGTGGTGTGTGGTCATATACATTTTGAAATAGGTAAACTTTAGTGTGATCGAGTGTAGTGTAAAGTGTGTTATTATATGCGGCTATAGGGTTTATGTTGTTTGTGTTGCAAATAGCAGTGTTGTACTTATATGACGGTTGGAACCCTTTTACTATTGCTGCAATGCAAACCAGCAATTCATTGCACAACATCTTATGTAAAAAATAATTCCATAATTTGCTTAAAACCAAAAGTTTACGGTATAAACAAACAATAAGACTATAAACGTACGTGCATAAACAAAATATCGATTTAAGAACACACATAAACGGCAATACAAGTATAAAACCGCGATACTTTTGATTAAATAGACAGTGAACCAAAAACACGAGCCAAGTCCAAATCAGTGCGTATTCGGTGCCGAGGTACGTTTTCGCCCGAACGTTGTCGGACGAAGATCCTACCATCACGAGTCCATGCATATCGCCAAGAGTGCTGCTCTTTGAGCACCCGGACCTTCTGGAACAGCTGTCGATTAAACGGGGTTAGCCGCTCATTGACGTAAAATTATAAACATTTTTTCTCAAAAATCTGTTACGATGAATTTTAACGGCAGCTTCGACTTCGGCTTCTTCACCAGAAGAATCACTTTGGTTAGACGAAATGTAATCATTTTCATCTGCCGAAGAATCATCTGAGCCACGATTCTTTGGCCTGATCTGCATTTTTTTCAATAATTTCAACTTTTTGTCTTTTTCGTGAGGTGTTCATACTCGCGCCGTTGATTTTATCGACAAAACTTTAATTGTTAATCGTGTTAAAAAAGTTACACTAACACTGACCATACGAAGCACATACGTCAAGAACATAAATTTAACTATTTATAAATATCGTACACGCTCGTTCTTATCTGTTTTGGTCGCGTCACTGCATGCTAGGAAAATACTAAAACCGACATTAAAGACTACCCACCAGAAAAAAATATATGAGCGAATAACAGTTTACGCGACGTACCTCATTCGTACGTCAGTGGTTAAGAGTTAAAGGGCTAAACGCTAATAGTTTTCAAATTTTGAAGAGACCGTGGCGGCTGGCGCGCACTCTACACTGCGTCCCGGCGCAGCGCTAGCGTTTACTTCTTTTTTTTCAGTTATTATCTTAAGATTTCACAAATTTTGAATCTGAATGATTTTTCTTTGTCATCTAGCATGTGCTTACCAATTTTCAAACCTGTAACTCATGGATTATAGGAGTTCCCATACAAAAGTCAACCCCTCTTTTTACCACTTTTTAACCCAAATTTGCACAATTTTTATAGCCATACTCGACAAATTAGTAAAGTTTTCATCAAAATCCGTTCAGCCGTTTTCACGTGATGCGCGTTCATCTAAACAGACAAACAGATAAACAGACACACAGACAAAAAATCTAAAAACTATTGGAACGTGTTCTGTTATCGATTCTAAGTATCCCCAGCCAACTTTTTTTCGAATATCTTCCATGTACAGACTTTCGACCCTCTTCAGCTTTATTATATGTATATATAGACAATAACAAGAATGGTAATGACTACAATCCATATTCTATATCTTCTATATACAAATTGGCTTCGACAGAAAACACAACGAACTCGAAGTAGAGCGAAGAGCACAAAGCACTTGGAATAAGTACTGGTCTCTAAGCGAAATATTTAAAAGTAACATGCCAATAAATGTAAAAACAAAAGTTATGACATCATGCCTCCTACCGTGCTTAACCTACGCATGTCAAACTTGGAAGTATACATCCAAAATAAAAAACAAAATTATTACCTGCCAATGAGGAATTGAACGAAGTATGCTTAGTATTAAAAAAATACAAAAAATTCGACAGTCAAAAATTAGAAATATCACCAAAGCCACAGACGCCCTAAGTTATGCTAGAAAACTAAAGTGGAAGTGGGCAGGGCACGTAGCGAGACTACAGGACGACAGGTGGACAAGCAGGGTAACGAATTGGAAGGGCCCACAAGGCAAGCGTCTCAAAGGAAGACCCTATACAAGATGGGCAGACGAATTAATAAAAATAGCTGGTCCCCGCTGGCCACAAATAGCTCAAGACAGAGAAAAATGGAATTCTTTGGAGGAGGCCTTCACCTTGCACAGGAAACGTTTATCATTATAAGAAAAACTAAAATTATAGCTATATTTATAAAATATTATTATTTAGTTTCTTTTTCTTTTATCACTTTAATTGTATAACTTTTTTTTGAAGCGAGAAATAAAAGGCTTTTTTATTTTATTTATATTTTATTTATAAGACACATGATGTCGTCTTAAATAACCTATTCATGGTGTGTATAACAACGCTCGCCTTGCGTCAGCCTCGCGTGCCTTGCCGCCCTCCACCGCGCCTTCATTATCGCGTATAAGACTCTTGGCTTGACTTGGCACGCCTATCGGGCCTTCGGCCCTCAGCTATATATAGAGAGGCCACTGTGTGTGAATGATCGGCTTTCGGTCTCGCATTTGTTGCCATTCTGCTTCGAATTTTTGGCCATTATCATTACGTAAAAAACCCGCTCTGTTGGGACGTTCGGCCTCCGGTCTCGCGTGCCTTGACGCTCTGCTTTGGGCCTTCGGCCCTCAGCCTTGCATAAGGAGCCTGCTCTGTTGGAATGATAGGCCCGCATGTCTTGCCGGTCTGCTTAGGGCCTTTGGCCATAATACTTACATGAAGAACTCTCTCTGTTGGAGCTACGTTTTACGGCAGAACTGCGTAGCGAGACTTCTATCATTCTAATTGTTATTTTTTTGACGGGATTAATTCGTCTAAAATCGGTACATTTGATTTTTCGAAATAAGCACTTAGTGATTCGAATGCCCATTCCGAAAATGCACTTGTAGGTCCTGGTGTCCTTTGCGACGCCGTCCAACCATCTCAGCTTGAGAAAAATTGTATGGGAAAACTAATAATTCTAAGGCGAGAACGAGTTCTACGCGGACGAAGTCGCGGGCAAAAGCTAGTTCATAATAAATGTCAATTCAATAATAAATATTACAATAAAATTGACGAAATGCTATTTGAGAATTAAAATTCAATATTCATTTACAGAGTAAAATGACTTATCCAATAGAAGGTTCTTCAGGTAGCGCTCGAGGCAAAATAGTGTATATTCCTAGAATACCGATAATTCCATCAGACTACCCGGTCGAGTTCAAAAGAACACAATTCCCTCTTCGCAATGACTATTAATATATCCCAAGAACAGTCACTGAAAATGGCAAGTGGCTGTTTTTCTCACGGTCAATTTTACGTGGCATGTTCTAGGGTGAGTTCTGCCAGCAGTCTGGTCATCTTAGCCCCCAAAGGAAATGCCGCTAATGTTGTTTATAAAGAGGTGACCAGCTTTATTAGATTTTATTTCTTTTTCTGGTTTCTGCGCCGTGACTACGTCCACGTGAATTTTTCCCTTTTGTCAAACAAATTTGCATTCCCCGTTTCGCCCTATGGTTGACTGGCAATAATATTTTCTTAGGGTTTTTTTTTTATGTCACATAATAATTATGTGTGCCAAACTTTCTATAATAATTAAATCTTTCATCGCTCTCATATTAGCCTGTAGACTAAAATAAGAATCGCATGAACTCGCTTATGAGTTTTGGCTGGTCCGCAATTCAGTACATTTTAGGTTCTGTTTTATTTGCTATGCCTTAAACACTATCCTTTTGAAATGCTGAGGTATCGTCTAGAAAATTTAATTTTGGCCGGTGACTGGAATTCCATCTGTCCCTTCTTCTAATAGTCTAGCATCAGGCCTTAAATATGTTGCCTTTTAACTGCCAGGAAAATGCAACTGACAGAAAAAAGTTGACCTAATTTATAAAATTTGTTATTGCCTAAAATCTACGCGGACGAAGTCGCGGGCGGCCGCTAGTATTAAATATAATATTATTAAAATGCTTAATAAAATAACAATCACCTTAACAAGGGCGGATCCACCGTTGTGGGCACGATGGGCATGCCCACAACCCTATTAGACTTGTGACGTCACACTTTCACAATCTATTGAGATCGATAGGCTGATGGTATTAAACGCTATGCCTTAATAAAATAAAATAAAAAAACACTAATCATGAATCGGGCGTGATTCAAAACGCAGCAAAGAAAGAGATATGCTGACACGTTGTGTCATATTTTTGACGACATATTATCTGTTTCTTTTTGGCACATGAATACTTGTATTGGAAAAACGAGATGACTATTGGCTGGATGCGCCTACTATTAGATAACTAAGTACCTACCTATCTATTAAATTAAATCCTACAGCTATTCTCGCAGGCCTCGCAGCTATGCAGTTAATATAGTCCCACTAATTAGTAATAAAAGCCCACTAATTAAACTAGTGGCTCTGTGAGCTCTAAAAGTTGACTCGACAAAAAAATCTATATAATTATTGAACCTGCTCACAAAATTTCACGAGAATCGGTTGATAAATGCGACCTGTAGAGGAGAACATCCGGACGTACAATACGATAACATTTTGTATATTTTTTTATTTTATTTTTTTAAATTTCCAAAAACTGACTTGACAAAAAAATCTATACCTATAACATTTTTCATGATAAATGCGACCTGTAGAGGAGAACATCTGGAATGACATACGAAAAAAATTTTTTTTTTTTCAATTATAAAATTTTCCAAAACTGACTCCGACAAAAAAATCTATATAATTATTGAACCTGCTTTCAAAATTTCACGCGAATCGGTAGAGAAATGCGACCTGTAGAGGAGAACATCCGGACATAGTACATACGATAAAATTTTGTATATTTTTTCAAATTTCAAAATTTCCAGAAACTGACTTGACAAAAAAATCTATATAATTATCGAACCTGCTTACAAAATTTTACGAGAATCAGTTTCGAAATGCGACCTGCCGGACGGACAGACAGACATACGAAAGAATTTTTGTCGAAACCTGAAATGGAGACGCTTCGCTTACTCGGTCAATAATAAGCTACATATTTATGGGCCATTTCATGCTATCTCGACTGAATATTTAGATATTTATTTTTTAATTGGATAGAGTTTCATTGTCTTTTTCTATTATATGAGTGCGGATGTAAGGGAGAGCTCCCGGATTTTTTTCGTTTACCCACGATGAGACTAGTCATAAAAAAATGTTAATAAGATACTAATATTTTCGAGAATTTCTAAAAAAAAATCTAAGTATAAAACAATGATTAAAAAAAACGGCCAAGAGCATGTCGCGCCATGCTCAGTGTAGGGTTCCGTAGTTTCCCAATGACCTTACTTTAAAAAAATCTATAACAAGCAAAAGGGAATACTTTCGCAGCGTTTCATACGTCTTTAAGGGACGACTTTTTACGATAACTCAAAAAAGGCTTAACTGATCATGCCCGCTGTAGTTTTCGTAGGAAGTCTTTATTAAGCTTTACTTTCATGATTTTTGTTCATATTTTTTGGAGTTCAAAAGTTACAGGGGAGACACAATATTATTTTTCTTTTGGAGTGAATATTTCCGAAAATATTCACTTTACAATAAAAATGTTTGATGAAGATCTTTATTCATTTTGAAAAAGCTTTTCAACAACACCCCACACCATAGGGTTGAAGCAAAAAAAATCACCCCCACTTCACGTGAGGTACCCTAAAAATTATTTTTGTGATTTTATTTTACGACTTTCTCAGTTTTATTGATTTATATATCCATACCAAATTGCAACTTTCTAGCACTAACAAACACAGAGCAAAGCCTCGGACAGACAGACGGACATACAGACAGACAGACAGAAGGACATGGCGAAACTATAAGGATTCTTAGATGACTACGGAACCCTAAAAAGGATTTTGACCTACAAATTTAAGAATTTTCTGGGAAAATGTATAGGTATCTCGTGAACGGTGTCACAAAGATATTCGAAGAAAATATTGGAGTTTTTTTTCGTAGATTGGAAAAATATAATAAACATTTTAGTTAAATCTAAATATAAATTTAAGTGGTCGATCGAGTAGGCCTGAAGTACGTCATACCTATACATAATTGCTTAACAACGAAAGGTCGAAACTGACCGTAACAGAACAGAAAATAGATCTCACTTGCTGGTCATACTTACGACTCCTGAGACAGCGTCAAGATACCTATTTAACCAGTCTAGGGCCTATTGGCTTACTGGCTACTAGAAAAGAAAAATATATATATATTGATTGGAATTTAATCGAAGGGTCTGACATCCTCGATTTTTTTTTATGACAGGAGGTAAACGAGCAGACGAATCGCCTGATGGTATGCGATGATTAATTCTATTCCTAAGGCCAAAGTCCTGATGCGTAGGAAAAAGGATATAATCAAATTCAAAAGTCGTTCATTGTTCATGAGCGAATTCGTACTCAGATTCACACTTGGCCGATTTTTGGGTGGCTGTGACCACAACCTTTTTTGATGGTTGGATCCGCGCCTGCACCTTAAATAATATTGTCCTTTGTGAATGAATGACCTAGTTACTTAAACAGGAATTCGTTAAGTAGTCTATTTAAATGTATTTCAGGTGCATGTAGCGACAGTGTATTGCTGGCGCCTGCAGGCAAACTCAGCAACTCGTCACGAAGTAAACTTTGACGAGCACTCGCGTTGACTCCGGATTAAGTAGTTCCAAAGTGGGCTAAGATCTTATATTAGTCGTAGGTTAAAATATTACATGCTGGTTCATATTAGGAAGACAAGTTCTTGATGAACTGGGGAGTAGGGTTACTAAAGGACCCAACACCAGAAACGTGCTTTGACTTTTATGTACACTTACCCTCTTGCGTAAGTCCATACGAGTAGTTAAGTATACGTAAGGACAAGTGAAAATGGAATTTAAAAAATTATTATTAATTTTTAAACTCAATCTAATTAAAAAAAAAGATAGGGCAGAGATTGAGGATGAGGGATAGCGGTTGTGATCTTAGGTCCGGCTCGTACCTGGTTCAACAAATATCGTTGGCAGTGCAGCGGGACAATGCCGCCAGCTTATTGGGCACATTTGCACCAGGTACCTGCCGTTCTGGGATCTGCTAGGTTATATATAAATTTTTAATTTAATATTTTTCATAATTTTTAAGTGATTTTTAGTGCAAAAAAACATTTGTTTAGAGTAGATTTTTTGTTTAAAAATGTAGTCCCTGAATTGCTAAACTTACAGATTTGCAGCAAAATAGTGGTAAAAATACAAAGTGACATCGTAGAACGCACACAATGAGAAAACTGGCTAGAAATATAAATGCCAAATAACCAGCATTTAATCTGTTTCGCTGCCGTTGATATATTGTACTATAGGTAAACGTTCGGCTTTTTCTACTTTCGGAGTTTCGGTCGAAACTGAAACCGAAAATTTATAGTTTGGTCGCGGCCGATAGGTTCGGCAATTTTTTTGATCGAAACTGGATGTTCGGCAGTAAGTTGTTTTTTTTTCAAACCAGCCGTAACCGAAACTTTGGTTCTACAATAATCGTAAGCAGTTCTGATAATAAATAATATCTTATCCTATCCTTACAAATTATCTGAAGTCCGGACGTTTGACCTCAAATTCTGAAACTAAACAATCGTCTAAGCGGTTAGCTTGGAATAATAATTATGTTACGCTCCGACATTCTTATAATAGTTCTACTTGTATCTATGTTCAGCAGAACAAAGCATCTATTTCCGTTCGCATTCCTTATACAGTAGGTATTAACTACGGCTCATACAATTTGTTATATTTTGCTAGTTTTACTTCATTCATCTGAGCAGTAGTATTTATATCTGGTTGGAATTTCGTATGATAGTCCTTTTAAGAACTCCTTCACAAGCTTATGCTAAAACTATTTCACATCCTAGCGTTGTTGCTCCATTACGAAGTGAAGTGAAAGTTAAATTCTTTATTGCATTTCATATACCTAGTGGAAGCATTTTAAAACTACGTACTTTCGACTTCATACCAGTGAAGGAGTATAGGAGTATAGAATACAAATCTATTTTTGTTCGTCGCTTCACAAGTTAGACACAATAAAATGTTGTGAAAGAACCATATTAAGGAACAGATCTTTACTCTTTGATACTCGTATCATTAAGATGACTTTCTAAATTTAATATCACATTACTACAGCGGCTGTAAAATAACGAATTTCCGTTCGATTTATACATACCTATACAAGGTGGGCACTGTAACGGGAGCAAATATTTAAAAGGACGCTTCCTTAGCGCATCTGCAGTAACACCTGGTATACAATTTTTGATCAAAAATTTTCGTTTTGGAGAAATTTTGATCTAAAGTTATGACCTCCGAGAAATGGATCTTGACACCACGAGATTATAGCACATCAGTCAATGCAGTGTTTGAGGTAGTGTCAAGTTATGAGTCAGAATTGTTTTTGCATTTTTTGTTCTTTAAGGATATTTTTGGTACATTTTAATTTTTTTGTTCAATTTTATAGACTTTTTTGAAATAAATTGACATTAATGTCACTTCAGATAAGTAATATAAATACATGTAAGCCATCTTAAAAGAAAAAAATATATTTTTCAACTGAGACCACTTGGAAATAATTGTTGGCCCGCTAAATAGTCCACCGTTTAATTTTTTGCTCCTGTTACAGAGCCCATCCTGTATGTGTCTTAGTCGGCGGCGGCATCAATGCGGTGCTTTCGCCCTACCATCAGAAAAATGCAACACACACACATAAGGACATAATTATAAAAATGTTATACACATGTTTCTTGCTACAAGCTATCTATAACCTACCTATAACTCCTTGACTAATTATTGAGATGCAATTGCCCTAATACACGAAAAACAATGTAGTCTGACAGATAATGCCTATATTTTCATCGAACTAAGTTTTCTTCGACTTAAGTAGGTTTGTCTCTGCAAACGCCAACACAGTAAACTGACCATTCATGACCCTTACTACAATGCGCATAAAGTCCAGTTAACTGTGTTGGCGATGGTACTGTTCAATATTAGCTAACCACTCGGTATCTCTTTCGTATTTCAATCAGTTTCAAGAGCGAGAGATTTTGCTAACATACAACTATTGCTTTATAAAAAGATGCTAAAGGATACATAATCTTCTCAATGATCTGTGCGGTACAACCCGTGAAAACTCGTAAATGATTTTTGAAAATGTAACTACTCATGTGTATCGCATATTGAGTTCTTGTTTCCGAGCACAATTATTATAAACATTGGGCCTGCAACAGATTTTATTGACCAATTTTCTCTCGCACCACACCTTGTACGATGTTCAAGACAGTTATTATGAATGCCCGTGAACATCAGCTGCGATTCCGTTGGTGGGTTGAGGATCAACCCCTCCCAAAGACGTAAAAAAACTGTGTTTTCATTTTTCATTTCAGTTTCAGTATAAATTTTTAAAGGGTCGGCAATGCGCATGTGACTCTCCTGAAGTTGCAAGGGTCCATATAGGAATAGAATAGAAAAGAAAATCATTTATTCGTGACAATTACAAATATATAGGCTCCGGTGAGTGCTTACCATGAGGCGGGCCGTAGGCCTGTTTGCCACCGACGTGGCGTTAAAAAATATTTTCTAAAACATGCAATGAAATATTGATGTTATGTTTCTTATAATAGGCTGCGAAGTATGACGTTTCAGGTGCGGCTAGGACAAGAGGTCGTTAATGGAATTTCATACAAATCTTACAGGCCTAGGCCGGCAAAGTCCTCTTTTTTAATTTCCATTCCACATAATTTGTGACACAGAGATCATGACATTCTGCCACTATGCGAATTAAAAATAAAACTTTGATATTTTTGTTGTTTATTTCATTGCATGTTTGAAGCACTATACATACCTTGGCGGGAAATATGAGGTTGCCCGCCTCAGACCTATCCGGCCTCACTTCGCTCAGCCGTCTATATGTCTTCGGCCGGCAACCCCTGTCGTCCCGGCCTCTGTAGTAATGTACTATTTCGACTGAAACTTGTATGAAATAATAGATAAGCCAATTACCTTAAAACTGCATTTGCATAGGCGATAAATGCACCTGTCTGGTTCCTGCGTTACAATATTTAGAGTATCAGCCGACGGGTATATTACCGCTCATCAACCAGCTGATGATTTTTCTCTAAGATATTGGCTTAGCTAACATCTGATAAAAGTTTCAGTCAAGAGAAAATTACTGTATTTTTTTTACTCCTTTGGGAAGTTGTTGCTCCTCAACCCACGAGCTGGCGAGCTGACGTCCACAGTCTTTCATAATTTAACTTTCTTAACCATTGTACAAGTTGAGGAAATGACTAACGACTTTTGCGCCTGGCCCGGATACTATTACAATTTAACCTCACAGCCATCGTCTTAGTTGGAAGCTGCGTGAAACTAGCGCGAGTACCGGTAGTAGCGTTGTCTCCCGACGCGCGGGCAATAATGAAGACGTCGCCGATGAGAGCCGTTTAATTAACTTCAAAATGAGGCTGTGGCTCTCTAACTTCTCGAGCCGGAGTTTTGCGCCCGAGAAATAATAATGAGCCTGTCTGTAGAGGGAGTGGATGGGATTTTTCTTTGTGCTAGAACAAAATCAATTTTGCGTTTAAAACGTGACTTTAAAAAGGAAATGATTTTTGAGATAAATAAACCCAATTATTCTTGCATTGAAAACCGATTGCCAGTCATTCAATGAAGGAAAATCACTACAAGCTGGTCTTTGTATTTGCCGTTATCAATGTGGAGTACTTAAATATTTATTTTGTCCAAATCTCTTTTGACTTTGAGTGGCTATTTAGTGTTCTAATTAATAGCGTTATAGGTAGATGTAATACGTTCAAGGTAAGGATAAAGTTTTTTTTTAAATTATAGTACTTAATTTCTATTTTTTGGGGTTCCGTACCAAAATGGTAAAAACGGAACCCTTATAGTAATGATGCGTGTATCGGAACGTTACACATAAACATTCTGTCTGATCACAATTCCAAATTTTAAATTTTGATCAACATTCCGAATTCCACGTGACAATGCGCAGCCATTTTCCAGCAGCTCAGTTCGATCTTGGATTTCGTTCCATGAACATCTAGAAGCACAAGCAGTTTGACAATTTTAAAAAGCATAATTATCTAATACCTATACAGTTTACTGCAGTTCGTTCTGGTAATTATTTGTGCAGTGAAGTTCTTTAAGCAATAATTGTTTTCAGTACACATTTTTATATATTCTGCAAAGGCACAATAATTGTGCCTTATGTTATAACTAATAAATACCCTCTGCCCTGGTGTCCTGTTTTCTTTACCGTCCGAACCCATCCTGTTGAAGGAACCCTGAACCCTGTCTGTCTGTCTGTCACATTGCCAAATATCTCAAGAACTACTTATGCTATCGATTTTGAATTTGGCATGTTATAAAGAAGAATTACCCAGATGAATTAAACATGTAAAAGGCGAGCAAGATTGAAAGTCTAGTGACTATGTCAAGTGGTGTGTCATATCATATGAAAGGCTTGACTTGCACATTTTAAAGCAGTTTTTTTTTTATGGTGGATAAATATCGATTAATTAAGGATAGTGTAAAAAACAACATCGTTCCCCCTATCTCCGAAGTTTACCAGGAAATAAAAATTATTACACAACGTGTAGGGTATATTAACACAAATATTACAGGAAAAGTAAAATTTCATCTTTATTTCTCCTGAATTAATGAGGTGGGGCGGGTATACGATCGTTGTACGGAACCCTCGGTGCGTGAGTCGGACTCGCACTTTTTTATTAATTCAGTTTAATTCCCATTCGTATGTAAAATTTGATAGGTAACACACAGTTAGGTAGAATATATTAATTAGGGTTAAGGGTGTCCATTGAATAATATAGCGTCCTTTGAACCGTTCCGACCAGGCAGGCACACAATAAGGATTAATGTTTAGTCTAATCATATTATATATAATGATATGATTAGACTAGACCAATATGATTGAATATGATTGTAACTTTGAGAAAAGGGAAATCAGGCGATTCGTCTGCTCGTTTGCCACCTATGTCATAAAAAAGAATAGGATTATTTATAGTTATTTCCATAGAAAAAAACCGTTGGGATTGAGTTTTTATTTTCCTTTTTTTCCTCAGCCTAGGTACTAACTACTAAAATACCTTATCAATTACACAAATCAGATAAAATGGTCGTCTTTTATCTTATCTAAATTTTATATAGAAAACTCCCGTACGTTTTAGACATATTCAAATATAATGAAACAGGTCGCTCCCGTCTTTGGGGTCGAATATCGCTCGACATGTTTCAGGCCGGTTTGAGGTCCTTATCTAAATTATCACAAGAGGAAATAGGAACCGTTTACATAGTCAGATATTTTAATTCTTCCGAAATCTATTCCCGAAGGGTGTCGCTCCTCGTTTTCTCTTGAGCTGGAGACATAAGCGTGTCTCGTACACGGATCCCTTAACATTGGATGTAAGATTTTATATAATTTTCTACAAAAGTAAAAACGGTTTATATTACTTTTTCTTTCGGGGCTCGATTGATTTCTAATCATGTACGCAAATAAGTCTACTCTTCTCTGTACTAAGCATACTGCTACATCAAAGATAATAAAATATATTATTTGTATTTTTTGATCCAATACATTAATTTTCTAGGGAGAGCTGTGAGGTAGCTAGAGTATATTTAAATGAGGGAGAGCGTAACATGAATATGATATGATATCTCAGACTCGGGTATAAGATTCTATTTGGTAAGCAAGAATCACTTTGCAGAGATGAAATTTTATGTAATTAACTTATTCAAAGACAAGAAAACAAGCTTTTTGTAAATATGAAACGAGGTAATGCACCGAGAGCGCGAGAGAGAAATTTATTTGTAAAATACATTTCAACGAACTTTTCAAGACTTTATAAATTAATGAAATCTTGCATTCATTGCGTGCCTGCTCGATTTACTTAAAAAAAAAAACATCCTAGAAGGAAATTTATCCCAAAGAATATTTTTTCCATATATTGGACCTTGTTCTGCCCGAAAATTACGATCAAGACCACCATGGGATAGGCAGCAGCATCCCTGGAGTGCGGTGGAGATACTGCAATCGCCACCCGCATACCAAGCGTGGCAATTATGGTATTTACCCCTCATTAAATTGGGGCATCAGTGGACGTCCCTGGGCTGATATGGTGGAATATTTTTGTACGTGTTTCGTTAACATATTTACTGCCTATATATTTTTTTAATTTTAATTTTAATATTTTTAATTCATTTAGTCTAAAATTACTTACGTATCTATTTTAAATGTCTAAGTGTAATAATATTAAATTTCGTAGAATTCAAGTAACGATAATTGCAACTTTCTCCGAGGATATTTTTTTTTTGCGTGGTTTTGCATCATATTGTAGAATTTCTCGTCTATGGTTCGTATAATGAATTTTGAAAATATGTATTACATAAAAGTATATAATCGTGCAATTCGTGCCATATACATAACTTTTTTTTTTTAATTTCACGTTTATTTTTATTTCCTTGTTTTTTTCCTGTCGCTATCATTATAAAACGGCATGCTGTTAACATTAAAATTTATATAGGTACACAATGAGATCCGGCATATCTAGGCCAGAATTTAGTTTCTGTTGCTTGAAATTATAATGGAGAAAAAATACAGCGATTATTAGGTATGTTTTTCCTATTACGATTTCTAGTAACAGAAACTAATTTCCGGCCTAGATATGGCGGATCCCATTGCGTATACAAAGTTTCATTTTATTTCAGCACGGCGTTTTAAAAACCGGCCAAGTGCGAGTCGGACTCGCGCACGAAGGGTTCCGTACCAGAAAAAGGCTATAAGCTGGTGCCATTAAACACTTGTTTTATTGAGTTTTTTTGTATTTGTCGTTGAAGCGGCAACTACTCTGTTGTATGGGAGCCCCCCTTAATTATTATTATTATTTAGATTTTAGTATTTGTTGTTGTAGCCACAATAAAAATACATAATCTGTGCAAATTTCAACTGTAATAGCTAGTATTACGGTTCTTGAGATCTAGCTCGGCGAGTGGTAGCCATGAAAAAGGGCTAAAATATCACGTTTTTTGTATGGGAGCCCCCCTTAATTATTATTATTATTTTGTTTTTAGTATTTTTTATTATAGCGGCAACAGAAATACACAATCTGTGAAAATTTTAACTGTCTAGCTATTACGGTTCTTGAGATACACCTGGTGACAGACGGACGGACAGACGGACAGCGAAGTCTTAGTAATAGGATCCCGTTGTTAGCCTTTGGGTACGGAACCCTAAAAATGAGAACAATGCTACGTTTGTATGGAGAATCAAATTCAGACGTTTATGCGGTCCCCTTAAGGCCTTACGTTCACGAAATTTTTATCACAACAATATACCGTTTTTTTGTGGATTAATTAATATTAGCTCGATTAAGTTTTTTTAGCTGAGCTTTAGATATAATCAAACGAATGGCGCGAATCTAAATATCTGTATGACTGGCACGACTATAAACACTGACAAATGGTACTGTATACTTGTATAGTCAGCATTAAAAGTAAGTCATTATCATCATCATCATCATTTCAGCCGAAGGACGTCCACTGCTGGACTGCACCCGCGGCCCTTACCAGGTCATCAACCCACCGTGTGGGGGGCCTGCCTACGCTACGCCTACCGGTACGTGTTGCCACTCGAGAACCTTTCCGCCCCAACGGTCATCGGTTCTACGTGCTATGTGCCTAAAAGTAACTACGCATTCAAAAAGGTCAAAAGTCTTTATCATAAGGGAACAAAAGCCGAGACACCGAATGCGTGCGCAGCACGTGCGCGAGCGCCTTTTTCGTGGCGTGCGCTTTGTATCGTATGAAATGTCAGAGTGACGATACACCGCTTGCGTGGCGTGCACGTGCGCGTGACTTGCAAGCAGTGTGTTATCTAGTATGACATTTCATAGGCACGCATTCGGTGTGGCTCGGCCTTAAGAACTTTTGACCCATTCATATGCGTAGCTACTTTTAATGCTAACTGTACAAATTCCTTAGTATAGTACCACTAACGATTAGCTATTATGCAGTAACATTTAGCATAAGATGAAAAAAATGTAATAAAGTCGTCCCCTTTAAATAATACGAGTTGCTATACTTCACTCTTCAATTAAGATCAGAAGGACTAGAGCCAAAAAAGCCTTTCTTATTAACGGATCTACATTCCTAAGGATTTAAGCTAAAACGTTGATAGTGTTGCCAAAAGTTTGTCGCTTGAAACTTTATGATAATTAGTCGGGCGACCTAATTCCGAAGATCAGGCCGCAGGGTGCAGGAGTTAGTCTCGCGAGAATCGCGAGTAATGTCACGGCGGTTGCCGCGCCGGCCTGAAGTTTAGGATGATCATACTTGAGACGTGACGTAGCAGATTCAAGACTTCAAGAAGTTCTGTCTTGTTGATAACATACGTTCGTAATTTACGTATGTACAATTAGTTTTCTTTGTTTTTTTTTTCAATCTTTCTCAATGAATCGATAGCCTTTGGACGCTCACTTTGTCTTGATCGTGGTTTGACCATATCGTAGGAATGAGTGGGGGCATTTTTTCCCCCTGGTTTAAGGGTCCAGCACTGCGAAGAAGAAAGAAAAAGAAATATAATAATCAAGCAAAGAAGTAAAAGTTAGCTGATAGGGAAGAAAAGAAAGGTATACAATAAAGATAAAGAAATCATACTAAACAAGGTAAAATGGAACATAGGAAGTAAATAATACATTTTGTAAATTGGAGCTTATATATACGTTGAAACAGTAAAAAGAATTTGGAAGATTATTTGGAGTGGATAATCTTGGATTAATTTAATGCTTATTAAATTTTATTCTTCAGTCAATCGACCCGGTAGCCTTGGCGGTGTTGGTGCTGGATGGTGAATGTGTGGGACTATGGTATGAGAGTGGGGGCAGCGAATGTATATATAAACGCACCCTAGCGTTTTTATACCTATAGATCTGGCTATTTCTACAACAGATTTTATGGTTTAATTAGTTCCCGCCTACAAGATATTAGTTATATTATGCCAATATTCTACTGAATATGTAACACTCTGGTTATGTAACACACCTTAAGCCAGCACTATAGCGGATGATTCCAGCACGTGCAAGAATCATGCGCTATAGTTTAACTACATTGCAGGTTCCCGAAGTATAATGAGATTAATGAGTTCAATCGATCTATCAAAGTTTGCATTGTATAATGTATTATTCCTGAAAGTATGGAAATGAGGCTTTATGTTCCCGTATCTGGTAGCAATTTATAATCTTTGACTAACGCGCATTGTCAAACAAAACTATGTGAACGCGCGATAAATCGCGCAGAATAGCCGACACAGGTTCCAAAGACATAATTCTTTTGCGATTACGGCGCCACTAAATCTTCGGAACTCGTTAATAGAAGTTTCTCACAGCACTTCGCGGCGCCTGACGCCCAGTGCCTTTGGCAGCGAGCACTGCAGGCGAACGCCAATTTAAATGATAAAATTCAGATCCCCTCAAAGGATAAAATGCAGATTATTCGGTCCTAAAACTAAATTAAAAAGCCTTTTATGGAATTTAATATCGAACTTTGAATAAATAGCCTTTGGGTTTCATCAATATTGGTTTTGGTCCACAGTGACTGCGAGCGATTTGTATTGAAAATTCCTGGTTATGTCAGTTATTATACTCGTACCTCCATTAACAGCAAGTTGCATTATGTGCATGTCATTTTGAAGTTTCTAACTAAAAAGATAAACCGCCGACCGCTACTTCGAGGAACACCTTGGCTTAGATGGTAGTGACCCTGCCTACGAAGCCGTCAGGGCATTCTTTGTGTACGTTTAGTTTTTCTATATATTTATCAATATAAGAATGTGTATCGTAGTCCTAGGTCGTCTTGTGTAAGATTTTCCCTAAATATTTATTTAATTATTTTAATCCCTCATATACGCCCTACATTAACAGAAATGCACCAATTAAAAACATTTGAATATATTATGAATTGTCTATTTGATTAAAATTATAAGGTATAGGATAGATATATGTTAATATTAGGTAGTGTGCTGTAACTGATTGCAATGAATAAATGATTTATAATTAAGGCCAAAATATCCTCTACTTAAATATATCAAAATATTCGTACTTGTGGCACTTGTGCGATGCCAGCAGATCTTATTGCTGAAGTTACAAAGCCTAATAACTTATACAAAGGAATAGTTGAAACTGACCGCAAAGATATCCTGGGCGGTTTCTTGGCGGAACAAAGGCTTGCCTTGCGACCGCAAATACTTGTCAATGCTCTTGTTCTCAATTTTAAGATGACCAATTATAGGGCAGAAGTTTAATGATTGAATTCAAGGTTAACTTTCAGTGTGAAAAAAAAACGTAAAAGTAAGAGTCGTTTCGAGTGTTCAAGTTGGTTTTTTCAGTTAAATAATTTAAGATGTGACTACTTAGCTCTTGTCACTACAACGTAGATAATTTTTGCTAAAAGATTTGTATGGTATAAATGGTGCACAACCGATACAAAGTGATTATAGAAGTTGTGACTTTCCGTCCACCATATATTTAGGTACGCATAACTGTTACCATTTGATACTTATTATATACCCCTGAAGCCTTTTCAAAATGATATCATCAGTTGCAATGCATTTATAAGTTCATGCGATTGGAAATTGGAATAGGCTCAGTTGTTGGTACTGTACGGCCTAAATTTCTAACTAGGAACATAGCTACGGAGGTACGTTTCTTAAAGTGGTGTAGCGCCTCAATCATAATCCGGATTCGGATCAGTGTCGAACGACGCAAACAAAGGATTCGTGTACAGTTTGTTTGAACTGTCTGCCACCAGCGGGGCGTGGAGAATAAGCAAGCACAGAGGGGCCACATGCTCGCCGCATTAGCAGATGAGTCAAGAGTGACAATAGGACGTGTGGGTGTTTTCATAAAATGTCTATATTTTGCTGTCGACTCCGATCAAAGAACAGGGTAGAATACTAAAAAGATTACATCGTAATGGGCTTTTCGGATACAAGTTATTACTTTTTTCATTTCAGAATGTTTGGACTTTTTCTACTTAAAATACGTGACATTTTGTATTTATTTATCTTGTATTTGTATAGGGCGCCACAAAATGGGAATTTAAAATATGTATACGATCCTGAATAAGAAAAGCCGACAAATCCAAATTCTGTCGAACTTGCGAATCCGAGTGACAGAAAGGGAGAATCACGAACGAGCATTTCGGTCATCGGTAGGATCCCCTGACATGTTATAAAGAAGATACAAATACAGACTATTTGGAAATTTTATATGTCCTGTCAGATATTTATAGTACGTAGAGTATGGTACAGAAAACAAGTTACTATTGATATTTAATGCTTTGCTTTACCTATTCAAGTTTTATCCGAAAATTTAGTGTTTTTATCTTCTGATAAAGTTTAAACATAAGAAGTGTTATTTCTTAGCATTCATTATTCATTTTTATTTAAGGAAGCTGGATCGCTGGAGCTCAGCCAATGATCTGCCCAAAGTGTTGAAGTATGAAAACGACGTGCATCAAATTGCTTTTATTACAAAACCTTTTTAAAGCGACCTTGTACCATGAAGTATACTTAATAGTTGTGGACCTGACTATAAACCGACATGGTAATCACGTAACTTTTCGAACGTGCGATAGGTAAATCTAATTCAAGTCTCACTCGTCAAATAAGTAATTTTGACTATGAAAACATTTAGATCTACCTTAAGCACGCTCGACTTCGTTGCGTAGCTACCCCGCTGTAGGGAAGTTCGCGTATGGTGATTTTACTTTCGAGAAAGTTTAGTAGGAGTCCTAGGCGCCTTCCTGATTTGTCGATGCGGAGGCCGAACGATATGAGAAAACTGTCAGCTGTCAGTGTCAACCGGTACAAATGCAGTACTGCCCCACTTCTGCGCATAGTATTAGTAATGCGCAAACGTATATAATACTGCCAGTATTTCGTCAAGTGAGAAAATCTCACATCGGTAAGCTCACGTTAAAGAGCAAACACCTATGACATATCGCTCCCGCCCCGCCAAGTCAGGAAATCGCCTTGGTAAGTTTTTTGGACTTGAATGGACATTTGTCATCTGGTATATTTTCCACCTATGATGAAAAACAACTATTTTTCACAAACCTATCGAGTGGGGTAGGGTATCATATGAAACTTCATGAAAAGGCCTCACGAGGTGATTCCCAAAATATACCAGACCGTGGTTTCGAAAAAATAGAAAACATTTTCGAGACCCTAAGTTAGGGCTCTTCCTGACAAGGAAAGGATGAGTGTTTTTTTTTTCTAAAATATTCGCCGCTTGACTCGTTACTTTAAGGCGCCTTCCTGACTTGTCGATGCGGGGGCGGTACGATAGTAGAAAACTGTCAGCTGTCAGTGTCAACCGATACTAATGCAGTACTGCCCCACTTCTGCGCATGGTAATAACTACTGCGCAAACGTATTACTGACAGTATTTCGTCAAGTGAGGAAATCTCACATCGGTAAATTCACGTCAAAGAGCAAAATACCTATGACATATCGCTCCCGCCCCGCCAAATCAGGAAGTCACCTTACTCATATCTACTTAATGGAAGGCATTCATTAAGTAGTATTCTTTAGTAATTGCTTCAGAAAAATACAACTTAGACACAGTTTCATGAGATTCATAAGCATCGTTAACAGAGAGTTGTGGCTAGCGAGGTTTTTAGGGTTCCTTAGTTAACAGGAACCCTTATAGTTTCGCCATGACCGTCTGTCTGTCCGAGGCTTTGCTCTGTGTCCGAGGCTTTGTTAGTGCTAGAAACCTGCAATTTGGCATGGATATATCTATATTAATAATTTCGTGCAGGGGTACGGTAGACCCGAACGAGACCTGTCTCAAATTGAAGAACGTATAAAAATAACGATTTTTGAGTTGTACATATGTATCCGCAAAATTCGGATTGTCGCGTATTTTGCATTAAAAAGTGTTAATTTTATGACGAAAGGTCGGCCATATTAAATTCGTTGGTTGACAGCAGGGATGTAACAGAGTTCTGCTTCTGCTTCCGCAAATGCGGAAGTTCCGCTTGAATTTACACTTCCGCATCGCATCCGTTTCTGCTATTTTTGATGCGGAAGTCATAGCGGATGTCAAAGCTTAGCGCGGCAGTGGGACCCGGGTATGTCCTAAAACTACGACCAAGACCACCGGGGAATGGGCAGCAGCATTCCTAGAGCGCGGTGGAGATACTGCGATCGCCAACCCGCATGCCAAGCGTGGCGATTATGGCATTTACCCCCCATGAAATTGGGGGAGGCCTATGTCCAGCAGTGGACGTCCTAGGGCTGATATGATGGTGGTGGGGACAAATTTATGATATTTAAGGGGTTAATTAATGAGTACAACCGAGAGAAACGCATTCCCATGAATGAGGACCCACTGTTGTGGTGGAAAGCTAGTACTAAATATCAATCGCTACATGCCATTGCGCGCCAATATTTGTCGTGCCCGCCAGGTTCCGTGGCGAGCGAGCAACTTTTCAGTGGTGCAGGCCTTACCTATATATATGATCCACTTAGAAACAGACTGCAGGGAGACAAGGCGGCGAAGCTTTTGTTTATAAAATACAATTTACTACTTTTAGAATCACTCCAATTGACTTAAGTACATTTGTTATGTAGGTGCCTACTGCCTACTAAACTAACATTGAAAACAAACTTCCTTTAGGTAAAAGGTTCCTTAGTTAAGCAATGATACTTATGTTACATTATGGTAATAACACGATTAAGTGTTTTATGATTACAATCAAACTAATTTTATTCCTCCTTTGATTTAGGTAACCAAAAGTAATATCCCGGTACAATTTTAAAGTGCAATTTTTATTTTTTAATAAGCAAAAAATATATTTTTATTTTCTTAATACCTTAAAGTTTTAGGTAATGCTCTTTTTAATAGGTAATAGTTTCCTTGTAATGTCAAAGCCTGATGCTTTGTCTTGATTCTATGAAAACCTAATCACTGTATTACCTACTAGGTAAAATTTTATGTTTTTTATTTTTTTAAACTTAAAAGGTCTCACATTTTTAATGTTAAAATAAAAACTATTAATATTTAGATTTTTTTTTAAACGGACCTGCCCTGAAGCTCCGCTTCTGCTTCTGTTTCCGTTTCCGTTTTAAGTTCCGCTTCCGCTTTCGCATCCGTTAAACTAAATTTTAAACATCCGCTTCCGCTTCTGCTTCCGTTAAAACCACTTCCGTTACATCCCTGGTTGACAGCACAGACTACTAAGAAGATACTGTTGACAGCGTCGGGTTGGGTACGTTCGGAAATTGTAAACTATGTTTGCGTCCGGTGTGTTGGCCAGGTTGCTGGGCGTGGATTCGGCTAGCCGCGTCTGTAGCGTTTTGTTTTTGTAGTTTTCAAGCGTTCTATACACCTATCAGCCTAGCTAGCACGATAACTTATACCGTCACGTTATATGGGCGAAATGTATTAAAACGTCACATAAAACGTAACGGTATAATCTATCGTGCTAGCTAGGCTGATTGTCACAACAACCGCCTTCAAAGCGAATGTATGAGGCCTGTTACATGGTTATTATTATCACGTGATACATTCATATCACGATAAGTATCACGTGAATATTGAAGCAGAATCCATACAAATTTGAAAACTGCGATAATATTGACACCCCAGTATTGTGATAATATTAATCGTGTAAAGGACACCACTTGAATGTTTGCTGAGTCTGTCCGCCATCTTAAAGCTGCGTCTCTATTTTGTTGTGACAAACTACTAGGTGACTTATGGCTTTTAAACGTCTAGCAAAATTCTATCCCTATCTCGCTCTATCTTATAACTTAGTGGTACTGGGGGTCTACTCCGAAATTCGAAATCTGAACTTCGTATGGTGCCGTCCCTTTCACTCATATAGTCTATGACAGGAGAGTGAAAGGGACGGCACCATACGAAGTTAGGATTTTGAATTTCGGAGTAAACCCCCAGCTCATGCCGTTCGCCGCGCTCGGACGTTAGAGGCGCTACCGCGAACCGACAACGAAGTAGGTATCTGCCTCTCTCTTGCACATGTATATTCGAACGATAGAGAGGAAGATAGTTCATTTTTGGTTCGCGGTAGGCCCTCAGGCATCAACTTTAAAACGAATAGGGTATTTTACTATAAGAGAAATAAAATTCAAAATGTAATAAAAACCAGCCAAGTGCGTCGGAGTCGCACACTGAGGGTTCCGTACAACTAAAAAACAAATGTGATTTATCAATATATTGATATTTTTGGTAAAATATACTTCATAATAAACATTATCACCTAATTTCAAGTTATGGTCGATAGGAAGTTAAAAAATTATATGTGCGACAGACAACACACGGAATGTTCTTTGACTTTCTTCGACCGTCCGCCGCGCTCGGACTAAAGTGCTACCAACCGAAAACTAAATATATATGCCTCTCTGTCGCACTTGCATATTCGAGCGCGGAGAGGGAAATACTTCGTTTTCAGATCGCGGTAGGCTCTCTGGTCTGACGGCTCCTATTCCTGGATGGTGCGCGTATCGGTATGTGAAATACCTTTGACAAAACGGAACAAGTTGTTAAATAGCTTCCATTAATTGGAGAAAATATTACCAACTGTTATTATTATCACGCGAAATACTGCATATTGAAGCAACATCCATAGGGGCCTGTTACATGGTTATTATTATTGTTCGCGTAAAGAACAAACCTTCGAATAGCTCCGAGCTTCACCGGTCCCGGAATTCTAGCAGCTAAGCAGTACAGGCATTGCATTCAAACAATATGCAGTAGACCACTAACCTCTGAGATCCTTTTTGTCCAGCAGCAGCTTCTCCGGGCTGGCCAGCACCGACTTCCACACGCTCCGTACAGAGTCTATAATTAATTAAGTTGTCCACACACATAAAACTATGAATTCACACCGATTTAACCAACTTTTATGAAATATTAGGCAAGACATATAAGCCGCGCGTCCGTGCGTTATGCTCCGATCGCAAAGTCTGATCGACGAGTGTCTACCCGTCAAATCCGCCGAAAAACCGAGGCTTCGCAATCTACCTACATATTGAAAGACTACAATGCCTGAACATCCCCCCGCCTAACCAAGGTCCGCCTTGGTTCCCTAATCTCGTATAGGTAACCGACAAAGTTTTGAAACGGGCCTCAACAGGACACCGTTTTGAGTTTTAACTTCAGCAACGCGTACAACCCCATCTTTACCCGGTAAAAGTTTAACAATCCGTCCCCGTCTCCAGTTAAGTGAAGCTACGTTATCTTCTTTAATTAATACCAAATCACCAACTTTAGGCGGTTCTGTATGAGAAGTCCATTTATACCGTTGTTGAAGCGTGTGAAGGTACTCGTTTTTCCACCGATTCCAAAAATGTTGAGTCATTTTTTGTATGCGTTGAAACCGAGATAGCCGAGACTCATTAACCTCCGTAAGTGGATATTCAGGAAGACCTACCAAAGGCCCATTTATTATTAGATGGCCTGGCGTCAATATGTTCAGATCTGCCGCATTAGAACTGAGTGGACACAACGGACGAGAATTCATCACCGCTTCCACCTTAGTGAAGAAGGTCGCTAATTCTTCGAATGTCAACCGAGCCTCACCGAGAACGCGCTTAACATGAGTTTTTGCCGATTTAATTGCGGCCTCTGCCAGTCCGTTATGATTTGGGCTCGATGGAGCATTGAATAGCCACCGAATCTCATGTTTAACACACTCCCGGTCAATCTCCGTTTGATTGTCACGCAAGAACGCATACAAGTCCCGTAAATATTTATCAGTTCCCTTATAATTTGTACCACAGTCCGAGCGTATAATATGAGGAACCCCTCGCCGTGAAGTAAAACGCGTAAGCGCCGCCACGAAGGCTTCGACTGACAATTGAGAAACTACCTCTAAGTGTACAGCCTTGGTACTTAAACAAACAAATATACACAGAAAACATTTCTGGATCTTTGCGTTCCGAAGGTTAGATGATTTAATATAGAATGGCCCGCCAAAATCGGTTGCCGTACCGATAAAAACCCGCTCACCCCTTACCCGATCAGGGGGTAAATCCGCCATGTATGGTTGTACCGGCCGTGGCCGTGACATATAACACGGCACACATTTAAAAGTTACGTGTCGTGTGATTCGCCGAGCTGCGACAATCCAATACCTCCACGAAAGGATAGACGCAAGCGTATTTGCCCCAACGTGGCAATGGACTTTGTGATAGTGAGTTACCAATAGTTCAGTAAACCTATCCTTCCCTGGCAACAATATTGGATGGCGTGCGCTATATGGTAACTCCGATGCACCTATTCTGCCGCCTACGCGAAGCAGATTATCCTTATCTATGAATAAATTCAGCCGCCTTAAACAATTTTTAATAGGTTTCTTCTCCCTAATTGCCGTTATTTCCGATTCATAATGCTGACTCTGAACCAAACGTATTAAACATGTAGTAGCGTGTTTACGCTCCGAAACCGAAATATGATCACCGCCACGCACGCGTTTCATTCTACAATTTCTAATAAACCGTAATAAATAAGCCGTTACATTTATTAATTTATCGAAAGAGCTAAACCGATTCATTAAATCAAAATCGGCATCTAAAGTCGCAACATTAACCGCTGTCAATCGCAAACCGGGTAACATATCGACCGGAAAGTCCGTACATTTGCCCGGCCACCGCGACGGGGGCTCCAGCAGCCACCGTGGTTGCCACCACAGCGGGTGATGCAGCAACTCGCGCGCCGTGGCACCGCGCGACGCGACGTCTGCATAATTCAATTCGCTTGGGACGTGCCGCCAAGTGATATTTGCCTTAGATGAGATTATTTGTGAAACTCTATTTCCTTCATATACTTGTAGCATATGCGGAGGAGTCTTTAACCATGCCAAAACTATTGTACTGTCGCACCAAGCAATTATGGCATCCAAATTAATGTCATGATCTAAAGTGGAAACTACATGATTGATAAGTGTAGTTAATAAAGCCGCGCCGTTTAATTCCATTTTAGGAATTGTATGTTTTGTTCGCAACGGAGCCACTCGAGACTTTGCCATTAGTAAGCGTACAAGAGTAGTACCGTCCGCATTTTTCGACCGTAAGTAAACTACCGCAGAATAACCGACCGAAGATCCATCACAAAAACCGTGAATTGCATAACAAGTATTGCCGACCATTTTTAAACATCTAGGTATCGAAACCATTTGTAAGTTAGGTAAATCTGATAAAATTTCTTGCCAGTTCCGAATTATTTCGATGGGCACCGGAGCATCCCATTCAACCTTACGAGAATTGTTAAAAGAACCGAGTAGTGTTTGTAACAATAGTTTAATCTTAAATACAACTGCGCACACCCAGCCGAGAGGGTCATAAAGACGAGCCGTTAATGCCAAAATGCTCCGACGAGTAATCGTACCTACTTCCGGTAGATTTATTCGGTAGGTAAAGACGTCACATTTCGGGTCCCACTGTACGCCTAATACTTTAATAAATCCCGAACCGTCCGTGTCCGGATCAAATGAGCGAAGAGTCTCGAGATGATCTATTGGCAAACCGTCTAAAAGTTTTACATCGTTTGACGACCATTTTCGTAATTCGTATCCAGCCGAACCCATTAGCGACACAAGCTCATTCCTGAGACGCAACGCATCTTCCAGCGTGTCCGCCCCTCCATTGAGGTCATCAACGTAACTATTTTCACGCAACAATTTAGCCGCTCGGGGATATCTACTTTCCTCATCGGATGCCAATTGATGCAAACACCGAATTGCTACGAAGGCACTGGATCTCAGGCCATATGTATTTGTTGTAAGTTCATAAACACGCAAAGGCTCATCCGGAGACGTCCGCCAAAATATAAGTTGATACTTTCGATCATCCGGGTGTATCCAAGTTTGTCTAAACATCATTTTTACGTCTGTGCAAAAGACAAAGCGAGGTAATCGAAAGGTATTTATAATCTGCGAGATATCGCTTTGTAACCGTTCCCCTGAAAATAAACACATGTTTAAACTAACCCCGTTGGGACTCGTTTCAACGCTACCATCAAATACAATTCGAATTTTTTCCGTGTCCCCCGATTTTTTGAAAATTCCAAAATGAGCCAAAAAATAATGCTCATGATTAGATTCAATATCGAAGGTAGAAACCGCCATATGTCCGAGTCTTAAATATTCCGACATAAATTCAACATATTTCGCGCGGTATTCCGGTTGCCTTGCCATTCGCCGTTCTACAGACAAAAAACGCCGTAATGCTGTTTCTTTAGAATCACCCAACGGTGGGTGTCCGGGTATCAATGGTAACCTAACAACATATTTACCATCTGCGCTGCGTGTCGTAGTATTTACAAATAGGGTTTCACATTCTATATCTGCCGGATTCTTAATAGCCGAACACGGTGGTTCCTCCGACCGCCAAAACTTTTCAACGGCTTCGATAAGTGTGAGACCGACATTATTTTCATTAGAGTCCGAGTTACGAAATTCGGCCGACTGTGCCGGACCGAATACGGCAAAGTCAAATATAGTACCGAGTGCATAAGGACCGCCCGTACGTAATTCAATTTTCTCACCACTCAAAATTTGACCCAAAATGTCGCAACCGAAAATGACGTCAACTTGCCCCGTGCCACGTCCGTCGTCCGCCAACTTAATATTGCTGCCCACTGGTAACCCTAATTTACGAGCTAAATACGACGTAGGCTTCCTTAATATCACCGCAGTAACCGAAAGTAAACCCTGACTAGACTTTTCCGATTTAAAATAAAATTTAACTATATGAGTGCCGTCATTATTCCGTATACCGCCAATACCTACTAAAGGTGTTTCATTGTAATGTCGCTTCAGCCCTAAACAGGCTACAAGATCACTTTTGATTATAGTTACTTGAGCGCCGAAATCGAGTAACGCACGACACCGCACGAAGTTCCCGTTAGCCGATTTTATGTCAATAATAACTGTAGGTAAAAGAACATTATTTTTCAACCGAGGAACCGAAGCGACATTACAGCTCTGTAATTGCTATTGTTGGGAATGCGAGTTACGAGGACCAACAGGACTCGGCAAACCCCTATTCCCATATGAACGGTCCCGATTTTCCGATGCCGCCCGACCATTATCCCCGCGATCATTTAAATAACGAGAATTACTTTCATAATTACAATCTCGTCGAACGCCGCTACTATGACCCGAGCGAGAAGTGCTGACGCCGCTATCCTGAACAGCGCCATATGTCCGTTGCCGCGCAGAACCAGACCTTACGTATGGGTCAGGTGACCGCCGGCCGCCGCTCGCGTTATCATAGCGCTGTAACGCAACCATTACTTGCCGTGTATGCTGCCGTTGCTGCGCAGGCGACGCTGAGCGAGAAACCGACATTGTGCAAATCAATTTGTTGTGACCAACATTACCGCACCGGTTACATTTAACTTGCTGAGCACAAGTCGCCGCAGCATGGGTACCGAAACACCGAAAGCACAACCCATTGTTTTTCACCCAGTCCTTGCGACTGTAGGTAGACATATCCGCAAACTTAAAACAATTGTTTATATTGTGACCCGATAATTGACAATAGGCACATACAGATTGTTTCCCGAAATTATAATTACGAATATTGTTATTTCGTTCCGCTTTTTCATTGTGATTATTATGCTCGATCACATGTGTTGCCCGCGTGAGCTTCCGTGTTTGGTCCGCATAAGATAAAACTGGTTCCGCCGCCGTCTCAATCAATCGGCACTCATTTTGCAGAAAATCAATCAGCTGATCAAAGGTAGGCAGCTGTAGGTTATTACCGCCGTGTAACTGTTCAAACCGCGTTTTAATATCCGAAGGCAATTTCGTTAAAGTAATATGTAACAAAATGTAACTCCATTCATCTATGGGAAGGCCAAGATTTTTTAAAGCTCGCGTAGATTCCAATAATGGGTTTAAGATTTTAGTCCTAAGCCCGAAACTCTTGACAAGCGCCGGTAAGTTTAATAACCGAGAAATATGCGAGTCCGCCTGCAATCGTTTATTATCGTATCTACCTTTCAAAATGTCCATGGCAATATCTAACGAGCTATCCACCATAGGTAAATGTTTTATCAATGATCGGGGTTCCTTTTCAACGTTTGAAAACAGGTAGTGAAATTTCTCCGTTTTAGAAATATCTTTCCGAGATAAAACCAGCGATGTAAACAAGCTAATGAAACTTGTCCATGAGAAAATATCACCGTCAAAGGTACACATAGAAATCCGTGGGAGCCGTGATGACGCGACACTTTCCGTAGGTACATGGGTCCCGTCCAAGTTCGGGTACGCGGCTAATACCGCATCTAACTGATTGTAGGCTTCTGTGGCCTCCTTGTACTTCTCATCATAACTAACAACTAGTTCCGAGTCCGAATCCGTCCGTGTACACAATATACCTTCATACGCTTCCGTCAGCGTATTATAATAATCCTCTAACTTACGTAACCGTGCCGATATCACGGTTGAGTTATAACTCTGGCTATTTACAATTTGCAAGGTGTTTTTAAACCAATCATATTTAATCTTAAATTTGGTTTCGAAAATTTTAGCCATTTTTAACCGATACCGGACCTTTAACAATATTAAATTACAATATAATAGGATAATATAATATAATAGGAATAGGCAAATCTGCACAATTTACCGTTACAAAATGGCTGCCCGTACTAACTAAGCACAAACGCTTTTTCTGTGAAAACCTAATCCGATTCGTATGGACCAAAATATTATGTTCGCGTAAAGAACAAACCTTCGAATAGCTCCGAGCTTCACCGGTCCCGGAATTCTAGCAGCTAAGCAGTACAGGCATTGCATTCAAACAATATGCAGTAGACCACTAACCTCTGAGATCCTTTTTGTCCAGCAGCAGCTTCTCCGGGCTGGCCAGCACCGACTTCCACACGCTCCGTACAGAGTCTATAATTAATTAAGTTGTCCACACACATAAAACTATGAATTCACACCGATTTAACCAACTTTTATGAAATATTAGGCAAGACATATAAGCCGCGCGTCCGTGCGTTATGCTCCGATCGCAAAGTCTGATCGACGAGTGTCTACCCGTCAAATCCGCCGAAAAACCGAGGCTTCGCAATCTACCTACATATTGAAAGACTACAATGCCTGAACAATTATCACGCGATATACTCATATCACGATCCGTATCACGTGCAATGAATATTGAAGAAAAATCCATACGATTTTGAAAACCACGATAATATTGACACACCAGTATTGTGATAATATGAAGCGTTTAACAGAGCCATACAATTTTAAAAATCGCGATAATATTGACACATAATATTGAGTGTAAAGGGCCCCACTTAATAGAATTTGGCGGAGAATAGAGAGCTGCTACCGCGAAACGAACGAACATCGTGTATTTCCCTCTGTGTCGCTCGATTTTGCAAGTTCGACAGAGAGGGAGATACACGAACTTCATTTGTTTTCGTTCGCCTTAGCAGCTCTAACTTCGCACCAAAAATACTGACTGGCACATCAATATTAACAATTGCACATCTGAACTGAATTTTAATGAACAATTAGTATTTTAGCTATACAAATCAGTACTGATTACGGTGTCAAATTTTTTATGTGCCTTTAAATACTACCCTTATAAAAATGCTTAGGATTAACTTGCAAAGATACTAGCCTTTGCCCGTGACGTCGTCAGCGTAATCTTTTAGTCCCTATTCCATATTTTAATCCAGACTACAGACTATATTTCTATACGAAGTTTCATCATAATTCGTTGTTGTAATGTTTTTATTTTATACATTTTTGTACACAATTTCTTTTGTCGTTTGCATAACTGTCACGAATAAATGTTTACTTTATTTATTTCACCCGAGCGAAGCCGGGCTTTCATCTAGTAAATCAATAAATCTGACAAACTGGTAGACTAAAATAAAAAAAAATGTATCTCCCCTAAACGTAAAATGGGGATGATTTTTATGATTCAACCCTATAGCGTGGGGCGAGTGTTTTCAAAATGAATAGAGGTCTTCATGAACCATTTTTTGATAAAATGAATATTTTCGGAAATAATCACCCCAAAAGAAAAAAATGCCTTTGAACTCTGGGTCAAAAAAAAAATTTAAAAAAATGAGGCCCAGGCCAGGATTCCATACTGATCTTTAGTTTCTCATCATAAGTTCCACTTCAAAATGTGTATTTTTACTAGCGTTAGTTTCTACGTCAACGAAATTTCTGTGAAAAAAAAATCTGTGAAGTGCCTGACATCATTGAGGAGTTCCATATAACAAATGTCACCATCAGTTCCGCTTCACCAAATTTGTAATTTCCGTGAGCCAACGCTTAGTTACCTACAGAAAATAACGAAATCAGTATATTCGTGCCTATCACATTCGAAGAGTTCCCTCGTTTCCTCCCAGATCCCATCATCAAACCTTTACCATATTTATATGGGACCAACTTGGGGGTACTTGCTTTGAAACAAATAAAGAATTATCAAAATCAGCCAACGTGATTAAGAGTTATTGGGGAACATATATACATGAAAAAATAAAACGCATACATGCAGACGAACTTAAGAACCTCCTTCTTTCTATTGAAGTCGGTAAAATAACGTTTCGTCTGAAGCAAAGTCTGGTTTTCATGAAACCCACAGGAGTATTCGTCGCTTTTATGATTGAAAACAATCTGGTTGTTCCTTTTATTAAAAATCATTATTCATAAAATAGCTTATAATGAAATGTTTGTAAAGACTTCGGTAGTAATAACAGGGTGATTTTTTGAGATAACCATTCTGCGGACCGAAATAGATTTAATTATAAATTTAAATGAAGAAATGCTTTAACAGAATAAATACTGGAAGGGTAATGGCGGTGGTTATGAAATATTTATTTACCCCGTAAGAAATTCCGAAATAATATAGTTTTTATTTCAATGTAACTTAGGTTATTATTATTCTGCTTTTATGATACTTGCTTTATTCAAATGTTGCTCTGAAAATACAAAACTAGTCGTTTGTAAAATATAATATCATAAATAAGTAATTGACCTAAGATATTTTATAAGCAAGCGTTCTTATGGCATTTCACCCGAGTGCCGTTCAATCTATTAAGTAAATAAATCGCATTTTCTTGTAATAAAGGTACGGGAATTCTGAGATATTCTTATAGTTTTTGCCTTATTCAGCCGTCAGTCGCCAGTGTTGTTTCCTTATAACAAGAAAAACCTTGAATTAAATTCACGGTAACCTCTAAGCTTTAAATACAAAAACAACTAAGAACTTCTAAAATTACTGACGCAGCGAAATCGAATTCAATGCCACGTCAGCGACGTACGTTGCACAGTGCGCTTCAACGACTCTTGTTGTTGCGTCTAGGGAGAGCCTAATCACGAATCGTTGATCAGGGAAGGTTCAAACACTTTCAAACATTAGGGCATGTTGCCTATCTTTAGGCAGGTTAGCATTTAATATGGCGCCGACAGCAATATCCTATAGAGGGCTGTCAAATTTCCCAAACAATCTGAAGGTCTATCTGTTGCTCGAATTCGAAATTTTGACAAAAAAACTTCGTTTTCGGTTCGCGGTATGCCTTAAGCTTTTAACGGACGTAATATGGAGGTACGATTACTGATGGTTTCGAACAATCGACCCTTAGTAAATCTTAAATACTTACAATCACACATCAATATCATTTTGGGCGCATTGCAGCCTAAATCCAGGGTAAGGCTGGAAAAATCTACATAAATATGGTGCGCAGTGTTATCAAGCGGCATCGGTGAATGTTTGCGAGACAGACCTCTTATTCATAATGCTAACCGCCAACCTGTCTGTTACCAGTATAAGTCTCATCTCGGATCATGCATACTTGTTGTGAATCTCGGGGTCAACTTATTCTAGAGAATGAATCCTGAGATAAGCCAAAATATATTGTAAATGCGTAGCTGCCGCTATCAAATCTGCATTAATTTGCAGTTTTCCCTCATATACACCTATGTGATCTATTACTGGATAACTTTTATCCGATGTTTATGGTAAATATTTTAACAATGCGATGTTCAGAATTAGAGGGTAATATGTTATTTTTATTTTATACCGGTCGTTTCATAATTTAAATTAAACTAAGTATCATTTCCTTAGAAAAATCCAGTAATTTGATCAAATCCCTGAGTCGGTTTAAATCACTAGTTCATTGTATTTCACATGACATTTGTAACAATGTTGAAGTGAAAGTAAAAAGCAAAATTTGTGTAACAGACAATAGTAAGTTTATTTCAAGAACGTTGAACTGTATTGATAAACATACCAAAAGTAAAAAAAGAAAAGTGTTATAAAGGTACATTTTATATATTCCTTCTTTAAATTACTGTTTTGTTTAATATCACGTCGGTGGCAAAGAAGCGTACGACCTGCCTGATGGTAAGCGGTCACCGCAGCCTATGGACGCCTGCAACTCCAGGGGTCTCACATGCGCGTTGCCGACCCTTTAAAAATCTATACACTCCTTTCTTGAAGAACTGTAGTTCCTCGGGAAAATCTCGGCAGGGAGGGAGCTCATTCCACAACCGGAGCATCCGACGGAGGAAATTCCTCTGAAACCGTACCGTACGCGACCATTTAGGTTCTAAGGTGTGAGGATGAATGCCCTGCCGACGGCGAGCAGTAATAGTTTATAATCTTGCGCGTAATAGACGATTCACACAGTCACACTAAATGGCCGGAGTCGGCGCGCACCCCACCAGAGTCAAAGAAACTCTAACCCTCCATACAGAAGTTTGATTGCATATTTGATTGGAGCATCGATGATAAAGAGAGCTCAAATTCCTTTGACTCTGATGAGGTGCGTGTAAACTCCGGCGGTTTGGTGTGAATCGTCCCAACGGTCAGGTTAGTTTATTATCTTTCTCGATATATAAACTAATAGTGTTCACTATTCTATGCTTACGTCATCATCAGATATTTAAGAGCTAGACTCTTGTCGGTGGAGCAATCTACATGTATTTCTTTCCTCAGCCTTTCTTTTAACAGCCTGATACGAAACCACGTTCACGTTTTCTTTAATTTGGTCAATATTTGTTCTTCTTCGTCTCTCTCTCTCTTTTCCGCATTTCTTCTACTTTCCTTTCCACAGTAATTGATATGACTAGATGAAACATTAAAATTCTATTACTGCAGTTGTCTCACAACCTAGTATAAAATCGCCAGCTAAACTAGAAAAATATAAACAACCTTAGATTGCGATATTGGAAACGAGGTTTGAATGACAATAATACCGGTACTTCGTGCAACCTTAATATGTTATCCCGAACATTTGTGTCGGCATTAAAAGCATAACAGAGAAAGGAAAATGGCGTTATTCAGTGCGATTATATAACGACCTAATCTGCTTATTTCATTACGTTATTATTTTATTATCTCTAGGGATGTAGCGTCGAGCGATTATAATGTTTTCGAGACGCGCGAAACAAGTAAGTTTATACTGTAATAATATTTTGTGGTTGGTTTATTCCTTGCGGTTTATTTACTCGTATCTATATATAAAATAAATATCTTTAAATGAGTTATTCTTGTAAATTTATTTATTTCAGTAATCTCGAAAATTATTCGAAGAATTTCGATGTCCAATTTAGAAGTTTAAGTAGGCGACAAAATCGATCTTGCTAGGTCTGTCTTCGGGAAATATCGAATACTCCGAAAAAAAAACCAACGAATATGCCGAGAAAAGCTCGGTCACCGAGTTAATTTAATGAAAATAATGTTATAATTATGAAATACTTACACATTAGTCTATATGAATGTAGCGATCGATAAAATATTCAAGCTTGGATCCTGTTCAGACCAAGTATAAAATATACTTTTTACTTGGTCTGAGCCGTTCCGCTATACTTTTCCCGGATTTATACTCGCGGGGTCCACTATGGCACCGCCAAGCTCGAACATCGATGATGAAATAACGCGCGAAAAAACGTACTACAGTTTATACAGGATGTCCCAAGAAGTAGTGATATACTGAAGCTGGGAGGTAGAGGACCTCATGCTCTATCTATCAGGTAGCTACCCTGAAAATTTCATTTTATTATTAATAAGGCTTCAATCAAAAAATTGAAATCTAAATGTGGTAAGTGCAAAATTTTTAGGGTAGCTACCTGATATATAGAGCAAGTTTTTAAAAGACAATCGGTAATTATTTTTTATGTGATTTTATTTTTTTATGGGCCCTTGAAGTTGTGAACATACTGGGTAATTTTATCTTTCTTGGCATTTAATTTTTTTTATGCCATTTAAAGATCTAACGATAGTAAATGTTACCATACTGAATTGGCCTATCTATCAGCTTAGCACACAAAAAAAATCAAGCATCTACCGCAATAATTCACGTCACCATAAATAAAAATCTCATCGTACGCGGCGATAGGTGAAAAATTAAAAAAAAAATCATAACTCACTACTTCTTGGGACATCCTGTATACAAATAACACATAAAACCCCAGATTAAATAACAAAAGCTGTGCGCTGACAGCGCTGGCCAGCCTGCCAACAAATTTGGACCATGAAGGTTACCTAGTTGGTGTCCGGTCGGTTACACTCACTACGTCTTCAAATTTGAATGACATAGTAGATTGTATGACAAGGGTCTAAAATAAGATGTCGATATTGATATCAAATAAAGTTATTTTAAGTAGCTTTAGGCTAACAACCTGTCACTGCCACCATATCAGCCGAAGGACGTCCACTGCTGGACATAGGCCTCCCCCAATTTCATGGGGGGTGAATGTTATAATCGCCACGCTTGGCATGCGGGTTGGCGATCGCAGTATCTCCTCCGCACTCCAGGGATGCTTCTGCCCATCCCCCGGTGGTCTTGGTCGTAGTTGTAGGACATACCCGGGTCCCGCAATATCACATTTTCTCCATCTATAAACCTATAGTAACTAACTTTTTTTTCTCTCTTGAATAGTATTGGAAACTATAGGTCTGCATATTATTAAGATAACTGTTAACAATATCTTAGTATGACTGTTTGTTTCATAATAAATAAATAATAATAATATAGTTGCTAAAAGTGGCACTGAAATTTATTTTCGTGTGCTCTGCCTACCCCTTTTGGGAATAGAGGCGTCTATTTATGTATGTATGTACATAATTAGTGTATTGTGATCGGTGGATATAATATGGCGCAGTGTTTTGTTGGTCCAAATAAAATGTTTTGTCAATTATAAATATGTATACATATTTTTCCTAGCGGTTAAATGTTACTACATTTAGCCCCGCTTGATAAATGAAATAAATAAATGGACTTTATTCTGCAAGTAAGCCGCAATGGCATTTTTACAAGTCAAAATCTACTAGCGTTTCTGCTAAAGAAGACCACTGCCGAGAAGAAACGCCGAAAGAAACTCGAAAGTCAGTTATTTTTTCCAAAAAATATGCTTATTACAATGATAATACTTAACCTGTTTAATATAAATAAATCTGAGTATGGAAACAAAAGAGGAAGAATATTTACAATGTATAGTTTAAGAAGACAACATGTGTTTAACTAATTTACTAGACGTGGTACAATGAAAATATACATAATATGAATATTAATGCTATTTAGGTCCCTGATGCATTTCTGTCAGTTAGATAGTCCTCGACCCTGTATTAAGCCTTTGAAAAAGTCTAATAATAATAATATCACACACTTTTCACGCATGAGAGGTTAAAAACGATATGACGAAATTTCCTCCCATTATGCTCAACTCAACATCAATTATCTAGTTCAGAGTGTTCCTGTTATGAATAAGGATAAATAAGATTCTGATACTTTTGTGTATTTATATTTTTCCTTTCTGATCTCTTGTTCTAGTTAATACGTTTGATGTATGTATCTGAAAAACAACTTATTGAATATTGAATTCCTTTATTGAATGTTGGATGTCATTAAAGACAAATCAATTCATGCCACCCTACGATATAACATACAAGCACAAATAATAACACGTCACAACAACGGCGACTGTCAGTTGATGTTCAAGTTATCGATAATTCTATTCTAATTTTTGATGACCATAAAGTAAGAACACACACTTTCAAAACAACAATCCTGATAAAATCTTTGGAAATTATTTATCTTAAACTTATTTTACGGGCTTGAGTATAAATATGTATGTACGTAAACTTATTTTTATAAACTATCTCAAACAAATTATATATTATGTTATGATAACCGCTTGAAATTTTAAGGGTAAGGTTAATAAGATACCTTGTAAAACGGTAACGTTATAGTCATAATCATTTATTTTATAAAACCACTTTACATGTCAAAATACATTAAAATTGATTATATTAGGACCCGGGTATGTCCTAAAACTACGACCAAGACCACCGGGGGATGGGCAGCAGCATCCCTGGAGTGCGGTGGAGATACTGCGATCGCCAACCCGCATGCCAAGCGTGGCGATTATGGCATATACCCTCCGTGAATTTGGGGGAGGCCCATGTCCAGCAGTGGACGTCTTTTGGCTGATATGGTGATTACATTAAACATTTCAATGATCTACAAAAATAATTCGTTAACAAAGTGGTCATTTTGTAGGGAGAGGTGAGATACAGTAAAGCATTGGTAATTTAGAAACTAATTACGTTAGTTATACTTAAAGTCATTAGGTTTTGTCCCATTTGTAGTCAATCAGAGATGTAGTCTGATAAAAACAAATTAAAGCTCTCTTAAGAGAAGATGTCGTGACATCTCTACGATTTGTCACCTTTGTTTATTTATAAACAGGTTTAAACTTCTACTTCAGTTTAGAATAGTAAATCCCGGATATATCGACAAAATAATGTTTGCAATGAAATTATTTCTATTTATTATTTTTTATATGAAAGCTAAACTCAACATTTTAGTTTCGAATATACAGGCACATCTCTAATTGTAATGCTACCCATTTGTATCCGAGAGGAGAAAATAGTAATAAAATACTAGTGTAACAGCTTCCCTGACGTATATGAAAATAAATGCCATCCATTTTTGTACCTGGCCGGCACTTCTACCTACATTATAGATAATGAAACCAACAGTGAATTCCTTTTGAAATTGTTATTATTGATATATACATAATAATGACACGTTTATAATACGATGAGTGCCACGTAAATGCACAAAATAATATAAGTGAAACTGCAATTACATCGACAGTAACAAAAAAATCAACCAAGTGTGAGTCAGAACTCGGCAATTGGTGTTCAGTACTGTCATTTATTTTACAGGTGACAGTACTCCTTTCATTTAAATATTGCTGAATCTGTAACTTAGAAAATTAAATTTATTGTTTAAATACAAAATTGAGTAATTGAAAAAGTTCCCTATTATGTATTTAATTTTTCCGCAATATTCTACCCTTCCGTATACGGCAAAATGCACACTGACAGATAAACATATAAACATACGTCCATTAACAGAGACATGTGGGGCGTAGATACTATCAATATCTGATGCGCTGGTGGTGGTGGTGTGGTTGCTGGGGGTAGAAAGTAAAAGGTCGCGTGGTCTCGAGACAAGGGCCTTCAGCTATCGGGATCGCGTGGAAAGCTTCCTCTGAAGGGACGCTTCGGGTCTTCGGCCCTGAGGTTTGCGTTTAAGACATAGGAGAAGGGGTGATATCGTGGGCCCACTTAGAGACCTTAGCCCTCAGGCTTAGGCCTTCAGCCTTGCCCAAAACTTGAGGGGGGGTGACCTACCTGGCCACTCTAATAGAAGCTCCGAGTCTTTGACCCTCCGCTGGGCTCGGTCTGCGCGGCCTCCCAGACTGGAGCTCGCCCTTCGGGCTCGCCTTTTTTCTTTTATATAATCATGAGCCCCCAAGTCCCCGCATGCCAAATCTCAGTGTGCTCAGACTCTTGAAATTTGACAAAAATGTTTTTGGCCAAAATAACATTTTAAGTATTATCCGATTGAAAGTTTCTATGTCATTTGGTCGAGCACTACCTATACTTATATTTACTCACCTCTTACCATTTTTCATACAATTACCCGGACATTTTTTTTAGCTGGAATTATTTCTTGATTTTAGGAATCTGGGGACCCACATTTCAGCATAATTTAATTTTTTTGCAGCTAGGGCCATTTTGAAATTTTGAATTTTCCTCTGTAGCTCGAATTTTAGATACCTAGCTACTTTTATTGGTTCTATATATTATTTTCTGGTAATAATCAAAATTGTTGTCGATAATGCATAAAATGGATACAAACTTAATCATAAAAAGGATATCGGTAAATTGATTGGAAATATTATAATACAGTATGAAGGGTCAAAAGCTCTTCTTCCCTCATAATAGAGACTTTTGACATTTTTATCTTTTGATTCTGACTGTACTCTGATAATAACAAGCAACTTCGTTATTGCGACCGTACTAAAAGCGTGGCTTTTAATTTAAATGCAGCCAGTTTGTTTATAAATAAGCAATGAAGTGTTATACTTGAACCTCTAGAGCAAGCTAAATTAATTTACACCGGGCTGAATTTCTACATGAGTCCCCTGGGAGAACTGTTTCAGCTGTTGGTAATCACATGTGGGTTGTGCTGTTCAGTTGTTGTCAAATGCTTATTAACTTCTAGTTCGTGTCATTGAGATCTTTAGCAGATAATAAAACGTTATGAGGACTTAGGGGCTGTAAGTTACTTTTCATCACACTTGCTCGTATAGGGCATAGGCAGTTCTAAGCAGACGTATAGAGTAATTATAGCCGATTTACCTCTTGTGGGAGTTATGGATTTACATAACCTCCGAGGGACTTATGAGTTTGTGTATGATAAGCAGCTAACCACATAGGTTTGCCAAGAGCACCAACTCTGTGACAATATCATAGCATTAAATGTGATGTGATATTAAATTGTTCCTAATGAACTGCACAACTAATTAAAGGGAAACGAAGCAATGATTTCCGGAATAAAAACTATCCTATGTCCTTTCCCGGGACTGAAACTATATAGACAGACGGAGTAACATTCGCATTTATTCTAGCGATGTACACATCGCTACATACATGAAACTACTATTATAATTTCAAGCAACAAAAACTAATTTCCAACCTAGACATGCCGGATCCCATTGTGTATACAAAATTTCCTGGTATTCCAGCGTGGCGTTTTAAAATGAGAGCAAAACTACGTTTGTATGGAGAATTGAGCGTCCTGTGTGAACTTATTCTATTACTAGCTTTTTCCCGCGACTCCGTCCGCGTGCAACTCGTTATATCGTCGGCTAATAGTGTAAACCTGCTACCGTCATATTATGAAAGTTAACAGGAGAGGCAAAAAACATGATTGAAATTAAATTTTAAACCCCGAAGAACGGGGAAAAATCCTTGGGTTAACTTTTTCCCCTAATTCCAAAATAAAAGAGAGGCAAAGCCTTTTGGTTATCTATTTTTTACGATGACTTTTCTAACTTAACTGTATTTAGCAATCAAATGACGTTTTAAATTATGGATTGAGCAGTGTCTCGAGAAAAAGAAAGTAAATAGATCTTCATGTAAATAAATAAATACATAAATAATACATAAATAAATAAATAAATAAATAAATAAATAATAAATAAATATATAAATAATAAAATAAATAATCAAATAAATAAATAAATAAACAAATAATCAAATAAATAAATAAATAAATATTAGGGGACAATTTTTACACAAATTGAACTAGTCCCATAGTAAGCTCAGTAAGGCTTGTGTTATGGGTACTAGACGACGATATATTTAATAGACATATACTTAAATACATAGAAAACATCCAAGTCTCAGGAACAGATGTCCCTGCTCACCACAAAAACAAATGCCCTTACCGGGATTTGAACCCGGGACCTCTAGCTTCGGAGGCAGTGGCACTACCAACTAGGCTAAACAGGGCGACAAAAAAAAAGGTATTTACTTAATATACAAAGAAACTTCTTGAAAGAAACTAAATGAAATCTTCTGAAATAAATAAATATATATATTGGGTGTTGTGCGAAAATATTCATCATCATCATATCAGCCGAAGGACATCTATCCACTGCTGGACATAGGCCTCCCCAAAGAGTGCCACAATGCCCGGTCCTACGCCACCCGCATCCAGCAAACTACAGCGACTTTCACCAGGTCATCTGTCCATCTGGTGTGGGGCCTACCCACGCTGCGCCTTCCGGTAAGTGGTCGCCACTCGGGAACCTTTCCGCCCTAACGGCCATCGTTTCTACGTCCAATGTGCCCCGCCCACTACCACTGAAGTTTCGGAGGGTTATGTCAGATAATTGGGTTCTACTGCGAATGGCCTCATTTCTCATGCTATCACGCTGAGATACTCCCAGCATAGCCTTCTCCCTTGCTCTTTTGGTGACTTTAAGCCCTTTTATGAGGCCCATAGTAAGCGACCACGTTTCAGTGCCCATTATGTCATCACTGGCAACACACACTGGTCAAAGACTCCCGTCTTGACACAGTGTAATAAAAACCTTTTGAAAATATGAAAAATACCTGCTAAGTACGTTTATCGCGATAGTAAGAATAAAAACTCTCATTAATTTTGATAAGAGGTTAAACTAACCCCAAAACAGTGATTGTATTGGATTTACAGCTCAAAAGCTACGGAACATTAATAAAAAACAATAATAGTACATACCTTTGCGATGTTACACTTCTTCGTTTACATCAAAAACACGAAACAAAGTTCGTTTACAAAAAACATCAAAAATCAAAATTCTTACGAAAATGGCGGGTATATTGAATAGCGGTATATAACTTTTAAACTCGTGGAGTTGACTATTTTTTATTATTTTTTTATTATTTATTTTATACAAAAGTAGAATTACAGAGTACAATATGCTTATCTGCCAAACTGCATGACAGTTTGTTGGCAGAAAACTTAAGCCCTCAAATACTGTATGAACACATATGAGTACACTTATTCTAGTCTTCATCATGTGATTTAAGAAATTTGTTAAAATAACTGGCAGGAGCTGTTTTTCTCAGACGATACATCTTTTTTTCTACATAATGGTGGGTAAAACGATAGATTTAGCGGGTTTACACTCTGAGCAAACGATATTATAGAAATAAATACGGCGTTATTGACGGCCTGTTTAGCCTAGTTGATAGTGACTCTGCCTCCGAAGCTGGAGGTCCCGGGTTCGAATCCCGGCCAGGGCATTTATTTGTGCATTTATCACGGATATTTGTTCTTGGGTCTTGGATGTTTTATATGTATTTAAGTATGTATTTATCTATATAAGTATGTATATCGTCATCTAGTACCCATAGTACAAGCTTTGCTTAGTTTGGGACTAGGTCGATTTGTGTAAGATTGTCCCCCAATATTTATTTATTTATTTATTTATTTTAGTTAAATGCTATTTTATTGTTGTAGGCGCCCAAATAAACTTTTATCCCGTTTTCACCCCCTAAGGAACGATTTCCGAAATAAAAACTATCCTATTTCCTTTCCCGGAACTCAAACTATCTCTGTATCAAATTTCATCTAAATCGGTTAAGCGGTTTAAGCGTGAAGAGGTAACAGATAGACAAACAGACGGGTGACTTTCGCATTTTTAATATTAGTATGGAGTATGGATGGATATGGAAGTATGGATATGGATAGTATGGATTAGTATTGGTATAGATGTAGGACTTCTCAAATTACTTCTAACATGTGAAACAGTGACATAATAATCAAATAGTCACGTAGCATGTTGTTGTTCAATGCTATTGTATTATCCCTTTAGTTGGGCTATGTGATTAAATTACTACAGTCTAGACACGGCAGCTCACAGCGAGACGTGGCTCGCATAAATTCTACGTCTTCACCAAATATAATTTATGAGGGAACTTATCACGACAGAAATTCTCGATACAATATATGACCCGCTACAACGTCCATAGCTCTGGGAATTTGGGTTTGGTAGCTGATATAAAAGGGATATATAAAACACTGGTATATGCTTTTAATTAAAGCTTTAAAAATACCTACCCTGTAATGCTCTTCATGCCTCCAAATTAGAATTTTAGCTAAATTAAAAAAATCAACTTTTTCTAGGAAATTTAAATTTGAGCAAATGTAAAAAGAAGCGGCAGTACGTTAGTGGGAAATAAGCTGCAGGGCTTAGCACATAGACGCATAGTAGCATGTCTGTGCGACTTCTACAAATTGTAGATCGGTGAGTGTGCTCAGGAGCTCCATGACCTCATACAGCCTTCCCCCTTCTTCCATCGGACATCCAGACGTACGGCTGGTTACCATCTTTACCTGATCGAAATTCCTCTAATTCGAACCAAGTGCTTTGCATGATCTTTTATAATGCGCACCTGTGTACGGAAAATGCACAGCAATTCTTAAATCGTATGCAATAGATGTAAAGGCCTATGATGACTTCTAAGGTTTGGAATTCTCTGCCGGGGTCTGTATGAGTTAATATAAACTAGACCTTTTTAAGGCACAAGTGAAAAGGCATTTTCTGGGTGAGCTCGCTTCATCGTCGGCCTCATCTTTGCCCCCTAGCTAGATGCTGGGCAATAGCAATCCCATTTTTAACAAAAAAAAAACCAGTAACTATATAGCACCGATTAAGGATTTTTTTATTTTAATTGACAAGTAATAATAGCCGTATATAAATTAACCTTTTGACACCAATTGTTGATATAGGATGACCAAATTGTATAAAATTACCTCACTAAAAACATTTCATGTAAAATTGGCGGCCAAGACTCACAAGCTCGTAAATAATGCTTCCGCTGTAAACAAAGTTATCAGATACCAGAAAAAGCCAAGTCCTAAAGCCTGACTTTACTTACCCTACACTTTGGTTTAAAAAGTATGGATTGGCGGTGTCATAGATCTATTGTTGCTTGTCCATAACATTGAACACAATGTGACGTACTTAATTTCCCATCGTAAATAAGTCCATCGGATCATCTGGCTAGGTTTTCAATATTATGAGATTATTACAGGGAAAGCATTATTTATGAACTTGTGAGACTTGGCCGCCAATTTTACATGCAATGTTTTTTGAGGATCTCTTTTCCTTTTGTAAGGTGCCTAGTTTACTTAATTTTCATGGTCTGTTGCGTTTCTTGCGCCACCAGCCTCCGAGCGAGTTGGTCTAAGGATGAACATGGACAAGACGAAGATTATGTCAAATGCCCATGTAGCACCAACTCCCGTAACAATCGGACACATTACGCTCGAAGTTGTAGACGATTACATATATCTAGGACAGACTGTCCAGTTAGGTAAGTCCAATTCGAGAAAGAGGTTAATCGTCGAATCCGACTCGGCTGGGCAGCGTTCGGGAAGCTACGGCACATCTTTTCGTCCAATATTCCGCAGTGTCTCAAGACGAAAGTCTTTCACCAGTGTGTGTTGCCAGTGATGGCATATGGTACTGAAACGTGGTCGCTTACTATGGGCCTCATAAGAAAGCTCAAAGTCACCCAAAGAGCAATGGGCTATGCTGGGAGTATCTCTGCGTGATCGCATCAGGAATGAAGTTATCCACAGCAGAACCAAAGTGACCGATATAGCCCTACGAATCGCTAAACTTAAGTGGCAGTGGGCGGGACACATAGCACGTAGAACCGATGGCCGTTGGGGCGGAAAGGTTCTCGAGTGGCGACCACGTACCGGAAGGCGTAGCGTGGGCAGGCCCCCCACACGGTGGACTGATGTCCTGGTAAGGGTCGCGGGTGTCCGCTGGATGCGGGTGGCGCAGGACCGGTCATTGTGGAAGTCTTTAGGGGAGGTCTATGTCCAGCAGTGGACGTCTTTCGTCTGACATGATGATGATGATGATGATGTTTTCTTTCTTGAGCGTCAGATATTTGTTTTTATCGTCTACTCTACGTCCAGGTAAGCTGTTGTGGTGAAATGTCCTAACTTGAATAAATATAATTATTATCCAACTTCAATATAACACTGTGAACTAAATCACGAGGCTCTAAACCAAACAAATACCTATGACTTTCATTGTGATCGGTTATAATTACTTACCTGTACTACAAAACTCCAAATTCTATTCATTTGTGAATAATTAATCCAGTTATCTCCCAAACCTTCATACCCTTTCAACTATCACAATAGCCTAAACTTAATCCAACCTCCCATTAACCGTGGTATACTGATGAAGCTATGAGAATTCTGTAGCAATCATTATTTTTAATTAAAGTAATCGATGGTGTCTACCCGGACTTTATCCGGACATCGGATCGCCGCATCATTAATCAAATGTACGGCATGGACGAAACGTTCACCACGATCATTCTGATCGGATTTTACGCTTGAGAAAATTTCAAGATAGTCAAGTGAAATTAGGCATAACGAAGTACACGCTGGGAGTATGTGGAAAAACATTCATGTTATAATGCTATTTGTTCACTGCAGCCGAAGGCAGTAATACCTACCATTGAATTTTTCAATAGATGAATTATACTTTAACTTACAAAACGACGCAACTGGAGCTGACAACTCGTATAGAGGTAAGCAAAAGATTGCAATTCGTATATAAGGAAAGCGCAAGGGTGCACGGTTGATGCACGGTGTGCCAAGAGTCAAGACAGACGTGAGACAGACCCTGGCGGCGGACTATCGTTGCAGAAGCGGAGGCTAATAGGGAAGACTTGGAGATCGAACAATCGAAACAATCGCGATGGCAGCGCACTGTGGAAATCGTCATTTAAAGGACACAGGACATTGAGAAGTCGAGAGTTAATTTTTCGGGTTCCATACCTTGATAGGAAAAAAAGGAACCCTTATAGGATCACTTTGTTGTCTGTCCGTCTGCCTGTCTGTCAAGACCCTTTTTCTCAGGAACGCGTAAAGGTATCAAGCTGGAATTTATATCAAATACTCAAGTCTACTGTCCCTTGGTGCTGTGAAAAAATCAAACTTCTAAGCCAACGTAATCAAAAGATACAGCCGTTTATGCCGCAAATTTTCGACACTCGCAAGGGAATCAAAACCTACAGGGTACTTCCCGTGAACTCAGAATCTTGAAAATTGGTACGAAGCAATGTCTTCTAGCAGAAATAAAAGAAAAATTGCGAAAACCGTAAATTTTTAGTTAAATCATAAAATATATTTTTTTACGGAACGCGGTGCGCGGGTCCGACTCGCACTTGGCCGGTTTTTTTATTGCTTAATCGGCCTATTTGGACAGTTGGACACTGTCTCCGAACCTAGAGGTCCCGGGTTCGAATCCTATGGGACTAGTTCGATTTATGTAAAAAAAATATCCGCTAATATTTTTTTTTTAAAACGTATGTACTTTCGGTTTTTGTGTTTGTCACTATGTATTTTGTTTACATAACACACAGTGAACTGAAAAAAAAGTAAGATATTGGTGTTCCGGCCTAGCAAATATACGCAGCCGCGGAATGCTGCTCGACATTACGAGTAATATCCAGGCGCAAAGGACGATTCCGGCCGTCAAATATGTATGGCTTACTTCACCAATCCGATCTTTTGTCAACAAGCACTATTTAAGGATTAAATTGTTATAAATATGATTTTGGAGTTTATCTAAGCTCCCTTATGTCCGTACAAGACATAAAATGGTGGCCCATGGAAAATAATATGGAATAACACAAATTTATTGAAGGAAACAAAGAAACACACAGCTCCGAGTTCCATCTTCATCGCCGCGTAATTTCGCTGAAACAAAAGGGTTGAAGAAAGACTTTGTGAAGCAGCTGAGAACAAAATTATCATCATATAGACATCTAAAATCACGTAGAAGACCAGTGAGTCATCAAAAGTTTCACACTTCGAGTGCAGTCTACAAAAAGAGATAAATGTCTTGGATTCCTTTATCCCTCCCAAATCATAACAGATACATTAAATTATCATAAAATAACATCAAATTTCATTAAATTAAGCTTCCAGTTGTTAGTTGAAATAGTGATTACCGAAATTCATTGAAGTAAGTAATAATGTTTTAAGAACAGTGAAATACATTGCCGTAATCATTGTACACATGTACCCACATACCTACTTCGAAAAAATATTTACACCACACCTTGCCAAAAAGCGCGTTTATCCGCACGCCGCACGTTCGGAAAAAACACTTTTCGGCCAAGTGGTGACGTAAAATTGTGTACAAAACACGGGTCGTAAAACAGAAAGCCCTCTCTCGCATATTTATGATCCTCGCCTGCGGCACGGGCCTCAAACATCTGCGATATCGGCCTTTCTTTGTTTTACAACCCTTGTATCGTAATGCACTATAATCTAGATTTACGTCGTTTTATCGTAATTTCATCGAGAATTAGTAAATATATAAATACAATTACCTACTTAATGTTAAATGGAATAAATTATAAAAAAATCATCTTGAAACTCCTATTTTTCGATGTTAATTTCACGTTAAATTCGTAGTGACATAGTATAGTCCCAATATATGTCCTGTTGTGTTTACGCTCTTCTCACGTATTTCGCCGACTGTTTCAGCACATTTTCTGCGCGGTACCACTTTTGGAAACGCTGGCAAAGAGAATACAATTGGAAAATCGACTGAACCAACCGCAAGAACCGCAACTGTTAAAACCGAAATGAGAAATGTCAGATCCAAGATTATACACAGTCAAATAAATATAGTACAATGTATAAAATAAAGAAATAACTTCATAAAGCCAGACATAGACACATAACCTGTGTATTTTTTGAAGGTGACATTGATTTGGTCTAATACTGATTATTTAGTTTATTTAACAAGAAAAGATTTTTACCAGCAGAACTAAATTATCTCAGCAAAACACACACAGCAGTCGACTCCAAATTTTCTCGGCAAATAACGTAATATTTTCATCCATAATTACATTTATTCGCTCCTTTCCCAAATCTCATTAAGTAGCGAAGCCAACCTATTCGAATAGCAACTTATAGGTACTTATAGCAATTTCTTTGATTTACGGGATTATACGAAAAATGTATCACCGTTTCCTCTAATCTGGTTACTAATGAAATAGGAGTCCTTTTGCGCACAAATTTATCAAAAACAAGAGGGAGCTTAGCCTAAATACAAAATACATACCAGACTAAATAGTAATTAGACTGGTAAAAACTGTCTGTATTTAGCCACACTAAAAAAACCTAGTATGTTGGAAAGTCGCTTTTCTTTGTAAGAACAGACCAGTTGAGACAAAGTAAAGGACACCGCTTGCTGGTATGGTATAGAAATGTGAATTTATATGAACTTTTTTTATACCACGTCAGTGGCAAACAAGCGTACAGCCCGTCTGATGGTAAGCAACCACTACAGCCTATGGACGCGTTTTATACACTTCTTTCTTGAAGACTCCCATACTGTACTCCCTTAAGAAAAGCTCATCAGGGAGCTCATTCAACAACCGGAGCGTCCAAGGGAGGAAATTCCTCTGAAACCGTATTAATTTGTTGTTGGAAATAGTACATTACGATACAAGGGTTGTAAAACAAAGAAAGGCCGACATCGCAGATGTTTGAGGCCCGACCCGCAGGCGAGGGTCATAAATATGCGAGAGAGGGCTTTCTGTTTTACGACCCGTGTTTCGTACACAATTTTACGTCACCACTTGGCCAAAAAGTGGGTTTTTCCGGACGCGCAGCGTGCGGCTGCTTCACATCATTTATAAAAATAGCTAAATACTTTTAACTGATATTATAGTATATGTATAGTGAGGCGTGATACTTCTATAACTAACTATGTAACGTTTATATTTCTCGTTCGCATCACAATAATTACCTTGTAACTTGGTCTTAAACGAACCACTACTCCCGACGATATTCCCGTTATAGTTTATTTTTCGCCACGCCGTGTGTACCGAACTAGCTTTTGTAATCATTTTTCAGAATTTCATAAAAGTAATTTTGGCACAACAAAGGCCTCGTTTTTGCCTAAGAAAACCCTTTCTGCGGAAAAATGTACCTTAGTTATTGTTCCGTCTAACAGATTTATATTTTTCCTTCACAAGAGCGGGCGCAAATACAAAGGTTCTTTGTTAATGGATCCTTTTTACAGTTGAATTTCTTTTTAATTAAAATTTTAAGGACTTCTATTCGTTTACGGTTGACGATTGCGACTCTTTTAACGCAAGTCGCCAAACGCTCGCTCTTATATCTCGCTCATTTTTTATAAACCAACCCTTATTCTTATTTTACATGAACAATTATTGAGGTCATTTCTTTACGTTTTAACACTTAGTTTAACGTGTGTGTGAGGCTGACGACAGAGGTCACAACTACAAAAAATGCAAAAACGTCTCGAAAGTAATTTACCTGTAGCGCACACAGTACGCGGGCGCCGCTAGGCCACGAACGCTTATATACAAAGTTAAGAATGCCATATCTGAGAATCAATGTTTCCTTATCTGAGCAGTACGGTGTTTCAAAAGACGCGTATTACTGACTTGATATAAATACGAGTATATGCAGATTTTTTATTTATTTGCTTTTTATAAGAAACAGTCTACAAAAGGCCATAGTCGGGTTTCCATAGTAAGGCGGCCCTTGATTCAATTTGACTCGGGGTTTTTTTGGTAAGTACCTCTTATGGTGAAGAATATTTATGCTGAGTATCAACATCCTACTAGTGACGGTTTTTGACTTATGATGTTTTGAAGTTTTTTCCTAAATGTATCTTTTTTCGGGATGTATTAAAGCGATTTGTTTCAAATTTTGAAATGATGTTCTTTATTTAGATAGGTATGCATCGAGACCCAACAAACTAATACTAGGTGTCATATAAAAAAAAGAAAAAAAGACAAAAAAATATAAACTTTTTTTATGTGGCTGTGAAGTAGTGACACCTCTAAATTTTTTTCTATTAATAGACCATACATTGGCCTACTATTTAGATTAATATCAAAATTTTCCAGGAGGTACTTCCTACCAAAAATCAACAAAATGTGTGGTCGAGTTCTGTATTCAATCGGCGTTTCTCAATGTAGTATACAAACTCTGGATGGAAAAGTTGGAAGGGGAAGACCTCGGCGAACGTACTCCGACCAAATCGGAGACATTCTGCAGAAAGGCCAGGTCAGGAGTACCCTAAATCGGCGCGCATGCATGAAGAATGTTATGAAAGTTCATGAAGCGAAAGTTGTATGTCAGGATCGTAGCAAGTGGAAATCCGTGATCTCTGCCTACCCCTATGGGAAACAGGCGTGATTATATGTATGTATGTATGTATGTCTTAAATACGACACAATGCTAAGAAAACTCAAACATAATCGAAGAGTTTGTACACTATTTTGAGAAACGCCGATTGAATACAGAACTTGACCACACATTTTGCTGATATTTGGTATGAAGTATCGCCTGGAAAATTTTGATATTAACGCAAGTAGTAGGCCAATGGATGGTCTATTACTAGAAAAAAAATTAGAGGTGTCACTATACTTCACAGCCACATAAAAATAGTTTTTTTTTTGTCTTTTTTCCCCTGTTTTTCTATATGACAATTAGTATTAGTTTTTTTGGGTCTCGATGCATATCTAAATAAAGAACATGATTTCAAAATTTGAAACAAATCACTTTAATACATCCCGAAAAAAGATACATTGTAGAAAAAACTTCAATAAATCATAAATCAAAAACCGTCACTAGTAGGATGTTGATACTCAGCATAAATATTCTTCACCATAAGAGATACTCACAAAAAAAACCCCGACTCAAATTCATCCCAGGGCCAACTTACTATGGAAACCCGACTATGGCCTTTGCTTGTTTCTTACAATTTGGACTAGGAGATTCCTTTATTTATGTAATGAAGTTTTTCCTGTTCATGAGGCAGGATATGCGATCTAGCCACGTGGCAGCGTATCCAGCCAAGTTCACCCCAGGAACTGGCGGACAGCAGCCGTGTGTTATTTTACACGAACCGTTTGACCCCACAATAACTCCGAATCTATCTAACATAAAAATATGAAATTTGGTACATGTATTAAGATCCTTTAGAACAACTAGAACCCAAAATTTTATAAATATAGATTTAATAGTTATGGAGATATTAAATTGCTTAAAACGGCATTTTGATTCACTAGTAATCAAAAACCTAACCCACTTCCAGGTGACCTAGAAAGCTGAAATTTGGCACGCAGCTTGGTAATTGTGTGTATACACCAGAAAAATTAGCATATCTAGCAGTATGTTATAATACCTTAAAGCTGTTGGATATTTAAGAAAACTGCCAAGTTAAAGCTACTGGTACTTTTTAAGATCGAATGCACGAGTTACTATACAAAATACCCAAATCGCTATAAGTGCACCTTAAATACTTGAAGAGTTCCCTCGATTTTTCCAGAACCCAATAATATATAGGATTTACCTGATAACTATGGGATCACCCCTGAAGTAAACTGTTTAAAAAAAAGAATTTTCCAAATCAGTTAATAAATGACGGAGTTCTGAGGTAACTAGCGTAAAGAATAATAATAATAAAACTTATAAAAAATTCACTGTTTTCTAATTTTTTCTGGTGTATACACACAATTACCAAGCTGCGTGCCAAATTTCAGCTTTCTAGGTCACCTGGAAGTGGGTTAGGTTTTTGATTACTAGTCAATCAAAATGCCGTTTTAAGGAATTTAATATCTCCATAACTATTAAATCTATATTTATTAAATTTTGGGCTCTAGTTGTTCTAAAGGATCTTAATACATGTACCAAATTTCATATTTTTATGTTAGATAGATTCGGAGTTATTGTGGGGTCAAATGTGGCTCCAAACGGTTCGTGTAAAATAACACACGGCTGCTGTCCGCCAGTTCCTGGGGTGAACTTGGCTGGATACGCTGCCGCGTGTCTAGATCGCATATCCTGCCTCATGAACAGGAAAAACTTCATTACATAAATAAAGGAATCTCCTAGTCCAAATTGTAAGAAACAAGCAAAGGCCATAGTCGGGTTTCCATAGTAAGTTGGCCCTTGGATCAATTTGAGTCGGGGTTTTTTTGTGAATACCTCTTATGGTGAAGAATATTTATGCTGAGTATCAACATCCTACTAGTGACGGTTTTTGATTTATGATTTATTGAAGTTTTTTCTACAATGCGTCTTTTTTCGGGATGTATTAAAGTGATTTGTTTCAAATTTTGAAATCATGTTCTTTATTTAGATATGCATCGAGACCCAAAAAAACTAATACTAATTGTCATATAGAAAAACAGGGAAAAAAAAAAAATCTATTTTTATGTGGCTGTGAAGTATAGTGACACCTCTAATTTTTTTTCTAGTAATAGACCATCCATTGGCCTACTACTTGCGTTAATATCAAAATTTTCCAGGCGGTACTTCATACCAAATATCAGCAAAATGTGTGGTCAAGTTCTGTATTCAATCGGCGTTTCTCAAAATAGTGTACAAATTCTTTTTTTTAAACAGTTTACTTCAGGGGTGGTCCCATAGTTATCAGGTAAATCCTATATATTATTGGGTCCTGGAAAAATCGAGGGAACTCTTCAAGTATTTAAGGTGCACTTATAGCGATTTGGGTATTTTGTATAGTAACTCGTGCATTCGCTCTTAAAAAGTACCAGTAGCTTTAACTTGGCAGTTTTCTTAAATATCTAGCAGTATGTTATAATACCTTAAAGCTGTTGGATATTTAAGAAAACTGCCAAGTTAAAGCTCAAAATGCATTAAGCCGCAGTAAATTAGTTTTACTGTAAACAATGTAGTGCCGGACTTGGCACCATTTCAGAAAAACTACGGAACTTGGCACCCATTTAGATCTCATTTATTTTGTCGGTGAAGACGACAACCAAGCATCGCATATTCTTAATATTGAACATGGCTCCCATTTTCACATTTATGTTTTTGATGGGATGTTTTTAAAAAGACTCGAATTCCATTTTGATGACCACTACGTTTTTCATTTATTTATATTCAAAGGGTTAAATTTTTGTTACGGTTCAAACCATTTCAACGAATTTTGAATAAAGATTTTCAGCCAGTGTTAATTCATTCAATCGAATTAAATATGCAATCACTGTGTGCCTACTGAGCCGAAATGAATACCGTCACTAACAAATTATTTCGAATATTTATTCGTGTTTTGGTTACATATGAAGGCTTTTTACGAAAATAATATAATAAAAAAAATATATATATGTAAACGAGGTTCATAGCTCCTCGTTTAACTTGTCTATGATAGTTATTCCGCGAGTTGTCAGTTAGGTTTTGAATTGACAAGATATGTAAAAAACTTAATGTCATATTTTAATCTAATAAAATAATTATAATAAATAGAGAATGTAACGGAATATTAGCATTAAATGTTGTTTCTCTTTTCAGGTAGTGTTCAGTTAATAGTGTACGTGATATTATACTTTATTTTTAACATTGTAATTAATAAAACATACTCTTTTCAGAGCAACACAATTTTGTTTGTATTTCGTAGTTCCTACGATAGATAATGATATTATAAAACAACATTTCTACGGCTAATACGACATACGACAACGATGGAGAAATTGAGGTTCGAGTTCGTAGTTAAATCGAGTGAAGATCCGAAAACAAATATAATCGGCATTACTTCAATTACGGATGCCGATAAACGTGTCTTTTTAATCCCGGAAAAATTTCAACCGGTAAGACTACATGATACGATTTTAACAACACCAGCTTTTCAGAAGGTAAGAAATACCTTGCAAAGAAGACACGACAAGCGCCAAGTGTGGATTTCTGTGACACCCGAAATAAGTAAAATTTACATGGATGAAGATGGAAATATGCAATTCCAGGGATATTTGTTGGAGGAGATTACACCCGAAGTTCGGGAACAGACTCCGGCGGTTGGGATTTCAGGAGAGACATTAACAAAAATGCTGGAAAACATTGCTGGAATGAAGGACGTGTCTAAGCCTCAGAATATAAGAAGTTTAACTGAGAAATTCGTTATAGAAAAATTTGGCAGAAAAACGTCAAACGTGTGTCAATGGATGGCCAATTTTGAAACTGAGTGTAACCGATTAGGAATAGAAGAAGATTCGAAGAAGATTGAAGCTTTTAGGTTATTTTTGGAGGACTCGTGTCTCGACTGGTATAGTTCAATGCTTATAAAATTTACAGTCGACTCGGAATGGTCGATGTGGTCAAAAATATTTTGTGAAACTTATGCGGACAAAGGTTGGTCGTCAGTCAGGTATGCTATGTCTTTCAGATATATACAGGGTTCGTTACTAGAATACGCGTTAAAAAAAGAACGTCTTCTACTGGAGATAAATAAAAAAATGGACAAAACCACACTGATAGATCTTATAGCTACAGGGTTGCCCAATTATGTAGCTAACAAAATTGACAGAGAAAACTTGAGAGAGACCACAGATTTATTCAATAATCTCAGGGGTTTAGAACATTTGGTGGTAAAAAGGATTACAGAAAAGAAAACAGTTGTTTTTGAGAATAAAATTAAGGAAATAAAATACCGACCATGCAGAATCTGTGAAAAAGAAAACAGAATAAATCGGTACCACCCCGAATCATTGTGCTGGTTCAAGAACAAAATTAGTGACAATTTAAAACGAGACCAAATAAGAACTGTTAATAATTCTCAGTTGGAGACAGAATTGAATGAAATAGATCCAAAAAACTAGAAATCCCGCCATTAATCAAAATTAACTTATTGATAAATGACACTTTAGAGGTTTTTGGCGTTTATGATTCTGGATCAAATGTATCTTTAATAAATTCTAAATTGTTGTCGTTGAATGATAATGCAATTAGGAATAATAGTAAGACTGCAAATTTAAAAACGATTAATGGCGTAAAAAAATCTATAGGGATAGTGACTTTAAAGATAAAAATCTTAAATATGGAAAATACTATAAATGTTTTTGTGATTGATGAGGAAAATTTTGACTACGATTTCTTGGTTGGATTAGATTGTATTCAAAAATTTCGCCTCACTCAAAACGAAAACTTGAAAGTTACACAAAATATTGATACTTTAAAGAATGATAATAATGAGAAGGTAGTATGTGCCGAATCTGAAACAATTCCTGACATTTCAGGTAATAGAATAAAAGAGAAAATATATAGTAAGGATGTGAGTAACTTAGTAATAAGGGAAAGTAAAACAAATAAAGAGTATAAAATAAATTTTAATGAACACATAGAGGTTGATAATTTTAATATTTTCATAAATCATCTCGACCATCAGCAACAGTCTGAAATAGAGGAATTGATAGGCAAATATACATCACTTTTTGCCAAAGATAAATACGATATAGGCACTGTAAAGGACTATGAGGCACACATAGATTTATTAATAGATAAGTATTGTTGTAAAAGACCTTATAGGTGCACTATTGAGGATAAAAGAGAAATAGAACAGCAAATATCAAAATTATTAGAAAAAAAATTAATCGAAGAGTCTTATAGTCCTTTTGCCGCGCCAGTAACATTAGCCTACAAAAAAGAAGATGGAAGAAAATCTAGATTGTGTATAGACTTTCGTGACTTAAATAAAATTGTTGTCCCTGAGTCACAACCATTTCCACTAATTGAAGATTTAATGATCAAAACTAGAGGTTGTAAGTTCTTCTCAACACTGGATATAAACTCGGCATTTTGGTCAATTCCTATGAAAATAGAAGACAGGAAAAAAACTGCGTTTGTTACTCAAGAAGGACACTTTCAATGGACATGTTTGCCGTTCGGTTTAAAGACTTCGCCGGCCATTTTTCAGAGGATATTAAGCAGCATTATAAGAAAAAATGGCTTATCCAAATTCACTGTCAATTACATAGACGATATTTTGGTATTTTCCAAAACATTTCAAGAGCACATTAGCCACTTGTCGTTGCTATTGGAAGCAATTTCAAAAGAAGGTTTCAGACTGAAATTCTCAAAATGTAACTTTGCTCAGGATTCGGTAAAATATTTAGGACACATAATCAAAAATAATACAATTACTCCGTTGAAAGATAATTTAACTGCCATAAAAGACTTTCCTATACCAAAAACACAAAAAAATGTCCGTCAGTTTTTGGGTAAAATAAACTTTTACGGGAAATACGTGCCAAATATATCTATTCTATTAGACCCTCTCCACAGTTTGCTACGAAAGGGACAGACATTTATTTGGTCTAAGGCATGTCAAGAAGCTTTTGACACTATAAAAAAACTATTATGTATGAAACCTATATTAGCAATATACGATCCGGAATTACCAATACATATTTATTGCGATGCATCAATACAAGGTATTGGCGCAGTTATGAAACAACCACAATCTAATGGAGAGGAAAAGCCATGTGCATATTTTTCGAGGAAATTGAATGATACACAGAAAAAGAAAAAAGCTATATATCTGGAATGTTTAGCGATAAAGGAAGCAGTAAAATACTGGCAACATTGGCTTATAGGCAAAAGGTTTACGGTTTTTTCTGATCATAAGCCATTAGAGAAAATGAACATTAAGGCGAGAACTGATGAAGAATTGGGAGACCTAACTTATTACCTGTCTCAGTTTAGCTTTGACGTAATATATTCCCCTGGAAAATACAATTTAGAAGCTGATTGTTTGAGCAGGAACCCGGTATTAGAACCAGGTGACAATCAAGAAAATAGTTTAAAAATTGTGAATTTTATTCAACTAAAAGACATAATAAATGATCAAGAAAAAAATGACGAAATAATACATAATAAAGATAAACTAAAACAAAAAAATAAAATATACTATAAAAATATAGGAAAAAAGGAAAAAATTATCTTATCTGCAGAGTTCTGTAAAAAACTTATAGAAAATATACATTACTACTACTGTCATATAGGCATACAACAAATAGAAAAGAAAGTTAAACCATTTTATACATCCAGAAATTTGACGAGCATTATCAGAAAGGTTTGTGACGAATGCGAGATTTGCATAAGAAACAAATCTAGAGGAAAATACAAATATGGGTTAATGTCACACTTAGGCCCTGCTACTTGTCCTTTTGAAATTATATCTATAGATACTATTGGTGGATTTGGTGGATCTCGTTCTACAAAGACATATTTACATTTACTAGTGGATCATTTTACGAGATATGCGGTTATTTTGACTTCTAAAACCCAGAGCTCAAATGATTTCATAAAGCTTGTACAAAAAGTGATACCGGGAAATAAGGTTGGCATGATTATATCCGATCAGTACCCGGGAATCAATTCACGAGAGTTCAAAACATTTTTAGAAAGTGAAAATATTCAAATTATCTTCACGGCAGTAAATGCTCCATTTTCTAATGGTTTAAATGAAAGGTTAAACCAAACGTTAGTTAATAAAATACGGTGTAAATTAAACGAAAAAAAGGAAAAATTGGCTTGGACTACTATTGCTCACGAATGTGTCTTAAAATATAATGAAACGGAACATACTGTTACAGGTTTTTCACCAAGGTATCTACTAGAAGGGAAAAATTTTGATATCTTACCGGATGAATTGAAACAAGAATATACAACTAGAGATTTATTACGAGATAGACAAATAGCGTTAGAAAATAGTATAAAATCACACAATTATAATAAAAAACAATTTGACAAAAATAGGAAGAAGTGTGAATTGAAAGTAGGAGATTTGGTTTATGTTGAAAATGGAAATCGGTTAAATAGGAAAAAACTTGATGAAATAAAAATTGGTCCTTATGAAGTTGTGGAAAAAATGTCAAACTCGATTTACAGAATAAACACAGGTCACAAGAAACATGAATCAAATCTTTTTCATGTTACAAAATTAGTTCCTGTTCCATAAAAATAGAAACAAAATAAATAAATGTACTCAGTGAGGGGGGGGAGATGTAAACGAGGTTCATAGCTCCTCGTTTAACTTGTCTATGATAGTTATTCCGCGAGTTGTCAGTTAGGTTTTGAATTGACAAGATATGTAAAAAACTTAATGTCATATTTTAATCTAATAAAATAATTATAATAAATAGAGAATGTAACGGAATATTAGCATTAAATGTTGTTTCTCTTTTCAGGTAGTGTTCAGTTAATAGTGTACGTGATATTATACTTTATTTTTAACATTGTAATTAATAAAACATACTCTTTTCAGAGCAACACAATTTTGTTTGTATTTCGTAGTTCCTACGATAGATAATGATATTATATATATATATAAACGAATAAATCAGTCGTTTATCCATATATTCTCGTGCAAAAGCCTTTTGTGATATTTTGAAATTCTATCCACATCAACAAAGCCTACAGGCATGTAACAGATTTTAAATAATAGGTATTCACAGGAAACACTTTTTTTGTTTTGCTCTCCAATTGCTCAGATATAATCTGTCTGTTACCAAATAATGGACAATTCACACCAAACGGCCGGATTCGACGTGCACCCCACCATACAGAGGTTAAATTTCTCAATTGAATGCAGCGGTCGACTGCCGCCGGCTGTGCCGTTACCGTTTCGCTTCGAGCTCTGGCTTCTGTATGGAGGATTCGAATTCCTTTGACTTTGGTGAGGTGCGCGCCGACTCCAGCCGTTCGTTGTGAATCGTCCATAATATTAATATTAGAATATAAGAAATGGCAAGTTGAATGGTTAGAAGTCAATCAGGAATCATCAGGATTTTCGTTTGACTAATGTTAGAGTTAAATATGAAAAATGTATTGACTTATTTGGTACTCTGTTTATGTTCTTTCGAAATGACAATTAGTTATTTTCAGAATACGTAATCCTCCAACCAAGGGTTTCGTAGCTTTAAGGCGGTGCATTGGAAAATCTAGTATTCTCTGGAATGCCGTACTGACCAAATTAGGAGATTATACGGGCTGATTGTCAGATACATCGTTCTTGACTAGTACCCATAACACAAGCCTTATTGAGCTTACTATGCTATGGGACGAGTCGAATAATAATAATGGTTCCAATTTGTGTCAAAAAATTGTCCCTGAATATTTATTTATTTATATGATTGTTTCTTTGACAAGAGCCGAAACATCATCATGTCACCCGAAAGACGTCCACTACTGGACATAGGATAGGCCTCCCTCAAAGACTTCCACAATGACCGGTGCTGCGCCACTCGTATCCAGCGGACTCCCGCGACCCTTACCAGATCATCAGTCCACCGTGTGGGCCTGCCCACGCTACGCCTTCCGGTACGTGGTCGCCACTCGAGAACCTTTCCGCCACAACGGCCAACGGTTCTACGTGCTATGTGCCCCGCCCACTGCCATCTAAGTTTAGCAATTGGAAGGGCTATATCGGTCACTTTGGTTCTGCTGCGGATAACTTCATTCCTGATGCGATCACGCAGAGATACTCCCAGCATAGCCCTCTCCATTGCTCTTTGGGTGACTTTGAACCTTCTTATGACGCCCATAGTAAGCGACCACATTTCAGTACCATATGTCATCACTGGCAACACACACCGGTCAAAGACTTTCGTCTTGAGACACTGCGGAATATTGGACGAAAAGATGTGCCGTAGCTTCCCGAACGCTGCCCAGCCGAGTCGGATTCGACGATTAACCTCTTTCTCGAAGTAATCTACCTAGGACTTAAAATAGTATAAATTAAATAATACATGCACATCTGTCTTCACATAAAGACGCGAGACTAGAGTTCTGTTAAAGAATATTTTGACTATTATAAAACTTGAATAATATTGTATTTAGTCTTAAGTGATTGAATTTTATTGGTTGACATTATAGCATTTTATTTGTAGTTTCATTCAAATTTTGCATGCCAGTTGCTGGTGAAATGTGTGTGTCTCTATGATAAATGTATACCACCTTCTGTACCACGTTTTAAGCAAAATAAATATCTTTATCTTTGAAAGCAAAAACATATTAATACAGTCAAGAATATTATACATTTATTATTAAAATTTTATAAAATCTTTTTAAGGCATTATCAGAACTAGAACAGACAGGCTAATAAATACAGACAGGACAATACAGACAGGATAATAAGGCATCTCTCAAACAGGCTAGTTTTAAGTATGATCTTTATTGGGTCTAGCTGCCATTGCAGTATAACCTTAATTAGGTAGGTTAGGTAGGTCAAGGTCAACAGTGAGTAGCGTGAGAATAGACAGGTTAGGTCGCGTGTATTAGCAGAGATAAGGAGTCCAATGATCCTACCAGCCCCACATTAAAGTTCTAGGGTTGCTTGCGGAACATAACTTACTCGGGGTCCTACCTGAGACGACCACAAGGCCAAACTTCTTTATAAAGTTCGTTTTTCTCAAAACGACACTAGTAAAAGGGCCTTTAAAATTAGAGGAGTGGGTTAAATAAATATTTTTCTTTATATATGCTTGGTGCATCATAAGTAGTTAGCTGTAGTAAAATGTAAGTATTAACTAATACGCGATGTAAGAGCTTCGCGCACAGCTTAGGGTGTCGTCCGTCAAAATCAACTTGTCTACGAATTACTTTTTCCCGGCCTCTGCAATAATGTACTTATTTCTTTAGAGACGAGCTCTCTAAAAGGACATTTTATTCGCCCAGGAATGAGTTTCGGTCTCACACTACCGTGCTATTGCGTGGACAAACACTGAGTCGGACTTAATATAAATTACGCTCTCAAGCAAATATGTGGTTTCCATTAGTGCGTTAAGGCAAATATAAATCATTATCGCCGTTCCTTCTTTTTTTACCTTCATTTCCTTTAATCCAATCAATAATGACTGTGTCCAATCAATATGTTACAGTAATGTCATAACTTGAATAACTGACATCATTACCATCATTATAGTTTCTGGATCGCATTATTTTTTTATTATTTCCCGTATTTTGACCTAAAACTACGCTCCAGCTTACTTGAAATTGGCTTCCAATCAATTTTAAACTTAATTTAAAGTTGGGATTAAGAGTCGGCAGTAAGCTCGGTTCTCCACACAAACGTAGTTACGCTCTCATTTTAAAACGCCATGCATTACAGCGATTATTAAGGTTTTCAAGCAAGACGTAAAAAACTCAAAAACTCGCTGTATTTCTTTTTCTATTACAATTTCTAGCAACAGAAACTAATTTCCGACCTAGATATGGCGGCTCCCATTGTATATACAAAGTTTCATGTTATTTCAGTAAGGCGTTTTAAAATGAGAACGAAACTACGTTTGTATGCAGAATCGAGTTCAGCCGAGCGTACTGGGGACTCTTAATAGTAGAACTCGAGTGAAAAGCTCGTTATGGATTACACTAAATTTTAACGTTGCCTGAAGTAATATGTACTTAAGTATTTTTTTAGACCCGAGGGAGTGAGTTTATTTATTTAAAAAACAATGAAAACTTATTATAACTTATTATAACTGGGCTGGGTAACGTCCCCAGAGAGCTGGCAGCATTGCTACGATAATTATACTTATTTATTTATTTGGAAGGTACATTTTACAGACATAGTATATGTATGACTATATACATATTAACTGCATGATCCATTCGCTCAGTATTCAGTAGCATATATAGACTAGCATGATATCCTAATAAAAGTGCACACAACTCGATTAGTATGAGTAAATTAACACATCATTCACCATATGCACATACAACACTACGAGTATGCTGTCAAGTCGACTAACTCAGATCAGAGTTCATTACAGGATTAAATCTATACAATTTGACATCCAACCCAACTTCGAGAAAACCTCTTCTTCGAGATGTGCATGTATTATTTAATTTATACTATTTCAAGTCCTAGGTCTACCTAGTAGTAATCTATTACTTCGAGAAAGAGGTTAATCGTCGAATCCGACTCGGCTGGGCAGCGATCGGGAAGCTACGGCACATCTTTTCGTCCAATATTCCGCAGTGTCTTAAGACGAAAGTCTATGACCAGTGTGTATTGCCAGTGATGACATATGGTACTGAAACGTGGTTGCTTGCTATGGGCCTCATAAGAAGGCTCAAAGTCACCCAAAGAGCAATGGAGAGGGCTATGTTGGTCGGTTGGGAGTTTCTTTGCGTGATCACATCAGGAATGAGGCCATCCGCAGCAGAACCAAAGTGACCGATATATCCCTACGGATCGCTAAACTTAAGTGGCAGTGGGCGACTGGGCGGGGCACATAGCACCTAGAACCGATGGCCGTTGGGGCGGAAAGGTTCTCAAGTGGCGACCACGTACCGGAAGGCGTAGCGTGGGCAGGCCCCCCTCACGGTGAACTGATGACCTGGTAAAGATTGCGGGTATCCGCTGGATGCGGGTGGCGTAGGACCGGTCATTGTGGAAGTCTTTGGGGAGGCCTATGTCCAGCAGTGGACGTCATTCGGCTGACATGATGATGAAGTTTGACATTGTATAACAGTCATACTCTTTTTCAGCCAGCTAATGATGTAGATAGAACACTAGTAACAGCAGGTTGATCAGAGGAGATAAACTTCTTAGGTTGGTAATAAATGACTATAAAACGAAGAAATTCAGTTCTTCTGGAACGAAATTAAATAATTAACCAATTTAAGTTTATTAATAATAAGAGGCAATCTTATGTTGTGTATAACAGTGCTTAGAAGTGATATACAATAGTGAACATTAGCTGCGTAGAAAGCTACTTTAAACTGACAATTGCATATCCCTCACTCTCAACACAGCGCAGCTTTAAAGAAAGACCTGGCAACCTTATTCACAACCAGGAACACAATATCAATGCTGCGGTATTTGGCAAGTTGGATTGGATAGATGGACGATGGACGTACTCCCCCAGTTTCTGTATGAATATTTATAAATTCACTAGAGCTTATAAACATTTACATTAACTTTTAATAAAACTTATAAAAACCCTTTTCCACCATATTAACCCTAAATAAACCGACCATGAACTGCGAAAACGACCTATCAAATAACCTATTACAGTACGATCGAGTATTCATACAAGAGCAAATACATAAATCTAATCCTTCCATATAACACCGGGGCGTGCGGCCCAGGAGCAAATTGTACCAAATGATGAAGATAAGTGAAATTTATGTGTAATGGTATCGACTCCTGCCCTTTATATCAGTATGTTTACATCGATGGCGAGAGTAGATAGCCCATAATTTATGAAGGTTCATATTGTACCGGATTTTGTACTAGTATACAGATAAAGCGACTGGAGGGTTAATTCCGAGGGACTTAGAAATAAACAATTAAGGATTTGAAACATTGATTTCTATTCCCTTTTTGTGCGGGTATTCAACATATTTCTCTCGAATGATATCCCAATTACGAGGGTGGATCAAATAGTACCCGTTTTTGACGGCAGATGGCGTTATTCGGGAAAATTGGCGCTACCATCGTGTAGTACTGACCTTATAAAAAAATAATAATTAAATCTGGCAATTTTTTACCGTTCAGTTTTTTTCTGGCGGCAAATTTTGTAAGACTTGTTTGTTTTTCGTACAAAATGGAGAAAGAGCAATATTGTTCCGTAATTCGCTTCTTATTTTTGGATGGAAAAACATGCGAACAAATAAAAGTTAAGTTAGATGCTGTCGAAGGAGGTCTTTCGCCGTCTATGACAACCATGAGATATTGGTTTAACGAGGTCGTACATCTGTTTTTGACGAGGACCGCCCAGGGCGCCCGGCAGACGTGGTTACCGAAGAAGTCGTGCAAAAGGTAAAAAACATAATGGTCACCGATCGACGTACCAAAATGCGTGAATTAGCAGAGGCTGTAGGAGTGTCGTACGGAACAGCAATTAATATAATAAACGACAAATTAAATATGAAAAACGTGTCCACCCGATGGGTGCCGCGATTACTCACGGATGAAAATAAGCGGTTACGGCTGTCAATGTCGAAGGAGTCTTTGGGCTTGTTTGAGAGAAATCCGCAGGAGTTTTTCCGTCGTGTCGTTACTGTTGATGAAACCTGGATTAATTATTATACACCTGAGACCAAGCGGAAGTCTAAACAATGGATTTTTTCTAACGAATCTGCCCTAAGACTACGATTTTTTGGGATAGTAAGGGAATATATATCCTTATAGATTTCTTACAAAAAGGAAAAATTATCACAGGGCTTTACTATAGTGAGTTATTGGACCGGTTTGATAAAAAAGTAAAGGAGACACGGCCCCATCTGGCGAAAAAGAAAGTGTTGTTCCATCATGACAACGCACCAGCACATTCATCCAAAATTGTCACTGCCAAATTAACCCAACTACGTTACGAATTGCTGCCACACCCGCCTTAACTCTCCGGATCTGGTTCCCTGTGACTTTTTCTGTTCCCCAATATGAAAACATGGCTAGGGGGAAAGAAATTCAGGTCAAACGAGGAGGTTATAGCTGAGACAGAAGCGTATTTTGAAGTGTTTGACAAATCCTACTTTTTAGAGGGGTTAAAGAAGTGGCCGAAATGCTGGAAAAAGTGTAAGGACTTAGAAGGAGATTATGTTGAAAATTAAAGTAAAACTTTTAAAAAATTATATGCATCTTCATTTCTAACACAGGTACTTTTTGATCCACCCTCGTATAAGAGTAACTTTCTACGAAAACTCATGTAACACTATTCATTTATGCATAATGACCTTAACATCTAAATGTTTTCGTACTCGTAAACCAAAAGTAACGAAACTTTAGTAATATCATTTACGAACGTGGTCAACATAATTTTGCATTTATATGAGTATATGTACCAAATAAGAACCAATATAATAAATGCCTATATTTTCATCATTAATCATGACAAAAATGCATGTTTAACTCGTGAGCATATAGCATTTTGTTTATACTTTAGACATAAACATAGAAGCTTCAAAATAACTCCCTATCATCATTATCATTAATTTAGAATATAATATTCGCGCCCGCAACATGACTAAAGTACTTAATTTTGTGTAAATTTAATTATGCCCTAAGTAAGATTAATTATAATTTGGTGGTTCTTAAAATTTCTCCGTCTAAGTATACTAAATAAGAGACACACATTATGTAGGCGGTAGGTATGCTGACACGGTGATTAGACGCAGACTTTATTCCCGAGAGCGGCCAAATACTTACTATAATTAATTATAGGTAGTAAGAAATTGTCAACATTTTATACATACTTACTACTCACTATATATTATATTATATCTAGACACGCGGTAGCGTGTTCCGCCAAGTTCACCCCAGAAACTGGCGGACAGCAGCCGTGTGTTACACGAACCGTTTGGAGCCACTTTTGACCCCCAATAACTCCAAATTTATTTAACATAAAAATATGAAATTTGGTATATGTATTAGAATCCTTTAGAACAACTAGAAACCTAAATTTCATAATAATAGGTGAATTGTTATTGAGATATTCAAGTCCAAAAAACGGCAGTTTTCTTAAATACCCAACACCTTTCATGATATTATAACATAAGTACTGCATAGAAAACTGGTAAGTTAAGGCTCAAAATGCATTTAGTCGCAATAAGTTAGTTTTACTGTAAATAATCTAGTGTCGGACTTGGCAACTTTTCAGATAAGCTACGGAACTTGGCACCCATTTAGATCTCAATTCGATTGTCGGTGAAGACGACAACCACGTATCGCATATTCTTAATATTGAACTTGGCTCTCATTTTCACATATATGTTTTTATGGGATATACCTTTTCACGTCTAAACCGCCTAACCGATTTAGATGAATTTAAACTTTCGTGAGTCATTTCAAAATTATATTACGCAAACGGTTAGAACTCACGTATAAATTGTCACTCCGGGCGACATGTTTCGAACTCTTCGGGAGTTCTTCCTCAGGACGAGTGCACCTGCGACGAGCGCGCCTCGCACACTGACAGTCTCCCCGCCGCCCGCCGCAAAGCTCGCGTCGCACGCGCCGTCAGGGTGGGGGTAGGGGGGCCGTTCTGTGCTGCAGGCGTTGTTTGAGGTCGTGGTAGGAGATCATCCTCCCCGATCAAGGGCAAGCACACTGAACTCACTGTGTCCACGCGATTGTCATAACACACTTTTCGCTCTATAAGAGGAATAACAGGTTTCCATGCTGGCGGTAACACCCAGCCCCCGTCACGATTAAAGTTAGGGCGGCGCCCAATTTCAATCGCCTCTCGAATCATGCGTGGTACATAACACTTTTCCCGTACCAGAATCCTCGCCTTGTCGAATCGAATGAAATGGGACGCACCTGTATCGCAGCCATGCTCCGCTATTGCGGATTTTCTAGTATCCCTGTTCTTCACGCTACGTATATGTTCCGACAATCTCGTAGAAACGTTCCGTCCGGTTTCTCCTATGTATACCTTACCGCAATCACAGGGTATCTCATATACTCCCGGGTTATATGAGACCGGGGCAGGATGTCTCGTCATTGTTGCGACGAAGTAAACTGCCCAAGCCCAATACCAGTAAGCAAGAGAGACAGGCGCTTTCAGCACTGCGCAGGAATGATGACATTCTGGTGTTGCCGGCTGACAAGGGGAATGCTACAGTGGTCGTGGATAGGATAGCCTACGAGGAAAAAGTTACGCAGCTAGTAGACGACTCAAACACTTACGAGAAAGTTCCATATGATCCTACGGCGCGTGTAGCGACTAGGCTAAATAAAATAGCTAGCAACTTACCTGTCAAGGACCAGGCTAAAAGGCTGCGACAATTGAACCCCACCTGCCCGAAGATTTACGGGTTGCCTAAGATTCACAAGACTGATTGGCCCCTGAGACCCATTGTGAGTCAGATAGATTCACCCACATACAAGGCTTCCCGTTTCGTGTCGGATATGCTACAACCTCTTACAGGTAACACGTCCAGCTTTGTACGGGACTCCACGCATTTCGTACACTTACTTGAGGGGGTTACGTTACACGAGGACGAGTTGATGGTAAGCTTCGATGTGGCATCTCTATTTACGAATGTACCGGTATCGGAAACAATAGGTATAATAAAACAAATGGCCACACGTAACGACTTACCTACCGAGTACATGAGTCTAATCGAGTTTTGCCTAACGAGTGGATATTTTGTATGGCGAGGTGAATATTATCGCCAAATTGAAGGTGTGGCAATGGGTTCTCCGATAGCACCTGTGGTGGCCAACATCTTCATGGAGGATTTCGAGGGGAAGGCATTGGAGGGCTGTCCTCACAGACCCAGGTTCTGGTGGCGATATGTGGACGATGTATTTGCTGTGGTGTTGCGTAGTGATGTGGATAAGTTACTGGACTATCTTAACGGTAGACATGCCAAGATAAAGTTTACCATTGAGAAGGAGTGCAATGGCGCACTCCCGTTTCTGGATGTCTTGATACAACGGGATCAGCGCGGGCGATTGTCCCATAAAGTTTACAGGAAACCCACACACACAGATCGATACCTACAGGCGGACTCACATCATCACCCCGCACATCTGTTCTCGGTCCCACGAGCGCTCATTAACAGGGCTCTACGGCTCTGTGACCCGCAGTACGTGCAAGATGAGCTGCAGCATGTAAAACAGGTGTTAGAAAGGAATGGGTATAGTTGGAGGCAGAGTCAGCGAGCGGCAAGTACATACAACCTGCAGCAGGTACACAGGGCGGAGAGGGCACCTGCGTACTTGCCATATATTAAGGGGGTAACGGATAAAATTGGACGCCTATTACGCCGGAGGTTGAGCATTAGGACAATTTTCCGACCCCATACCAAGGTCAGGCAGGTGCTGCGCTCTCCTAAGGACCAGGAGCCCCTCGGTAACCCGGGAGTATATGAGATACCCTGTGATTGCGGTAAGGTATACATAGGAGAAACCGGACGGAACGTTTCTACGAGATTGTCGGAACATATACGTAGCGTGAAGAACAGGGATACTAGAAAATCCGCAATAGCGGAGCATGGCTGCGATACAGGTGCGTCCCATTTCATTCGATTCGACAAGGCGAGGATTCTGGTACGGGAAAAGTGTTATGTACCACGCATGATTCGAGAGGCGATTGAAATTGGGCGCCGCCCTAACTTTAATCGTGACGGGGGCTGGGTGTTACCGCCAGCATGGAAACCTGTTATTCCTCTTATAGAGCGAAAAGTGTGTTATGACAATCGCGTGGACACAGTGAGTTCAGTGTGCTTGCCCTTGATCGGGGAGGATGATCTCCTACCACGACCTCAAACAACGCCTGCAGCACAGAACGGCCCCCCTACCCCCACCCTGACGGCGCGTGCGACGCGAGCTTTGCGGCGGGCGGCGGGGAGACTGTCAGTGTGCGAGGCGCGCTCGTCGCAGGTGCACTCGTCCTGAGGAAGAACTCCCGAAGAGTTCGAAACATGTCGCCCGGAGTGACAATTTATACGTGAGTTCTAACCGTTTGCGTAATATGATTTAGATGAAATTTAGTATAGAGATAATTTGAGTCCCTGGAGAGAACAAGATATAGTTTTTATTCCGGAAATCATTTCTTAGGGGGCGAAAACGGGGGTATAAATTTGTATGTGTGGTGTGTGCCTACAACAATTTAATAGTAATTGTTTCTATAATATAACGAGTTGCACGCGGGCGGAGTCGAGGGCAAAAGCTAGTTCTAAATGTAACAAAAAACTTTTTTGAAATGAAATGAAATGAAATTGAAATGAAATTATTTATTCATAACAATTGTTACAAGTCTTTTTGTTGCTTATTAATTAAATATGAATAAGCTATGAAATTACGTATTTATAAATAATAAAAATTATGGGAATTAATTGTCCAATAAATATTGTCAGAACATAATAATTTAAAGAATTAATAAAATAATGATTTAAATAATTTAAACATTGTCGCCACAGACGGTTACAGTGTGTGTGGTCGGTTATCAAATTCACTGTAGTCGTAAAACATTTGTTCGTGGAGCCATTTTTTCAGTCTTCCATTGAACATCGGGGTGGAAACTGCATCTATTATGTATTTGGCCAATCTGTTAAACACGCCAGGTCCCGAGTAGTACACACAACGTTCCGTCTTAGCGAGTTTGTGCTTGTTCACGACTAGGTGGTCTGCGTGCTCATTGCTGCGGAGCGGGTAGCTCGCGATGGACCCTTGCCGCTTAAATAGGTGGAGGTTTTTGTGCGTGAACTGTGCCACTTGGAGAATGTTTAAGCATGGCAGGGGCAAGATGTAAAAATCTTGAAAGAACTCTAGCGCTGGATTGAGTAATCATTACACGGGTCGTATTTTATATTAATAACATGCACTTTTCAGAATAAGTGTAAGTCTATACTGGCCTCTTTTTATATCAAAAGAGGTGAATGAACAGGTCCTAGATTATTTAAATTAGTGTTTTAAACATTCATTGGGGCGCTAGGTCGGGTAACCTGCACGAGTGTCTGGGCTCTTCTAGTTTCTGTTGACACTCTCAGGTCTGTGGGAAGGGAAAAGATCCTGGCTGGTGCGTCCTGGAGGCAAAGGTAAGTGTTTCATCTTCGGAGCAATCGCTTACCGGTGCTACCAATAACCCGACAAGAAGGGATCGGTTTGGGTCATTTTCTGCGCTAGCAGAGGACACCCCAGGTGCAACAAACGGGGAGAGGGGGATGGGGGATCCCACATCAAGGAGTCGCAAGACAACCCAGGTGCGACGATGGGGAGGACATCTCGTACGCCTGTATAAACACAGACCCGTATCCCTGACTGCGGCAAAGGGATGTAACCGGTAACGGGGGCTGTCACCGTCAGGCAGGGCCCGGCTGCGAGGTAGAAAACCTATATAAAAAGTTATGAGGCGCCTAAGAGGGTCAATCGCCCTCGAGGATCTTGAGGTCCTTGGTCGGCAAGGTGTGAGGTGTCGCCCTGCACGCTTATTGACGGATGGGGGGACGCTTGCCTCAGCAGCGAGGGATCAGCTTCGGCTGTTGCAGCAGGCGGCGTTCGCGGTTGCGTGTCTTATTATGCTGCTTGACCCTAGTGTTTTTAGTTAGACGGTTCTAGGGAGTCCATCATACCCGTCCTAGTTCCCCGGCATTTCCTCAGGTAAAAAAGCCTTTTTGACGACAACATCGTATACATGCGCACCATCGGTAAGACACCAGCGACACATATATCCGTCATGGCGTCCGATGTGATATCATGAATTACATAGGGTTCAACTTTTTTCGCATTTGACATTATCATGTCACGGCGTGTGAGTGACAGCGTTTGTATTTGACAGAGCACTGAAAAGGATTTTCACTGTCACGATAAATAAAGCAAAAACGGCTGCTAAAAAACTGGGTATCCTCTGTAAGGTCCAACGGTACTTCTCACCGAAGCAGTTGCTTCACCTGTACCAAGCTCAGGTGAGATCGTGTATGGAGTACTGTTGTCATCTTTGGGATGGTGCTGATTGTGATGGAATATCAGCTGGGGGCTTTGGACTCGGTGGACCGGAGAGCCAGGAGACTGATAGGCGACGTTGCGCTCGTTGGAACCAAACTCCAAAGTTTGGAGCATCGGCGGAGGGTCGCCTGTCTGGCAATTTTCTATAGGTTGTATTTTGGAGAGTGTGCTGCTGAACTCCATGACCTTATCCCCCCTTCGACTTTTCTTTATCGGAGTACTAGGCGCCGTATGGGATTTCACCCACATGTAGTCGAATTCCCTCCATGCCGCACCTCGCGGTTTAACAAATCATTTCTGATTCGCACTGCTTCAGTCTGGAATTCTCTTCCGGCGTCTGTATTTCCAGAAGCATATGACCTCGATGTGTTCAAGGTAAGAGTGAATAGGCATCTTCTGGGTGAGCGTGTTCCATCTTAGACTTTGTCTTAACTTTCCATCAGGTTAGACTAAGGTCAAACGTAATCCCATTAACAAAAAAAAAAAAAAACGATAAAGTATGAAGATAAATAAAAAGAAAACAGTTGTTAACTAAGCGACGAACAGTGTGAGCGTACACACACTACTCACAAATCTCTATTAAAGAAACTTCTGCGGGAGCTACTTTTTTTCATTTAAAATGGAATGGTAGTCATTACTGTATAGAGCGAAGTGCTGTACGCCATTACTACCACCGTTTCAATGACGGACGGTACTCTTTTGTTTAGGTGGGCTGTTTATCTTAAAACGTGTCTCCATAATGGTATCGTACGTTAATGTCTTTGACTGTACTTCTGCAGGGTAATCGCGTAACTTTTTGAATGAGTATTATATTATAAGACATATTGACTGTCATTTTTCGAAGCTAAAGGCGACAGTTAATATGCTCTAATACTGTTTATGACAGATATGTGTTTATTTAGTTTGAGTTCACCATCATCAGTCATCACATCACCATCAGTCTATATGGGTCCCCCCTGCTGGACCGACTTCCTCCAATATATGAGAACCGAGAGGGAATGGGCAGTTAGTACCCACGCTGACCCAGGTAGGTTGGTTAATTTGAATTAATCCATACACATACATACATACGCACATAAACTCACGCCTCCTATATTCCCAAAAGGGGTAGGCAGAGTACATGAAAATTACTTTTCAGTGCCACTTTTAGCTATTGTAGGTAAAATAAAAATAAAAGTGATATTGCAGTGACAGGTTGCTTGCCCATCGCCCACAACCCACAACACACTTCAACCTGGTTCCCACTTTTTAAGACACCCACGGTAAGAAAGGGGCTGGTGCTATTCTATCCCGGCACCACACACATGGTGATAGAATAAAAATAGATTTTGTTTCAAGTATATAAGTACGAGTTTAGGAGTTGACCATGTTTGAGAGGTAATTATATAAGTAAAACTAGTACTGAAACTATCTCAATTTGGTATCCTAAATAAACGAAAAAATAGTAGCATAATTTGCCATTAGACTTTGAATTTCGGATACAAAACTAATGCAGGTATGTTCTGCAAATTTTCGTTTATGCTTTTGCTTGTATAAATTTACACCTCCGCTTGGAACTTTGCAAATGATGCCATAATGAAAACGGCTATTCGGTCCTGCGCCCATAAATGGGTAGGTACTATTCCTTTATAATAGGCACTTAAAATGTTAAAAGGTACAGGCATTCGGTAAAATGTACATTTTTATTATGATTGGCCTGTAAAAAATATTTTTTCTCAAACATGCAATGAAATAATGATGTTATGTTCCTTATAATAGGCTGCGAAGTATGACGTTTCAGGTGCGGCTAGGACAAGAGGTCGTTAATGGAATTTCATACAAATTTTGCAGGCCTAGGCCGGAAAAGTCCTCTTTTTTAATTTCTATTCGACATAAATTTGTGGCACAGGCATCATGACATTCTGCCACTATGCGTATTAAAAAAAAACTTTGATTTTTTTGTTGTTTATTTTATTGCATGTTTGAGAAAAGCACTATACATACCTCGGCGGGAAATATGGGGTTGCCCGCCTCAGACCTATCCTATATTTCTTCGGCCGGCAAACCCTTTCGTCCCGTAGTAATATATTATTATTTGACCATACAAAAGACTTCATCATATTAAATCCAACAATACACTAATCTACTATATAAAAAAAAACTTTGTATTTGATATCAACAAACCAGAAAACAGCTACACTTCATAATTCATTTGTCAAAACGGTAGGTAGGTAGGAACCTAATTTTTTTTGCCTGTATTGTATAGTATCATCGTGATCATATTTGTTTAAATGTGTACAGTGGTATGACCAAATATTACACCGATGAATGTGAAAATAAAACGGACAAGTGCGAGTCGGACTCGCCCACCGAGGGTTCCGAAATTGGTAGGTACATATTATAAGAATATACGTTCTTCAAGAGGAGACTTAATAACCAATGCATAGTTTTCAGATTTATAGGGTTCCGTAGCCAACTAGGAACGCCATGTCTGTCTGTCTGTCTGTCTGAGGCTTTGCTCTGTGATTGTTAGTGTCTAAATCGATATAACCAACAAAGCCGTAAAATAAAATCTAAAAAATATGTTTGGTGGGCACCTCCCCTACACGTAAAGTAGGGATGAATTTTTTTTTGCTTCAACTCTGTGGTGTGGCGTGTTTCTGGATAGGTCTTTCAAAATGAATAGAGGTCATTATTTTTTTTTAAAGTGAATATTTTCAGAAATATTCAATACAAAAGAAAAGAAAAATTGCGTACCCTCCCCCTGTAACTTTTGGACCATGAGTCTAAAAATATAAAAAAAAAACATGAAAGTAAAGCTTAATAAAGACTTTCAACGAAAGCTATATCCGACATGATCAGTTAAGCCGTGTTTAAATTATCGTAAAAAGTCTTCCCAGTTATTTCGTGTGTTATTGATTTTAAACTAAGTTCGTTGGGCAACTACGGAACCCTACACTGAGCAACTGAGCATGGCCCGACATGCTCTTGGCCGATTTTCCTTTTTACTTGTGGTATAAGAAGATATTACTTTCCATTTTTTATAGGAAAGTACCATATAAATTTCTATTCCCTTTGAGAGTGTCAAACTATACGTTTTTTTGCTGCATAAACGGCCGCATCTTTTTTTACGATAATTTAGATGTTTCATTTTTCCACAACTTCATGGGACTGTAAACCTGACCATATGGTTTTAATTTAAACTCGATACCTCCACACGTTACCGAGATAAAGGGTTTTGACAGACAGACGGACCATAAAGTGATCCTATAAGGGTTCGAGGGTCTCCAAAATGGTAGGTAGAAAATCATACCCCCCCCCCCCCCCGCCCCGCAGTGTATCCATGGCATACTATACAAAATGTGGATTGTAAAGTTAATATACATACTGTGTCGATTATTAAATGAGATACGTATATATAATCGGAACAGGTAATGAGATTAATCAAACAACGGCAGCAGTGCGTTGGATAACCGGTCGAGACTCGATCCATTCGACTATCAAATATCAACAAGTTTTACAAACAAAACAGTTTTTTCCTATATAGTACCTACTATTAAACCTTTTTCATATTCCGGACAGTCGCATTCGTTACGCGATAACCGCATAACCGTAACTCGAGCATTACAAATTGTGTATATTTCCAGAAACACGTGCAGCACCAGCAGTTCTAACTAAACTAACTTGGTGTTAACAATAACAGCAATGAAGTTAGTTCGTTGTTTCCTCTTCATATTAGTACTTATAATATTTTCTGTGACTGTTGATTCGAATAAACTTGGACCAGTTTACGACCTGAAGGATGCGCCAAAGTTGTTTGAAGAATTTATCCAGCTATACGAACGCACTTATACGGGTGAAGAGAAGAAGAGGAAATATGAAGTGTTTTATGAGAACCTTGTAGATATTAATAGAATCAATCGTGATGACAGCTTAACACGAGTTGCAGAGATAAATGAAGAAACTGACTTAACGGCAGAGGAGAAACGAAAACTTTATAAACTCCACGATTCGGTGAGTGTTCTGAATATCAATCGATTATTTAATAGATAATTATTACTAGTAGATTGAACTTACTGCAAGAACATTAAATAGGAATATTCTATATTGTATGAAAGTTGTTACACGTGCAGCGTTCGTCACAGACAATTTTTTCCGAAACTACTTGACGGATTGAATTGAAATTTGGTACACATATTTAAGTCGGTGACTCAAAGACGAAAGTGTAACGTAAATAAATGAATTTTATATACTATGCCGTGTACCAAATGAAAGGTCTTATTGTAAGGATCACAAATATATATTTTTATAGTTATACAATAAATAATTTTCTAATTATTTATTAAAATAGGCTAAAATTGACCATTCCCCCACCGTCCGAAAGTACTGGGCCTAAAAAAAAAGTAAATAATAGTCGTTTAGGTACTTATAGATTACATGAAAACCTATAAGAAGTTTATTTTCCTATGAAGATATGATATTTTTTTCTTCAAAGTACAGGTTAGCTGTTTTCAATATGAAGTAGTAGTAGGTATGAAACCTTTTATTGTGCGTAGTCCGACACGCACTAGGCCAGTTTTTTATTTACCAACACAATAATATCACCAATGGAGTGTACGTATATATGCTACAGACTACTTTTGACACAAATTAGCATGTCATTACATAATAATTTTGATTTTCAGGTTGGAAGACAGAGAGGATAATTAAATGCATGTTCCTTCGTAAGAAAAAACTTTTTAAGCAAGGAACATGAACACAGTGGTTAAAACTCAACCATGACTACGAGTATGTTTAAAAACTTTTACAACTGCAAACCTACTATTATTTTTCATAACATAAGATCATCCATCATCGTCCTCATGTCAGCCGAAGGACGTCCACTGCTAACATAAGATACCTACAAATAATTCGTAAGGGAATAACAATAGAATGCAAAATTTCCTAATTTTGGGTTTTTAATCCTTAAATTAATATGCTAGAGATAGTCCCGATTGAGTCTAAAAGTAAATACATTGCACCGGAATGGCAAAGATGCTAGTTCGTGTTTTACGTCGGGCTATAGTTGATCACAGTTATTTTTTCCTTTTTATTTCATTTCTTTATCAAATGATACATCATAAATAACCTATTTGCGTCATAGCGCCTATTTTTTTGCACGGATGTGCCCTTATTTTACTCTGGATAGGTTTGCGCTTCACCAAATATCACCTGATGGTAAGCGATGTTGTGGTCTAGGAAGGAGCGCGCTTACCTAGTGAAAACCGGTTCACACTTGCCTTGAAGACCGAAAGATTTTAATTCACAGGGAACAAGGATTCCGGCAAGGAGTTCCACAGCTTAACTGTTCTCACAATAAAAGTGGAAGTGAAACTCTTTGTGCGAGTTTTCGGAACTGCCATCGTAAAACGATGTCGCCTTTTTTTGGGAGACACGAATACCGCCTGCTGCCAAAGCCGTTGCTAAGGCGAGCATGCAGGGCAACACCACACACTTGCTGACCAAAGGACATACCTACTAAAATGACAGCGGTACAATGGTATGGACCCTTATGTCCCTTAACACTGGCTGTTTTGTATTAGTAAGAACCTACAGTTAGAACAACTTATTTTTATAATTTGATATGGTATAAATATAACGTTTGCTATAATCATCAGTTGCCGTAAGCAGTTTTTCTAAGAAACTGTTAACATTTCAGGATTGTTATAATACAAACCTAATTTACAGGGATACAAAGTTTCTTTAAATTATACTGAAAGTTTTATAATTTGAAAGAAAATCTATTTTATGGCAAGTGACGGTTATGGAAAACACTAGTATTATGGGACTTATGGGAAATGGAATAATGGATATCGAGGGGCTCCGGCCAAAAACATTTGCCACGCTTTTATAAAGTAGTGATAAAGTCCTGACCAGATATTATTGAGATTTTTTTCTATACAAAAAAAATGTTGTAATATGTACAAATAAACGTAATGCCCTTTTGCTTGTTCTCTCTATTGAAGTGTGTAAACTGATGACAAACTCTTGTCAATAATTCATGTAGAACAATCTGGAAGGTGGATTACGGCAGCGAGTCGAACCGCACCGCAGTAATTCTGATTTAGTGTCGCATTATCGTTAGCATAATCAGGCAAACAGCTGCGCTTCACTTGCCTCAGTTTTTACGAAACGGAAACATCGAGATGAGAATTTAAAGTACCCTCGGTGTAATTCGTTTCTTTTTATTCGCCGAACGGGAGACGTTAACGTAAAGTAAGTATTAGTGTGTCGTTCTCGTAGCGGATTATTGTGTTGACAAATCATTAGTATTCTACAGAATGGTAATAGCTCTTGTAAGTCATCCTACTTTAATGGTAATGGTATTAATTAGCCAGTCTTAATTATGGCCAGTCTAAAAATTAGATACTTCTCGTCATTTTTAATTATGCGGCCTATTTAGCCTAGTTGGTAGTGACACTACCTCCGAAGCTAGAGGTTCCGGGTTAGAATCCGGCCAGGGCATTAATTTGTGCATTTAGCACGGTTATTTGTTCCAGGGTCTTGGATATTTTCTATGTATTTAAGTATGTATTTATCTATATATGTATATCATCGTCTAGTATCCATAGTACAAGCTTTGATTAGTTTGGGACTAGGTCGATTTGTGTAAAATTGTCCCCCACTATTTTTTGAAAATTTATTTATGCTGAACGTACCTGGCTTATAATTGTTAGCAACTTGGGTGGTATCAATATAAACGCTTGCTTCGTGCTTCAGCGAAAAGCGAAAGACGAAGTTCGTGTCCTTCTGTCACTGACATAAATGTGCAGATGCGATACCGGTAGAGATATACGTACACGAACGAACGGGTTTAGCGATTCGCGACGTGATTGCCGCTCTGGTATATTATTTTTACTAAATGGGAATTAAATGAAAACCTTGAACCCTGAGAACAAAGAAAGGTTCTATGTTATAAATTTGTAATTTAAGGTTAAGAATTAAGGAATTTGTTTAATCAAAGTACTTTAAATTCTTATTAGCATTAGCGTTTAAAAGAAACTTACCGCATTACGGCGGGTTCATTGAAATAAGGTTGTGCCCTACTACGTGGGCAAAGGATGTGTGGTTAACGCTGTGGACAAAATACCAGCAAATTAGGATTTGCGAACTACAATTCAAACAGGTTAGACAATTTTCTCGGTAGAGAAACCAGAATGAAAACTTACCATTTTGGATGGTGTTGTGTAAAGTTAATATGAGATCCTTCACATTTTGAGGATCAGTCCACCTCCGTTGTCACGACTATAACAAATTAGAAACGACACTAAATAACGAGGAGCAGAACGATCAGAAGACAATTTGAGACCATTCTACTTACCAAAAAGAAAGGTTTTCTACCAGAGAGACATTATGGCGAATTCAATTCGGATGACGACCTACACGAAAAGTGCAAAGGCCATTGAACAACCTAGACATACTTTCCGTTTCACCCACCGATTTGACTTGAAAGTGTCAAATACTAATATTAAATTCTAATTTCAACCAAAACAGTAACGAAACCTAGCAGCAAGAATATAAAGTTGGTAAATTTGGTTTGGAAAATTGAATGAAAATCCAATAAACTTGTTACGAGTTTGTCAAGTCTACCAAACGACAACAACGAGTAACGAAACGTAACCAGGAGATGGTCACACCAATTTCAAAAACAAACTATCACGAGAGAACGAATTCATAGCTTTTTTTATATTTGATATAGGAAGCTATTAAACATTACAGATGCACTGAATAATCCTTCACCATCGGCTAAACTTGGAATACGACTAGATCTGAAGAAATATAATAATAATAATAATATGGACTGAAGCAGAAAGTCCATGCATGGGCAAGCCGTATTCGCCGCTACAGAGAGCGTGTGGACCGATACCAGCAGAATCGCCGTTTCCAGAGTGATCAAAGGAAGGTATACCGGAAGTGGGATGGAACCGACCATCACGTGTGCGATGGACAGCGACCGGATGCTACTGCCATGGTTAGCTTTTGGCGTAGTATATGGTCGGTGCCTGTTGAACACACCGAGGGCGCCTGGATGGGTGTTGTCGAGCGTGAGTGTGAGTCCATCGAACCCATGGGGTCTGTTACCATCAGCCCCGAAGACGTAAGTTGTGCCATCCGTACGGCTCCGAACTGGAAAAGCCCGGGTCCGGATGGATTGCACAACTTTTGGCTCAAGTGGTTTCGATGCTCACACGCACGTTTGGCAGCACAGTTCCAGCAAGCCCTCGAGCTCGGTTCCCTGCCGCGTCCCTAAACAACTGGTGTTACTTCCTTGCTCTACAAGTCCGGTAGTACCACGGAAGCGAAGAACTACAGACCCATCACGTGCTTGCCGACGCTATACAAGCTCCTTACATCCATTTTGAGAGCAAAAATTAACACGCACATTGTTGCGAACAACATTCTGGCCCCCGCTCAAAATGGATGTAGGGATGGGTCACGTGGTACTAAAGAGCTCCTCCTCATAGACATGACCATTTGCCAACGAGTCCGGCGAAACAAAGGGACCCTCTCGGCCGCCTGGATTGGCTATAAGAAGGCTTATGATTCGGTGCCTCATTCATGGCTGAGGAGGGTCTTAGAGCTGTACAAAGTTGATGCAGCTTTGAGATCCTTCTTAGCTGCTTGCATGGAGCAGTGGACCACAGTCCTTCGTCAATCGGGGGGAGGAGAAGGCCTCTCTGGCGCGCAGGATTTTATTAGGATTGAGCGAGGTATTTTTCAAGGTGATAGTCTGAGTCCTTTGTCGTTTTGCCTAGCGCTGAATCCGCTCAGTACCCTGCTGAAGGATTCAGGGCTAGGTTGCCAGCTACGGAGAGAGGGTGAGGTCATTTCTCATCTGCTCTACATGGACGACCTTAAACTATTTGCACAAAATAAACATGACCTGTTGGAGCTACTGAAAACCACAGAGGTCTTCAGTAGTGCCATCAAAATGGAATTTGGTGTCGATAAGTGTGCGGTCATGCATGTACAGCGGGGGAAAGTTGTAAATTCCACAAATTTACAGATTTCTGAGACAATGGCTCTCAGATCTCTCTCCGAAGCAGAAACCTATAAATATCTTGGTATGTCACAGTCTTTGGGTATCGAGGGTGGGGACATCAAGCAGGCGGTGAGGGAGCGCTTCTTCTGTCGCGTGACAAAAGTACTCAACAGTTTTTTGTCGGGCGGCAATAGGGTGCGCGCCTTCAACGCCTGGGTGATGCCTTTGCTCACATACTCCTTTGGCATATTAAGGTGGACCCAGACCGAGCTCGATTTCTTGGATCGAAGGGTGCGTGTACTGCTCACTGCGCACCGTATGCTACACCCACGCTCGTCTGTTATGAGACTGTACATCCCGCGGAAATTTGGCGGTCGCGGCTTCTTAAATGCCAAAGACCTCCATAACCGCGAGGTGTGTAGTCTCAGGGATTATTTCCTAAATAGCAAATGCGAGATGCATCGTGACGTAGTGGCAGTGGACGCATCTTTCACCCCGCTCTCCATGGCAAACGGGAACTGGCGCAGACTTAAAGTACTAAGCACCGAGGACCGCAAGGCGGTATGGAAGAGCAAGGAGCTACATGGGCGGTTCTACAAGGCTCTTACGGGACCCGACGTAGACCTGCTCGCGTCGGTGAACTGGCTACGTTTCGGGGATCTCTTTGCGGAAACCGAAGGTTTTGTCTGTGCAATTGCGGACGAAGTTATCATGACAAACAACTACCGGAAATATATCCTGAAGGACGGTACGGTCGACATTTGTCGGGCATGCCGCCGTCCCGGAGAGTCACTCAGGCATATCATTTCCGGTTGTGGTCATCTTGCTAACGGCGAGTACTTGCACAGACATAACTTGGTAGCCAAGATTATTCACCAGCAGCTTGCTCTTCTGTACGGTCTTGTGAACTTCGAAGTGCCGTTCTATAAGTACACACCTGCGCCAGTTCTCGAAAATGGTCGAGCCACGCTCTATTGGGATCGATCTGTCATCACGGACAGGACTATTATAGCCAACAAACCTGATATCGTGCTGACAGATCGATTGAAGCGCCAGGCAGTGCTCGTCGACATCACCGTCCCCCATGATGAGAACCTCGTGAAGGCCGAGAAGGACAAGGCTAGCAAGTACCTAGACCTGGCACACGAGATAACCGCCATGTGGGATGTTGATTCGACGATCATTGTCCCGATAGTCGTCTCTGCGAACGGTCTAATTGCGAAGAGTCTCGACCAACATCTTAAGAGACTCTCGCTAGATGGCTGGGTCAAGGGTCAGATACAGAAGGCGGTACTCCTGGACACGGCGCGAATAGTCAGGAGGTTCCTCTCTCTGTCGCCCTAACCACCGGTAGCTTAGGCCCTGCCTCGCTGCTGGCGGCACCCTAGGTTAGGTTTTTGTAATGATTTTTTGTTTTGTAAATATTGTTTTATATTTTACTTTTTATTATTGTAAAAACCTAATTTAAGAAAAAAAATGAATAAAGAGTAATAATAATATTGGGGGCACGTGAGCAGACATGAACTTGTCAAAAATTTAGTAAGATAGGGTATTCCGAGTTTAGCCAATGAGAAAACATTATTGACTACTGCATATATAAGTATAATTATTAAAAAAAAAATGGTTATATAATCACCGGATATTGTAATGCTGAGAGGCGGTCGACTTTTAGTATCAGATATTTATTCATAAAATTAAAAATATACACGTCATGATTCATGATACTAATAGTGTTACAGTTCCATGCTGTTGTGTTGTACTACATCCTGAGTGGGTACATAACATGATGTTAATTTCTAAGAGCCTACAACAAACCTTTAAAGGATGATTCGCAGTATACCGTTCCATGTCCGGGCCGACGCCGGTATATATACCTTGACTAAAGAAAAAGTGTTCGCCACAGACATATATTTTGCTATAATTATTGGTAATCCAATAATTATTGGTATTCCAATAATTATTGGTAACCTACTCCGTTGCAGCGGGGAGTCAGGCAAGGAGATTTTATTTCTCCTAAACTGTTTTCCGCTGCACTGGAGGATGTGTTCAAGACTCTGGACTGGAGAAGGCTAGGCATCAACATAAACGGCGAGAACATCACTCAACTTTGGTTTGCTGACGATAATACAGTAGTCTTGGCTGATACCATGGAGGATTTAAGTACAATGCTCAATGACCTCAGTAAAGCCTCCAAGCGAGTTGGTCTAAGGATGAACATGGACAAGACAAAGATCATGTCAAATGCTCATGTAGCACCAACTCCCGTAACAATCGGACACTTTACGCTCGAAGTTGTAGACTATTACATATACCTAGGACAGACTGTCCAGTTAGGTAAGTCCAACTTCGAGAAAGAGGTTAATCGTCGAATCCGACTCGGCTGGCACATCTTTTCGTCCAATATTCCGTAGTGGATCGCTAAACTTAAGTGGCAGTGGGCGGGGCACATAGTACGCAGAACCGATGGCCATTGGTGCGGAAAGGTTTTCGAGTGGCGACCACGTAACGGAAGGCGTAGGGTGGGCAGGCCCCCCACACGGTGGACTGATGACCTGGTAAGGGTCGCGGGTGTCAGCTGGATGCGGGTGGCGCAGGAACAGTCATTGTGGAAGTCTTTGGGGGAGGCTTATGTCCAGCAGTGGACGTCATTCGGCTGAAATGATGATGATGATGATTGGTATTCCGTTTCTGCGAACGGGTGAATGAATGTATGAAAAGCTCTGTGACCGAGTGGACCGGTCACAGAAAGGACACGGAACGGTATATCTACTATTATTATCCTTAATACTCATTTCTTTTATTAACCGACTTCAAGATTTCAAAAGAGGAGGTTATCAATTCGGTTGTATGTTTTTTTTTTTTGTTTTTTTTTTTTAAATGTTTGTTACTCCACAACTCCGTCATTTCTTAACAGATTAGAAAAATTCTTTTTTTGATTGTATGTATATATATATCCAAGTTGGTCCTGTTTTTGTCAAAAGGCAGTTCTGATGATGAGATCCATGAGGAATTGAAGGAACTCCTCAAATCTTTAAGGTAAACATATAGTGATTTTTGTGTTTTTATCAACAAATCAAGCATTTGCATCCAAAAATGTGACATTGGATGAAGTGGAACTGCTGATGATGATCAGAACAGAACTCTTCAACGACGAAAAGTTCACGTTTGGCGATTTGTCCTGCTAGCTGTGTTTGTTAAGCAAGTTCTATTTTCACGATTCATTTTTGTCATGCTCGAGTTCTGATGATGGGATCCATGAGGAATTGAGGGAACTCCTCAAATCTTAAAGGCAAACATATAGTGATTTTTGTGTTTTTATCAACAAATCGAGCATTATCATACAAAAATGTGACAATTGATGAAGTGGAACTGCTGATGATGATCAGAACAGAACTCTTCAATGACGAAAAGTTCACGTTTGGCGATTTGTCCTTCTAGGTGTGTTTGTTAAGCAAGTTCTATTTTCACGATTGATTTTTGTCATGCTCGAGTTCTGATGATGGGATCCATTAGGCATCGAGGAAACTCCTCAAATGTGAAAGGCACACAAATAGTGATTTTAGTATTTTCATGAACTAATCAAGCATTTTCATTCATAAAAGTGACATTTGATTAAGTGGAACTGCTGATGATGATCAGAACGGAACTCTTCAACGACGCGTAGTTCACGTTTGGCGATTTGTTCTCTTCGTTTTGTTTGTCAAGCAAGCAAGGTTTTTCCATGATTTCATGAGGAATTGAGGGTACTTAGTCTTTTACCATTATAAACATACTTATAGCCATTTTTGTATTTTATTGTATGGAATCTAAGAGTGCACCATCTAAGATTAATAATCTTTCACCGGACTCCCCCATTGAAGTCGGTTTTTTTTTCTTAAAAATTATGTCTACTATATTAGAACTCACATATGATACCTATCATAAGTTGTTGGAAGCAAAACGCTTGCCTGCACACTCAACAAACATGACATAAATTAAGCGTCTCTTCCAAACCGTCCTTACTTGAAGTAAACAAAGATTTTAATTGAACCCATAATTAATTTTCGATATTTATGACCTGTGATAAGTTGCGTAATTATTTGGACCGCAGCTACCCGGGAACTTTCTGCCCTTAAATTAATAACACATGCGGTTAGCCCAGGTAACAGCGTGCATAACAGCTTCGGAATTGAGAAGGTTGTTTTCCAGGAGCAAGAGAAATTGTTTTATGGATCACGTTAAATTTTAGAGCAAAACTTTTAAAGGATGCGAGTCCGGTTTGACATCAAAACATTTAGACGAGAAACATTTGGCTACGAATACAAACGTAATATGGAGCATTAGCTAATGAAATGACAAAACAAGTCTGGGTGACCAACAGTACGATTTCGCAGGTATGTTAAGTCATCTTGCTGAATAAAATCACTGTGTAGATCTTTAAAAAATACGACTATTACATATTTTTGTTTGCGGTTGGGACAGCAAAGCTGATGACGGAATGGAAGAGAGTGCTTGAGATATGTTGAGATGGAGCAAGTTGCAATTTTAAGTTTAGTATTAGATTATATAATTAGCTTAGTCTTGAATCATGTAACGCTTTGGTGTATCACTGTAAATAAAAAATTTCTATGTCTATGTCTATGTAATGTTGCATTGTTGTTGATTCGATAAATAAATCAATGATAACTAATAGTTTCGCTATGTCCATCTGTCCTTTTGTCTGTCCGAGGCTTTGCTCTGTGGTTGTTAGTGCTAGAAAGATATAATTTGGTATGGATATGTAAATCAGTAAATATGACAAAGTCATAAAAAAAGAACAAAATCCTTTAGGGTACCTCCCCTACACGTATAGTGATTGATGATGATTTTTTTGCTTCAACCCTATGATGTGGGGTGTTTTTGGAGAGGTCTTTCAAAATGAGTAGAGGTCTTCACAAAATATTTAACGATAAAGTGAATATTTGCGGAAATAATCACTTCCAAAGAAAAAAATGTGTCCTCCCTCTAACATTTGAATTATGGGTCCAAAAATATAAAAAAAAAATCGTGTTTTTTTTTTAATTCAACTCAACTTGAACTATAGCGGACATTATCAGCTAAGCTGTTTTTGAGTTATTGTAAAAAAAGTCTTTTATTCTTTGTAGTGCGTAGGTAATCCCTTTTGGTTGTTTTTTTATTGAGTTCATTGAGCATGACCGGACATGCTTTTGGCCTATTTTTTATAGGGTTAAAATAAATGGGTTCCTTGTAAAGTTGTACCAACTTGTGTAACCTCATCGGCATGTAACACGTTAAATAGTCGCCTTACAGGATAATTGCTATTCCATATATGCTTCTTTTGGTTATCGTCTTTTGAAATAACACGCTTTTGAAATAACACTATCAAATTCGGTCCATTGTATCACACTTGTTTTTGCATCTAACAGTCAATAAACATGAAAATGGACGAGGGGCATTAAGAAAATAAAAGCGATGTACATACTCGTAACCTTTGACGTAGATCATACTCTGCTTTTATACACTAAAATTAAGTTCAAGTTTGCTTATCACCTTCACTGTCAGCAACAGTACCAGAAAATAACCTCATATTTATCAAAGTAATTAACTTGCAGTAGGAAAAAAATGTTAAGCGCGTTCATAGGACAAAGGACCAATTAGCTAAAGCGAAGACACACGAAGCATTAATGTGTTGCGCAATGTAGCGGAGCGGAATCGAGCGTCCTATTCCCTTCTGTCTTAACTCTCTTTCCATCCCTATAATCCTAAATGTAATGGTTTTTATTTAATCAAATTACTTCTGGATATTGAAACAAATGGATAACGTCGTACGGAGTAGCGATCCTGTGCACGAGTGACAAATCTTAAATCTAACTTTTTCCGGATCAAATACATACTCTCCACCGAAAACCCATAATCCAGGATGCGCAACTGCGGGCTTATAATGGTAACCATTTAATCACTTATCGTAATATCCTCGTATACTTTCAGAACGTGACTAATAACATATCCACGATGATAAAGTGTTAAATTGCTTCACACAACCGTGGTTCCGATATAAATAAATCATTGGCTCCGCCACGTTGCACGATGCTGAAACGCATCGTGTGTTCTTTGTCTAAAGTGAAGCGAGCCTTAGGAGAACACAAAAATGGGGAGACTTTGCTAGCTTTAGCTGAATACGAAACGAGCTAATCACGTTAAAGCTAAACTGCTTATTGCAGTTTAGTTAGTTTAGCAGACTATGTTTACGGTACTTTATTGCTCTATACTATAGGTGAGCATATAATATTTATGTTCAGCATTAAAAAGATGAACCTTGAAAGAAGGTAAACCTTGTATAAGGATCCGTATTAAATAAGGATCCTTTATAGTTTCCCCATGTTTGTCCGTTTCCCGCCTGTCCGTCCACCTGTGAATTACCTTCGAGAACCTTAATACTATAAACCTGTAATTGGGTGCTTATATCTATCAAGTACAGTAAAAAAACAGTATTAGTACCAAGTACCCTTTCTTTACCCGACTCTTTTCTTTTAAGGATGTTAGAATAGACGGCGATACGATAGGCTAGGAGTCCCTTGAAGTACGATGGTATTTAACTATAATAAACTTTCCGCTAGATATCATTCGTAACCAAATTGATTGCTCGGGACTGGTTGAGGAAGTAATACGATTGTATACCCGTGCGCACGATCTCACCTACGCTACGCGCCCCTGCTGGCCAGGACGCACGCGCGCACCGCGCTGATTGAACACGCGCCACTCCCGAGCCGACCGTGCTCTCTGTCCTCAACTCCGTGATGAAGACAGCACCGCACTGTGATTATATTCACTACCAGGTGGGCATGCCTTATGGAGGAATACATGGCGTTTGTTGAACGCTCCTTTTGTTTTTAGTAATAAGTATGTGTCAATTTGTATTGTGGGTTCTCTCTCTCTTCTTCTTCTTCAGCATACTTGCGTCCACTACTGGACATAATATTCCTCCTCCATGGATTTCCATTGAGTTCTGGACGTAGCAGTTCTGGTCCAGGTTGGCCCTGCCGTCTTTTTGAGGTCATCAGACCATCTGACTTGCGCCGTTCCCACGCTACGGCTTTCCGCTTGAGGTCTCCAAGACAACTCGTTGACGCGTTGGGTGTGTTGGCGAATGAAGTCGTTCCGCACTCTATCTCGCAGAGAGATTCCGAGCATTGAGCGTTCCATAGCTCGCTGTGCTTCTTTAAGGCAGTGAACCTTCCCAGCAGTCAGCGTCCATGTTTCGCAAGCGTAAGTCATCACTGGGAGAATACATTGGTTGTGGACCTTTGTTTTCAGCGCACGCCTGGGTTGCCTGTGTCTTATAAACTAAAAATTGTATTTTACCAACTTTATTCTAAGTATAAGTTTACGTGTGTTTTTATTGTATGGTTTAAGATCTGTAACGCTTTGGCCTTTACCTGTTAGTTGCAGATATGTACTCTGAAATAAATAAATAAATACGAAAAAGTGGTTAAAAAAAATCTAGTTTTAGTAGTAAAATATATTTTTTGGGCAATTTTAAGGTTTTTCTCAAACATGGAATGAAATATTGACGTTATTCCTTATAATAGGCTGCGAAGTATGACGTTTTAGGTGCGGCTATGACAAGAGGTCGTTAATGGAATTTCATACAAATCTTGCAGGCCTAGGCCGGCAAAGTCTTCTTTTTTAATTTCCATTCCACAAAAAATTGTGGCACAGGCATCATGTCATTCTGCCACTATGCGTATTAAAAATAAAACTTTTTAGAAAAGTACTATATATACATACCTCGGCGGGCAATATGGGGTTGCCCGCCTCAGACCTATCCAGCCTCGCTTAACTCGGCCGTATATATGTCTCGGCCGGCAATCCCTTTCGTCCCAGCCTCTGTAGTAATGTACTATTTGTCTAAGTCAAGTCAAGTAACGATAAAAATTTCAACTATTTGATACAGAAAACAAATACAAAGATAAAAGAATCCGTTATATCGCGCATAGCCTAAGATGGGAATCAATCCCGCCTTTATGATTTGTCAGACCAGCGCCCTGCCACTAGGCTGCGTAGACTACGACATCACATCGGATCTTTGCCTTGCAATCTCAGCTGCTAATACTCGCAATCTCTCATATTAGATGAAATCCAAATTTCCCAGATACAAAAATCCTCAAGACTGTCTCCGCTATTATTCGGGTCCAAGTGAAATTTGAACAACAAAATAAAATTACTAGTATTGGTGGACGTTTTCGGACGGTCTTAATGATGATGACGACGATGATAATATAAGACATATCCCTAAGGCGTTGTAAGTGGGAACTATTGAAGGATTTCGTGGACGAGCTTGTTTGTTCCGATAGCTCAGAGGCTAGAGCGATTGGCCGCGTATTCTAGATGTCGTAGGTTCGAATCCTGCTCGGAGCATTAAATTTTTCATTTTTTTCCCTTTAATTTGAAATTTTCGTTAGCAGCGTTACTGCTTTAGTACAAAATTAATATAAGACATTACTTCACCATCACCACAAAAGTTGTGTAAATCTTTACAACAGCAGATTTGCTAATTGCGTACCTATTTACACTTTGGGATCCGATGGGATATAAATTTTCCAATTGCGAACTTTGATGGCCTTTTTAGCTACGTGTTTAGGTGTAGGTATATTGTTAAATTTAAAAAGTTTTATATGAAGTGTGGTGTGGAGTTAGTAAATCAGTTTTATTACCAACGTACACGAAAACTTTGACATTGAGTGACGTCCAACTTACTTCACACTTCAGCTTGTCAGCTCTATTGCGAGTTTTTCCCATATTTTCCCGCAAACTTTTTGAAAATGTTTATCCTAGTAAACTGCTTTCAAACGATGCAGTCCAAAAGTTTTAGCTTTTAATTGGAAATACTGAAACAACTTGATATTTCCGAAAATGCTAAACCTTAGAATTGGTATCCGTAGGTACACTGACTTATTTTTATTGTATTTGATAAGATAAATTAATAATAAAAAGACATTTGTGAACAGTCATACACAAACCAACCTACTTCCAAACTAAGCAAAGCTTGTACTATGGGTACAAGGCGACGATATACTTTTGTGCTTTCTATGTATTTATGTACAAACTCGTATTTATCTTATAAATATATACATAGAAAACATCCAAGAGTCAGAAAAAAATTTTCGTCCTCATTACACAAATAAATGCTCTGATCGAGATCCGAACCCGGCACTACCAGGTCACTAGTCAGCTAGTCACTGCCAACAAAAAGACTAAAGTGGTCGTCGTAAAAGATATTTTTTATTTCAAATACATACTTACTACAGTCAAGATCGGTTACGGGTTCGAATCCCGGTAAGGGCATTTGTTTCTATAGTGAGCAGAGGCATTTTTTACTGAGACTTGGATGTTTTCTATGTATTTTAAGTATATATTTATTATATATATCGTTGTCTAGCTAGTACCCATATGTGTTATATAGCCTTATTGAGCTTACTTTGGGACTAGTTTCATATGTATGTGTAAAAAAGTCCCCTAATGTATTATTTATTTTTAATATCAAAAGTGAATTAACACTTGCATCTTATTCCATTGTAATAAGGTAATATTATTGCTATTGCTCTGTGATCCACCAGAAAGGTGCAAAGACGTCCACTCATTTGACAGTTACACTAAGCTGCAAAGCTTGCGATATTGCTTTATGAAAAAAGTTTCTAAGGTACATATTAGAATAATATTTACCCTAAACTACTCCACATATTCACGCTTGCTAATTATTTGAAATAACATCATTTAGAAAACAAAACCTGTCCACCCATAAAATTTTAAAGTATGATGGCTGAAGAATATTATAAACAGGGAATATATTTTACCGAAACATTAAAGAGCATTGTTGAATATTTCCAGAGATAAAAGCCCATTGCTCCGCGGGTGCAGGTAATGGAGACAACGATTAAGCAAACGACCCACTGTTTTAAAGGATTATTTTATCCAACATTTATATTAAAATACTCTTAACCAACTTTGAGGTAGGTTGCGTCATTTTATATTTCACACTTGCAAGCCTGCGTATCATTTTGAACGTGTTTTTGGTAGGGGAAAATGACGGTTGACTTCGCCTAGCGCTCGTTCGATAAGTTACGCAATCGCGCCTTAGGAGTTACATTTGGACATTTTTTTTTTATTTTTTATTTTTTTTTACTTTAATTTTTAGATTGATGCTCTTGATGCTAATCGTGAATATTGAGTTCAATTTCTTGATTCGTTGGTGGGTGATGACCGAATTTTCGGACGATCGTTAAAGCATTTAATTCGTCTACAATTTAATTGAGTCCGTTGTGAAACAAAAGTTACACATATAATTTATAAGTATTGTATGACAAATTTTCGTGTCACAACGAAAACAATTAAATTGTAGTCTAATTAGTTGCCTTAACGATAGTGCATAAATCTGGTCCTCATCCAGGTATTTTGAAAATGTTGACGATAGACATTATATCTTTTTTTTAAATTTAACATGTCAAACAAAACAAGCAAAATGGTCAAAGTTATAAATATCCATTAACATTATTCAAGTCTTCTCTAATGAATACTAAATAATAGGTATATTTAATTAAGAATATTACAAAAGTCGAAATAGTCCATATGGTCCTCTCCCCGTTACATTTGGACTTTAATTGTCAGAACGTAATATGCGAAAGTTATCCTTGTTAAACCCAGGTCAACAAATATCAACTTCGGAGACACCTCCTAAAATCCAGAATTACAATCCCGATTCCCATGCAGGTGAAAATTGCATCGAATATTAAACCCCAGCGTGAAGTTAAGCGAGCAATTCTGGATTCGGGCGTGTGTGCGAGAAAATAGATTCAACGCCTGGACCCGGTCCAAGCCGGCGGGTTTATTACTACGTAAATCCTTATCTGGAGCCAATGGCTTTTTGTACCGTGTCTGCCCACTATCAGAAGGAGATTAAAACTCATTAACACGGAGCCCTAATGGATTGCTAATAACTGTATCGTGAATAGTTAATACGAGAAAGAATATAGGGGGCGTTAATCCAGGGATCGGCGATCTGTTATATGTGATTAGCTTTTGCGAAGATAAGTGGATGTTTGATAAATCATACTAAGATTAAGCAATTAGATTGGTAATAATACCGGCAGCATTAGCACTTATAAACTGGTGGGAAACAATTAAAGTGAAAAGTGCACGATGCGAATAAAATATGTGTTGCTAATGGATCGATACACAGCAGTTTATTTTATATGTGATTTCCAAAATCTCAAAACATAAAGTGTTAAATTTTCCAAGCTACACACATTATACGTAGTTTACGAGTATGTGTTCAATCCTTAATTTAGGAGATACATGTGATGAAATCCTATGATTTTATTATTCTGTTGCTTTCAGGCTTTTTGGTTTCATTAGTCCAAGTTTCATTTACGAGCTACGAAATTGCATTTAGTTTTTTCTTTTTTAAATGTGACAATTTCACGGAGCGATGTTGATAAAAGAAACAACGCGGCGAATCTAATTGAAGGCCGAGGATTTGAGGAAAAATTTCGGGTTTGTCGTGATTTCACCAAACAGTTTTCAAGAGCTTTTAGCTTTTTTACGTGCATTTGGACACTCCGCAGGCCTGAACTTTCAGATAGAAAATGCCTAATTACTCCATGTATTTTGCGTCTGGTTTTGGAAGTGGAATTTGCCAGAATTCTATTTCCATCAATGGCGAGAGTAAAAATCCTCGTGGCATATGCGTGATTACTTTTAATGCGGTTATAAAGATAAAGCAGTAACAACAATTTAAATGAGATAAAACCGCTGCTGGAGCCCGTCTCAGGGTGGGGGACAGCTTTAATTGGCTAGTTCCTAACATTAAAAAAACATCGATGACACTTGATTTCGTTGTTATACTTGCATTGTCGTTAAGCCAAGTTAAACATTTATGTGAGTTCAGTGAGATCAGATACCAGCAAGCATACCCCAAGGTCCGTAGAGGAATTAAGGGTGCTTCACAAAAAACGCAAAGTTGGATATACGATGGACTTAACACTTTGCTTTGATAAAAGTAATTATTTATTTGATGGAGATAATCGTTTAATGTAAAAAAATGCGAATTAAAATCTAACATTTTTTATTTAACAAGCGATCGTATTAAAAAACATCACGAAATAAAAACAGAATTGTTATTAGCAATGTCTTTGCCATGAAGCAGAAAACCGATGTTCAAAAAAATAATGTATGCAGATAATAATTCAACACGACACATTCTTTGTTCTTGCTCAAGTTGGAAATCCCAGTGCAATGGAAATATAAAAACAACGCAAGCACCGCCCCTTGGGAATATCTCGGTAACTCGATTGTGTACCCGGCGCACTTTATACTAAGACATAAATTTAAAGCTATGTTTAAATAAGTATGAATTCTTGTGGATGTGGCTAAGATAATAGGACCTAACAATTCATTTCTATTCAACTTCTTACTTAGAGAGGTGCGGTACAGCAGTAAATCATCTCGTTCATATTCGGAACAACCCGTCCGAGGAAGTAACTCTATCTTGAACAAGACCGCAGCCTTAATAACACAACTCCATATGACAATGTATGTAGTGTTGTGTTTCTGGTGGCGAGTAAGATCGTAAGATCTCTCTAGAATGCGCTTTATTGAGAAGGTTCAGTTTCTGAACTTGAAATCAAAGAAGTTATTTGAATTGCCGTTGCACATTGCAGCAGGGCATATTTCATTATTTTACATAAAATGTCGACGTAACGTTGAAAGTGGATAAATATTTCATTATGAGAAAAACAAACATTATGAGAAATGTTTAATTGTTGTTTTCTGCCGCTGATCAAATCTGTAGCGATTTAATTCTCCACTTGCTTTACCGGTGGAGCAACATATTTTACTATACAAATTTCTTTATGCGTTCTTGTAATACGAGTAACAGTGATGATGCAACGACAAGGTTATCTACGAATTGGGAAACCAGCAAGTAAAATGTAGTATTGAAAAGAAAATATCAAACACTTCAGATATGTGAGACACAGTTGGCTTTGATATCACTTACATTCAGTTTAAAGAGGCAAATTAATTAATTTTGTCAAAAATTCAATGAAATATTGAAGTACGTTACATTACGGGTGTGGTAAAACGAGCGGCCCATAATGATGCTAAATAGGAGGTCTAGCCCGGCAAAGAGACCGTCTTTTGTTTCCGGTGCGCAGGGATTTTTGTTTCCACCGGGTATATCTCCGGCTGAATCCTTATAATTTCATGTGGATTATTGTTTATTTATCTTTTTTCCTATATAATAACTACAAGATATAATTGTTACGTTACCTACATAAAATACAACTAAGGAAAGTTATATAGGTACGCATCATACAGCTATTGGCTATGTGCACGTCTGAAACGTCAAACGTCAAAGGTCCCGAGACAATGTCAAAACTCAGAGATGTCAAATAATGACACATGAATATTTTATTTAAACGAGAAAGACCCCGTATTGGAAATTTTACTGAAATAAATAAGAGAATAAATAAATACATACAAACGAAACGAATCGTAGGAAACCGTTAAGAAACCAATAGAAAACATGAAAGTAAATTTGACAGTGGTCCCCGGTAAGTACACATTTCTGCCATGGTGTGCGTTACGATCGCCTAGCTTACCCCCACCACCTACTTCGCACATAGCCAATAAGGAATTCATTCAACAAGGAGCCTTTAGTTCTACGATATACTCGTAATGTATTCTCAAGTATACACAGCAACAGGAAGGTTCGATAGAAGAGGATTTGCATGAACGAAGTTTATTAACTCCGTGTAACTCATTTTATTTTAAGCTTCTATTAAAGTGAAGCCGCCTTTACAATTTTCAGATAATACGTAGCGCTACGTAAAATATTTCATCGAAATATTCGTGGAGCATAAATGTAAAGTCAACACAACTGGCGTTTGTGCTTTGTTTTTATTGCAACGAAAACCGACGGTTTCTTAGTTGTTTAGTTTGTTTTTGGACGAGCCTAGTTGCTTGCTGGCGGAAAAAAATGGCAGGTCACGAGCGGCCCAAGTGCAGATCGCTGTATGCCGTTAACAAGAATGATTTCTCTGCGGCTTGTCTGGGATTTTTCACCTCTGCAGCGACCCTTAACACTTTATTTACCCGCTTTTTCACTCTCACTCCACGGGCTTATTACGGCAATGTATCAATTAATTATTCCGACCATTTGCCGAAACATTCCTCGTTTCCTTTTAATGCGAAATGTTGTCGTTGTATTGTCGTTATATCAAAATGTTTGAAATTCAGTGCACTTTTATTTCCTTGATAAATTTGGTTCGGTTTAGGAGCAAAACATGTAAGAACGGCAAAATAGCCTATCTAGTCCATCCGAGTGCCACATACTCGTATAGAATAGTACCTAATGGAGAAGTCAAGGGGAGAGACAATTAATTAACTTTAAAGCTAGGCGCAAACTTGCTCTTCTTTGGGTGGGGAGGCTGGGGGAACTAGGCAGTTGACTGTTCCACACATCGCATTATTTGGCGGAGCGCGTCGACTCCGAGGTCAAATGCTGAGAACTTAGCCTTCTTCGTAAGTGTATTGCGAACTTCACTCCGGCTTCGTGGCGCGCTTATGTATCACGTCACTAAGTATGATGGTGTACCCACTGATGCTCGAGTAGTTTTTGTTTTCCCTATTTGTTTACGGGCTTAATGTCGCATGACATGTTTGTATAGTGTTGCCAAAAAATATATCGCGAAAGTTTTAACGCGTGCAAAAAATATGCGTCGATTGTGCCAAGAACTTCTTTATTCATTCATAAGTAGCAGTGTTAAAAATACGTAAGCTAGTTATGAGATCCTTATTAGCGATAAATGCATAAATAATGGTCTGGCAATCTGTGTGATCCATTCTTTGCAATAAAATATGATTCTCTAAATTTCCAGTATTTCTGTAGATACTACCCATGAAATTTTCTCTGTTAGTCGTAAACTACAAAGACCACCTTTAAATTGCAATTTCCTTTCAGCGGTGGATCATATTGTACGCAGCCGTTATACGTGTGTAATTAACTTCCGAATTAAAACCGCAGCCGACGCGCAACTCGAAGTTTAATTGTGTAAATGCCTACGCATATTATAAGCTTAATTAATTTTGCTGTTAATACCTACAGATGGCTCAAGAGTTCACTGTTGTTTACAATGCGCTATTAATATTAAACATGTCTACTATTTTTTAATATTGGGATGTTTACTAAAACGTTTAAAAATAAACCTTTAAGCGGCAATTACACTTCGTCGTTCACCTAATGCGGTCGCCGAATTCATTTTAAACTACTTAGGCCAACAAACGTCGTCTTCACATTAGTCTGTCCGCCTACTTATAAGCGTTGGTAGCTGTCGATCGCCGAATGTGGCCGACTAACGTGTTCTTTACACTTATTGCGGTCGCCGCATGCAGCATGCGGCGAACGACGAAGTGCAATTACCGCTTTACTTTCTTATATAAAATTGTCTTTAATTTCATCGCTAAGAGTGAGTAAGAAATATTAATTATATTTGAAGCTTTTTAACCTCGTTTATGTAATCAGTCCATTATCGATGTATCTGATCTTAGGATTTGTTCTTAATTCTTCATCTTACAAAACGTCACCGATTGTTTTGAGAAAGGGATTTATTACAGAAGGTGGGTCATCGTTAAATGTCCCGTCACTGGATAATCGAGATGGTTTCAAAAACTATAATAAAAAAAAAAAGTTTAATCCCTTCATTTACCCATTCAGATAGCCTCGAACCATTCACCCTTTTAAATATCTTACCAAAGCATAGTGTTTCGTTATTAAGCTTGTAACATGTTGGTTATCTCAGGAAATCCGAAATCTCCTCCGGAAACGGGGCTGTGTTTGCGGGCCTGATAAGGGCGCGCTGTGTTCCTACTGAATATGGGACGCGATAACAAATTCAATGTAAGCGCACCCTTAGTGTCACGTCACAACATTAGCTGGTTAACAACCGAGCGATTTACGAATTATTGTACGTCTGTTAATTGACGACAATATGTTAAAATATGTGAAATAGGTAAAGTTAGTGAACTATATGTTTCTAATTCGGACGTACTCATCCAATGAAAATACAGCGACATTTGGAGTAGACATTGGCTATATTTTATATTCCGCTGCTCTATCTGCATTCCTATCATATAAACAAACAAGCCAATTCACGCAGTCGGCTAGGTACTTTAAAAAACCCATAAATGAGTATCAAAACAAGAAGAAGCCGATATAGCCGACAAGTCAGCTCGAGATTAGACTGGACCCCTATTTCCCTAAAAAAATATCACCGGCAATACGTCGTGCATTTCTAGGTCAATACATAACGATATTACCATTAGTACCCAACGCCCAACTATACTTGTCAATTCGGAAATGTACGGCAATTCACCATTGTCATGAGACAATTGTAAAGTTCATGAAACAAAGGCCTGGTAGCTACTGAACATTAGACCAGACCCCTATTTCCCTAAAAAATTGTCACCGACGATACGTGGTGCATTTCTAGGTCAATGTGTAACGATAGTACCATTAGTACCCAACGACGTGGCGGCAGAGGGAAGCGAGTTTAAGGACAATAGAAAGCATGGTCAATGGATGGTTGCCGGTAATAATAATAATAAAAAACAACGCAGAAAGCGATTTATTGGTACGCAGGGACAGTCTAAAGTGCCAAGCGGTAACTTTAAGCCTGCGGAGATAAGAGTACCTTTGTCTGTAAACAATGTTGGTAAGAACGCAACGGTTAATGATATTACTCAGTTTATACTAGAGAAAACAAACGTATTGGTTGATCTAGTTGAAATTAAGATGGCACGTGAAAAAACGTATAAGGCCTTTAAGGTGTTTGTCCCTAAAAGTAAATTGCAATTGTTTTTGGACGAAAATCTATGGCCTGAACGAATAAGGTTTCGACGTTTTGTTAATTTTAACAATAAGAGATCTCTGTCTTCAGGAGCAATCGAGGCAAATAAATTGAGTGTCACCAATGGATAACAATTTGGACCAGATTAAAATAATAAGTTTTAATTGTAAGTCTGCAACAAGGTCAGTAGACGGCTTAAGGGAACTCTGCAAATCTGCACACATTTTAGCTTTGCAAGAAACTTGGCTCTTGGCACATAACACCTCATATATTGGAACTATAGATACCAATTTTGAATATTTTAGTAAATCAGCGGTAGATGCCTCGGCGGGCATTCTACGAGGAAGACCTTACGGTGGGGTGGCGATAATGTGGAGAAAAGGCGTATTCTCCGCAGTTTCTGTGATACCTTGTAGCAGCAACAGACTCGCAGCAGTGATGGTGCGCATGGGCGATAAGAGTTCGTTGATATTCTCAGTGTACATGCCAACGAACCATGTGGATAACTACACTGAGTTCACGGAAGTGTTAAGTGAAATACATGCGGTGATTGAGAGTTGTGATACCGAGTCGGCTATAGTCTTAGGGGATTTTAATGCTCACCCTAGTGAATTATTTTTCACGGAACTAGTGCATTTCTGTTTAGAGCGAAACTGGCGCTGTGCTGATGTGGACAAGCTAGGTGTTTCATCCGATACCTACACGTATGTAAGTAATAGCCATCATAACTGTATTCGTTGGCTCGATCATTGCGTGGTCACAGACATTGCATGGAGGTGTTTGTCTACTGTATGTGTGCGTTATGACGTATTCTGGTCGGATCATTTTCCATTAGAATTAAATTTTAGTTTAGGGAAATTGCCATGTAAAGTAAATTATATACAAAATGACTGTAATAAAAATAAAATAAAATGGGGAAATAGAACTATGGAGCAGATAAATTATTATTATGAATTATGTATGTGTAAACTTAGGCACATTGATTTTTGGCTTGGCTTAGGCAGATGAATTTTAAAATTATAACTATTCTTAGGGAAGCCTCAGAGAGCAGTTCTGTGATAAGAAAAACCGCTAATAAAAATCGTGTAGTGGGCTGGAATAGGCACGTGAGTGAGCTACACCGGTAAGCACGACTGTGTTTCCAGATGTGGCTGGTTCAGGGTAAGCCTGCTGCTGGTGAAGCTTTTAGGAGAATGTGTGAGTCTAGAAAGCGTTTTAAGTCGAAGCTCAAATGGTGTCAGAATAATGAATATCAAATAAAAATGGACATCCTTGCAACTCACCATAAATGTAAAGATTTCAAGCGCTTCTGGAGTGACACTAAGAAACTAGATTTTAAGCCAGGGATCCCTGCTAATGTTGACGGAGTATGTAAACCAAACCTGATTGCTGAGGTATTCCGTAATCACTTCTCTGTGAAATCACCTCTTGGACGGCAGCAACAGGTGCTCGGTGTTGATATTGACAAGTCGATGGGTGAAATCACTAGATTTAAAGCAAGTGATGTTGCGAATGTTATAAAGTGCATGAAGAGGGGTAAATCACCCGGCCATGACGATCTCAGCATAGAGCACCTGCAGCACGCTGGTTGTCACTTGCCCAGGCTACTGGCCATGCTTTTCAATCTGTGTATAGGGCATGCTTACCTCCCACCGGTCATGCTCAAGACGATAATCGTACCCATCATCAAGGACAAGACAGGTGATGCCTCCGACAAGAATAACTATAGACCCATATCACTGGCTACAGTTGTTGCAAAGGTGCTGGATGGTATGATTGACCGCGTTTTAAATGAGCATATGAGCTTTAATGAAGCACAGTTCGGGTTCCATCCCGGACTTTCGACAGAGATAGCTATACTTAGGTTGAAGCATACCGTTCAGTACTATGTGACAAGGAAAACGCCGGTATATGCATGTTTCTTGGATTTGTCGAAGGCATTCGACCTGGTGTCTTACAAGGTTTTATGGGAGAAAATGGAAAGGGAAACTGGAACGCCAAAAGATATTGTGAACCTGCTGAAGTTTTGGTACAGTAACCAGTCGAATTGTGTAAGGTGGGCTGACTCTTTTTCGGAAGAATTTGGTCTAGAGTGCGGAGTCAGGCAGGGTGGCTTGACCTCGCCAAGACTATTTAATTTATATATCAACTCATTGCTGGAGGGGCTCAGCAGTGCCGATGTGGGCTGCTCTATTGATGGTAAAATAGTTAACAATATTAGTTACGCAGACGATATGGTGCTGTTGACGCCTTCGATTCGAGCTCTTGAGGTATTAATAGGGTTATGCGAGAGGTATAAGGGCTAAGGGCCCATGGGCTAAGGTATAATGCAAAGAAAAGTGAGCTGATGGTTTTTAAAGCAGGAAATATAAAACCAAGATCTGTACCACCGGTTATGCTTAATGGAGTAGCCTTGAAAAGGGTCACCGAGTTCAAGTACCTTGGCCACTGGGTCGCCGACGACCTCTCGGATAATGTAGATATAGAGCGGGAGCGAAGGGCGTTGGCGGTGAGGGCGAATATGTTGGTTCGGAGATTTGCTAAATGCTCGCGGCCAGTCAAAATAACATTATTCCGAGCGTATTGTCAGACATTTTATACTTGCAGTCTGTGGACCAAGTATTCCCGAAAGTCGCTACACGCCCTCCGTGTACAATACAATAATGCATTCAGGATGCTGTTGGGACTACCACGACACTGTAGCGCATCAGGTATGTTTATGGAGGCGAATATCGACGGTTTTAGCTCAATACTGCGAAAGCGGGTAGCATCTCTGATAGGCCGAGTGAGGGAAAGTGCCAACAGCCTCCTGAACAGCATATTGGAGAAAGTTGTTTGCCCAGTTATAAAGCACTGGAACATGGTTCATATGGGGGACAGGACTCCCATGTTTAATGTAAAATAGTTTTATGTAATTAATTATTAGCATTGTACTAATCATAGAAACATAAGTGGACAAATGTTACTAACAAAGCTTTGGAATATGTATTTACTATTATTATTACTGTAACGACTAACACTAGTATAATGTTTGTAACTAACACATATGGATTCTGATGTCCGAAATAAAAGATTATTATTATTATTATAAAAATAATTGCTAGGTTACGGTTGCTAGATTTATCTGTCACGTTGTGTAATCTCGGGATCCCCGGCTGTACCCGAATGTTACCGTTACATCTGATAAAGAAAGTTTTCTAAAAAAAAAGTGATGGATGGGTCCTGAAAACGTCAAGACAAACTTCATATCATATCTAAATTAGATTTCATTATAAATGGCGGACTCAGCCGCTCTAAATATATTTGTGTGCTGTAAATTTTCGTAACTACACACGAGAATCACCAATAAAGCCCGATTTGCATTGAACGGTCATGTTATGTACAAATTACAGTGTACAAAACATAAATTAGCACGTAAGGTTTAACTGTCAGTGTTAATTTTTATCAATAAAAAAAATAATAAATTGGCAAGTGGATGATCAATCCCGGTTCGCGACTGCACATGGTTACTTAAAATAAAAAATAAAAATTATACTTTTCTTTTTCAAGTATCAACACAAAACAAAACAAAATAATGAAAATACTTTTTTAAACTACTTGCATAAATGAGACCACAACACATTCCGTTCAGTATTATTCAAATACCTATTAATTTTAAATTGATACCTACCCACGCTTTGTATCGAATTTCTGTACACATAGCTTTCGTCTACTAAACCAAATCAGCCGCACTAATCCCAAGAGAGCACAGTCCACATCATCAAATCCCGTTAAATGCGGATTGGATTTTAGAGTCAGCGAATTCATGACGCCATGACGCGGGCATTGACAAGGCGTCAGGCCGCGATGAAAGGAGGAGTGGCTGAATGTGAATGACACCATGGGAGCGACAATTTGCTTCGGGTGCGTTGGCGCGGTGCCAGACACCCATTCTTTGAGCTTTACACCAGTATTCCATTATCCTAATAGGCGTTAGTATAGAACGGATGTTCTGCAGTGACTGGGTTAATGATTGTGCATCCATGTTTATATTTATGTTTTTCTTATTTTTGCCAATTTGGGACACGTATTTACTGCAAGCCATATTTATTTGTTCAAAATTAATTCCTAACGAGAACTAGCTCTCTATGTATAGTATTTATAAAGAGAAAGAAATAAAGTTGCACGGAGAGTTCCGCAAAATTGATAAGCCTCAGGATATTTAACTTAGCACAGTATCTAATTTAAAGCAACAACTAAATAGAACTTTGCACTAGTGAAATAAAAGAGTTTTAGAGAAAATGGTTGAAGGATTTTGGCGTCTCTGCGTCTATTTGAGGTTTTGAGTTTCAAAAGTTATTATTCTTAACTGAACGTTGGGAACAGGCGCGCTACATAATGGCGAGATGATTAAAATATCAGGGATCCCTGACGACGCCCCTGCCCGTTGGATGTCTTTTGTGCGTCGAAATAAACGTTGTTCCATCAAGACAATTTTCCGCTGAAAACCACTGTCGTCACGGATAACGCCAGCGAGGAATTTTATTATCAACCACGAAAATTCTTTTTCAACTTACAATTTGTGTCATTCATAACGTAAATTATTCCTTTTGAAACCGGGCGAACGAGTTCCTCTTTATGTTTCTATGTTTACAAAACATTTCTGTGAAAAAATACTTGCGCGATATTAAAGACAAGGAGCTACGTGTGGTTTGGGTGCAAAAATTGGAAAATAATATTATGCTCTGAAAAGGAATAAGATTATGAAATCAAAAATGACTGTGATTTCTAAACGTCAAACAGACTTTGTACATGACAATCAATATTTGCAGTAATTTTCATAATTATAGCAGAAATGGGTAGCTTATCTTTTGTTTGTAGATTTTATCTACATACATATATAAATGTTATATACATTAAAATAAATAATAACTGTCTCGTTACAATGTCAAATGAATGACTCCATTTTTCACATATTCAAGTGCGTGTGCGTGCGTGCGTACGTGTGTGTGTGTGTGTGTGTATGTGTGTGTGTGTGTGTGTCTCCCTCTATCTCTCTCTCTCTGTGGCTCTGGACACTGAAAGAGTTTTACGTCCAAGGCCCTGCAAATTCTGTTGTAGGTATACGGATGAGTGAACTCAGGGGACCTCCTGGCTAGTGCGGATCTGAGTGGAGGTAGAAGAGCTCTAAAGTTAAGTTTTCTTATAATCTCCTCATACTGCGACGATTTTAGCATGAAGTGTGAGTACGAGTAACCGCTTTTACAATAGAGAGCTGCCGCACTCTTAACAATTGTTTTTCATTGTACGATATATCAGTTGGGAAACGATTTTATACATAACTTTAATCACTGCTCGTTGTGCATGTTCAGCTATAATCAGGTGGCCTTTCCTAGCACTGCCCCAGACAGCCACTCCATATTGCAGGATTGACTTATTCATCATCATCATATCAGCCAATGGACATCCACTGCTGGACATAGGCCTCCCCTAAAGCGTGGCACAATGACCGGTCTCGCGTTACTTATTAAAAGTACATATTTAGAAATTTAATATACCAACGTACAAAACTCATGCAACAACCAAATAATTAATCGAAAACATTTTATCCGTCAATTAGTCTCGTCGCACTGACACAACCAAGATTGTCACTCGCAATTAAAATTCTAATTTTCATTGGTGTAGTAGGTAATAGTCAACTGGAATGCAGCAATACGATAAGCTAACGAGAACTAATTTGTAGTGGGACATCACAAGAGTAATAAAGTGTTAACCATAAATCCCCTGTTATCTCATGCCCAGCTACATGTAGGAACGCACCATCGCTATGAAACGAAGTCAATCTGCATAAATTTGCAGTTGACCCTGTTATTACATACACACAAATATACCAGGCGAATTTACTACTTCAGTGTAACGGTTTCAAATGATTTGAAACGGGAATATTTCACGCCGGTTAGATACCAAGTTGAATTCGTTATATGCGCAACTTTGACGTGGCTTGGATGTACGAGTATGTAATCTATTTAATATCGTAGAGGTACACTTTGGATATCGCAAATAGGAATCTAACAAATGCTACATAATATTAAACCTCGTAATTTTTTTCAAATATGTACTTCACTACCGCACTACCGCTCAAGACCGCCAAGCTGAAATGGTAATGGGCCGGCCACGTCTGCCACGTGGGTGCTGAACGATGGTTGGAGACGACGTGGCAGGTCGCGACGGAGATGGCGGGATGACTTGGACATATATTGCGACGATTGGCCAGAGATTGCTCAGAACTGGGACGAGTGAAAATCAAGAGGGGAGGCCTTTGCCCAGCAGTGGAACACTCTATAGGCTTTTAATAATAATAATGTAATTTACTATGGGCACTATTTTTTTACCGATAAAAATAAGATTGAAACAATATTGTTTTCGATACTATTAACATTTTTAATCACAAGGACACTTAGAGGGTAAAGAAAAACTCACTTGAAAGGTCACTAATTGCGGCATGTTTCGGACTACAATTGGAGTCGTTCATCCGGTTGAGTGTCGTTACGGTTGCCGACCACGCAGCCTAATGAAGAACCTCCAAAACATGTCGCATAGCGAATTTAAAAGTGTTTTTTTTTTCTTTACGTAATCACAGGAACTAGCAAAAGGTTAAATAACAAAAAAAACAGTATAGTATACCCAGATTGCATCTTCAAGCCAGGCACACTAAACTAAACCGGGCTGAATGCACTCCATGCGCGGGCTGAAACCTAGCAGACACTAACTATCACGACAATAACTTAAGTTCTTTTTAAATGGGAGCTTTCTCCTTCCTTATACATGTTTATTCACGCCCGTATCCCATTGGCGAAGGCAGATACCAGAAAATTCCTAATATTACGTTCCTTACATACTTCTTTCACTACAATCACATCCATACATCTTCTTCGTCATGCTCGTTGGTTGCGGGTACTTCTGACCTGGATTTTTTCAGTATCGTAGAAAGATGTCAAGACGCCTTCGCCTTGATCGCCCCCCTCCGAAGGTCATTCATTTCCTGAATGTAAAGTCTGCTTTCACACATCCTCTCAAAGTGCATAAACCGAAGCTTATCTTTTTCAATCCTAAAGTCACTACATCTTCATCTACACCGTCATCTATTCTATGTACATCTATTCTATTGCTCCTTTTTGAGATGAAACTTCGTGGCGTTTGTTATTTCGCCGCTTAAATGAGATAAGCGTTCGAGAGCCAAGACACGGACGGATTAAGTATTTCCTAATAAATGTATGCAACTTAATACAATTTCTACGGGAAAACAGTCAGCGATATAAATATGTATATGTACATTTTGTTGTTTTCGCACTGAGTGCATATAGATTTTTCGATGTTGAACATAGTCGTCATACAGTCGAGTTCATAAATATACAAATAACAAATTGGAAAACGTGAGTACATATATTTATGTGCCACAAACTGTTTACAAATATTTGAAAATAACCCTTGTGTCAATAGTTACGTGCTTCCACTTGTTTAAATATTTTTTTAAAAATGATAGTACAGATATTTATTACTTTTCAGTTGCTTAAATATTATTGAGAGGCTTGCTCAGATGAATATGACGGATGACACTTGTATATATTTTCAAATGCTAGGTCTGTTTAGATGTATTTGTACGTTACTATGTACATTTAGTTTTGAAGGCTTGTATTTGCTCATATATTCACAACATACATCACAAATCAGATCAGTCCGCCAAAACGAGACCGTATTAACTTTTTCGAGGCAAGTTAATTAATTTGTTTTTAAATCAATACACCAAAATGTTTCTTTTGAACATTGCCGATTTTACGAAATTAGAAATAACGTTTCGAATTCAGTCGTTTAGATACAAATAGGTGATCACAATTATGTAAAAGAAATACGCGTCCAGTTCTGTGGGTGTATTTTAAGTGACCTACAAATTAGCTGACTTAAATACTTAACGTTTTGTAAATATTTAAAAGTAATAGTAAATAATCAATTTTAATAAGGTCTGGTTTCCCCTTCGGGTTGGAAGGTCAGATGGCAGTCGCTTCCGTAAAACCTAGTGCCTACGCCAATTCTTGGGATGAAGCCGTCCCGTGTAAGTACCTATTGCGAGTATCAACTTGATATCGACGCTTTCTCGAGCAAAAGGTTCTTAACAGACAGACGGTTAACGGAGTGATCCTATTAGAATTCCGTAGTCAACTGTCCGAGGCTTTGCTCTGTGATTGTTAGTGCTAGAAAGATACAATTTGGCATGCATATATATATATATAAACTAGCTTTTGCCCGCAACTTCGTCCGCGTTACATCGTCGGCTAATAGTGTAAACCTGCTAACGTCATATTATGGAAGTTCACAGGAGAGACAAAAAACATGATTGAAATTAAAATATTAATCCCTGAAAAACGGGAAAAATATCATTAGGTTATTTTTTGCCTTAATTCCAAAATAAAAGACAAGTAAAACGTTTTGGTTACCTGTTTTTTACGATGACTTTTGTAACTTAAGTGTATTTTGTAATCAAATAACGTTTTAAATTATGAATTTCGCAGTTTTTCGAGAAAAAGAAAGTAAATATGTAGATCTTCATGTAAACCAAAAGGTACTTAATATACTGAAACTTCTTGAAAGGAACTAAATGAAATCTTCTGAAATAAATATGTATATACGGGTGTGGCCTGTAATAGGAGCAATAAAGTTAAAGGACGCTTCCTTAGAACATCTGCAGTAGCCTCTAGTGTCCAATAAAAAAAATATCTTTTTCAATTGAGAGAAATTTTGATCTAAAGTTATGACCTCCAAGTAATGGATCTTGGCACCCAGAGATTATAGCGTGGCAGTCAATGCTGATTTATTTTGAGGTTGCTTCAAGTTATGACTTGTAATCGTTGTCGAATTTTTGGTTTGAGACGATATTTTTCGGACTTTCTTTTTATAAATTTTTATTGTTATTAAATAAATAGTTATTAATATCACTCCAGTAGAGTAAAAAAATACACGTAACTTATATTTGTATAAAAAAATCCAAGAATAACTTTTTTTGTCTATTGAAATCATTTGGAAATAATTGCTAGAGAGCTCAATAGTGTACCATTTAATTTATTGCTCCTATTACAGGCTCCCATTATATTCATTATCATGATATCAGCCGAAGGACATCCACTGCTGGACGTAGGCCTCCCCCAAAGAGTGCCAATTGTGGCACTGGCGGGCATTGGCCCGGTCCTGCGCCACCCGCATCCAGCGGACTACAGCGACTTTCACCAGGTCATCAATCCATCTTGTGTGGGGCCTTCCGGTATGTGGTCGCCACTTGAAGACCTTTTCCGCCATAATGGCCATAGGTTCTACGTGCAATGTGCCCCACCCACTGCCACTTAAATTAGCGATTAGGAGGGCTATGTCAGATAATTGGGTTCTACTGCGGATGGCTTTATTACTAATGCAATTACGCTGAGATACTCCCAGCATAGCCCTCTTCATTGCTCTTTTGGTGACTTCAAGCCCTCTTGTGAGCTCCATAGTAAGCGACTACGTTTCAGTACCCATTATGTCGTCACTGGCAACACACACTGATCAAAGACTCTCGTCATGTAACAAAATTCTTTTGAAAATATGAAAAATACCTGCTAAGTACGTTTATCGCGATAGTAAGAATAAAAACTCTCATTAATTTTGATAAGAGGTTAACTGAACCCCAAAAGAGTGATTGTATGGATTTACACAGCTCAAATGCCCTGAAATATTAATAAAAAAACAATAATAGTACATATATTTGCGATGTTATACTTCTTCGTTTACACCAAAAACTCGAAACAATGTTATCTTTTGCGAGAACACATATCTAGGCGATTACGAAAATGGCGGGTATATTGGGATTAGCCGATAATTCTGAACTCCTGGGGTTGACTGTTTATGGTTGACTGTACTCACCACCAAAATAACTGGCAGTAGCTGTTTTTCTCAGGCGATGCATTTTTTTTTGCTACATAATGTTGGGCAAAACGAAAATGTTAACAAATGGATTTAGAGTGTTTACACTTTAGCAAAAGATATTATAGAAATAATTGCTATTAATTTTTTTGTAGGCGCCCATACAAACTTTTACTCCGTTTTCACCCCCTAAAGAACCTTTCCGGGATTAAAACTATCCTGTGTCCTTTCCTAGGACTCAAACTGTCTCTATACCAAATTTCATCTAAATCGGTCTAGCGGTTTAAGCGTGAAGAGGTAACAGACAGACAGACAGACGGGTGACTTTCGCATTTATAATATTAAGTATATAGTATAGTATATAGTATATATAGTATATAGTATGGATAAAAAAAAACATCAAATTCAAACGGTAATCTTGTTTTATTTTTCATTAAAAACCAAGCACCTTTCATCTTTAATAAACATGGGCAGTTGTAGGAAAGTTATTTTATGGAGAGGAGTGTAATTAAAACCTCATCTCTTGGGAAAATTAAACCGCGAGCAGTTAATGGATCTTAACTCGATTCCAAAACGCTAACTTTGTCGAAAGTAACTCGTTGCCTTCAATAAGATTCAGAAAAGTTAGAGGAAATTAGCTTCGTTTTAAAACAGTTCGCCATTTAACTGTTCGGAGGAAAGCACTGGCAACAATGCCCGCTCGCGGGGATTTCTTTCTCTTGAATCACCACAGCAGCTCAACGGACTACGTTCTCGTTAATTTTATTACTTACTTCGTCTCATTCTAGGGACAAGTACGACTGTATTTTTGCTATAATGAAATTGTAAACGACTAACATGTGCAAACCCCATTTTACATTATATTTCGTAATTCGAAAACATGTCTGGTGAGCAGGGATGTGTAGCGTCACCGTGGCTGTTTAATCTATTTCTGGACAGTTGTTTGCAAGATTTGAAAGACGATGAATGTGGGTTGGAAATGAATGGGTCGCTTATCAAATGTCTACTCTACGCCGATGACCAGGTTTTATTAGCGTCGTCGGCTGAGAAGCTACAGAAGATGGTAACTAGCATGCACGAATTGTTTGCGAGAAAACGAATGAAAATGAATGTAATCAAAACGAAAGTGATGATATTTGAAAGAGATGAGTGTATGACAGTTTGTGAAATTGCGGTAGATGGAGAGAGGTTGGAGCAAGTGGATGAGTTTGTGTATTTGGGGACTTTGTTCACGAGAGACGGTAAGCATGAGGGAGATATTGAAAGGAGAGTGATAGCTGGGAATCGAGTGAATGGGGTACTTCACGCCTTTATGAGCAGCCAGAAAGTGTCAGAAAAGGCGCGGCTGGCTGTGCATAGAGGAGTGTTGGTGCCGACACTAATGTATGGTAGCGAAAGTTGGGTGTGGCGTTACTTTGAGAGATAGAGTGAGAAACACCGTTATAAGACGGAGGTGTGGAGTGAATGAAGATACGAGTATAGTGACGAAAATTGAGAAAGGTATGCTAAGATGGTTTGGACATGTAGAGAGGATGGATGAAAGAAGATTGACAAAACGAGTGTATGAAGGAAGAGTGGATGGAAATGTTGGAAGGGAAAGACCTCGGCGAACGTACTCCGACCAAATCGGAGACATTCTGCAGAAAGGCCAGGTCAGGAGTACCCTAAATCATCGCGCATGCATGAAGAATGTTATGAAAGTTCATGAAGCGAAAGTTGTATGTCACGATCGTAGCAAGTGGAAATCCGTGATCTCTGCCTACCCCTCTGGGAAACAGGTGTGATTATATGTATGTATGTATATATGTATGTGTTATTACCAGTGATCGTAACTTTTGTAGCATTTTCGGTGCAGCGTAGTGGTGTTAACGGAATTGGGATAAATGCTTTAAATTCTTATGATTCATTAGCGTTAATAACGTTAATATTAACCTTAATTAACCGTTTAAATTGTATTAGTCCATACCAACTCCGTTAACATCACTACGCTGCACCGAAAATGCTACAAAAGTTACGATCACTGGTTATTACACGAAAGATGAATAAACCAAGCCAATATAACCTTTATAAAGGAAATATCTTTCCAGCCAATTTCTGCTTTTATACGGTCAATTTTTTGCTCGCAGCTTTCCAGTTCGTTAAATTGTATTGCAGCCTACCGAGTTCTGTGAATACTCCAAATACTGCCGCTGACGACGCGCACGTTACTCCCTGTTCCATTTAGCAGGTTGTATTCCTTAACTCAACCGCACCCTGTAAAAATAGCTAACGGATCTAAAAATAAAAATCTACTACGACACATTTTTACATTGTTTCGTTTGACAAAATCCGCCTTTGGCATAGGAAAATAAAAGCATTTTTTTATCTTCGTAGTGTACTCAGTAGTCCCAAATTAAAGGGATAATTGTAAAATTGATTAGGCTTCTATTAACGGCACCAACGTCCCAAATTACATTGAGAAATCGTCAGTAACGATGCTCCATCCCATACTAAATTAATTTTGTATTAAAGCAGTAACGCTGCTAACAAAAAATTCAAATTAAAGAGAAAAATCGGAGCATAAATTTTTCATTTTTCCCTTTAATTTGAAATTTTCGTTAGCAGCGTTACTGCTTTAGTACAAAATTAATTTACTCAATAGTCCATCCAAAAGACAACCTAGATTTTTTTATTCAAATCTTATTCAGTAACGACATAGTGCATAGTGAGATTGCGATACTTAATTGCCGAAATATCTCAATAGGTACAAAGCTAAAAACAGTTTCAAATTCGGAAGGCAACACAAAACTATAAATATGCTCGTCGAACAATAAGTTATGAAAAGTAGAATTTGATAGTTTTAAGCTTTCTATTTTTTAGTGCATATGAGTATGTTACTGTACTTATGTCTAAAGTACAATAACATTGTACACCTTTGCTTTGCAGTAAGAGGCAACAGTGTAGGTAGATATTATTGTATTTATCCAACTCTTACTACTAGATATACTTGCTCCTTATCTAATTTCCACGCGATTATTACCTAGTATTTCGCACCTTTTCTCTCTCTCATAGCATTCTTTATCTCATTTCATTGGTTTTGTTTTTGAAAGGCACTACTTGCTAAGATGATGCAAGTTACGAGATCTTCCTCTTCGTTACTTAGGCGACTTCCTGATTTTTCAATACGGAGGCGGTACGATATGAGACTGTCAGCTGTCAGTTTCAACCGATGCGAATGCAGTGATTACTGCCCCACTTCTGCGCATGGTATTACTACTGTGCAAACGTAATACTGACAGTATTTCGGCAAGTGAGGAGATTACACATGAGTAAGCTCACGTAAAAGAACTAAATACCTACCATATACGATTCCGCCCCGGCCTCCTTAATGTTATCTAGCTTGTTTCGACCGAGAATCAGCTAGACAGTCTGCTAAGATCGTGCAAGTTACGAGTACATCTTCCTATTCATCTTGTTTAATCTCGTTTTTACCCTTCAAGAATTTGCACGTAACATCAACTTAATCCGAAACAATGGAGTCTGCACTAGCCATGATTAAGATGAGAAACTTGACATCAGGGCAAACCAGACATGGGTACATTTGAACCATATTTTCCTTCTACCAGTAGTTCTTTGTTGTACATACTAAATAATGGCCCGCATCGTGGTAGTTAAGGAGCATATGAGTTAATTACAAAATAAATCAATGGAAACGTTACTTTTCTAACAAAAAGTTTTAATTAAAAAATTAAAACGCAGACCAAAAATTACTTTTTTCAAGAAAGGGCAAAACTATAAATCAAACTATGCATTTATATATTATTTAAATTGGTAGCTAATGTAATTGTCCTGCTATGGTACCGCCTTAGTATCTTGAATTTAAAAAATTAGTTCTAAGTTGTCCAAAATACCTTAAACAAGTTCTTTCTAACTTATCCCATAAAACGGACTGAATTAAATTATTAAATGCATAATGTAAAAGTAAATAAAAAAGGGACTCGTGCTATTCAAATTTTCTTTAGAGGCAAAATGCTTTTGAGACGAGAATGCCTATTAAGAAAAAAAAGTGAGTTGCGGTCTTTAATGCAGTCGACCGAGTGGTCTACTGTACACGCAAACGTTTGTTGTGTCAAGGGCCACTTAATTTGGGGTCTTAATGGTTAAGAGCACGCGTTCCTTCAAAGAAAACGTTATGAGGTCCTCAACAAAATGGATTGCCATAAATGAAAGGACGCATAAGAAGGAGCTTGTCGCGCGGACGCTGTGAACTTTTATGTTCCGTTAAAACCTATTCAGGAGGCAAATGCTCCTTTGCAAGGAAAGTGCGTTTGCCGTTTTTTGTATACTCACAAGATTTTGCGTTAATTTCGGGTAGGTAGTAGGTACTATTTAGTATAACTAAATGATGGTTTGCAGTACTGTACAAATGTATGCCCACTTTAGTAGATACAGATGTTTAATGGGGTAAATCGCTAATAACTGGCCACTTAAGTAAATGTAATTCAGTTACTAGCCACCAATTTTGTGTGCAGCTTTTAACTAAATATATGAGGTCACTCTGCATCCGGTTATTTTAATTTTTCGGTAATACTGAGCATCAAATGCTTTAACGCTATTTTTGCGAAGTGGCCAGCTTTTGAGGGTGGCCGGCAATAGATAATTTACGCTGTGTAGTAGGCGATGAACGATAAAAATAAAAATGAGGAAAATAACAATGTATCTGATTTCATACCTTTTGAGTAGATAATTATTGGTAATTATCCACTTACGTCTAAAAAAATCTTGTAAATTTTATATGATTAAATGTTTTACTTTTTATAGAATACCTAACAATTAATGAGAGCATCAAAATTATTAAACACGTGTGTACTTCGCACAGAAAATACCTTTGCCCCATAACAAAGCGTTGTATGATTAATAGTTCAAGCGTGTAAATCCAATTGACGAAGTTCTTGTTTACACTTCCGAACCAAAAAACAACCCAGCCTGTGTATTTGGCGTGTCCGACTTATATTTTTTGCTAAATTTTCGATCGCAAAGTTAAGGACACTGAAACATAGACATTTAGATTTTTGTCACAATAACATTTACAATGTGGACTACATTGTAATTGTCCTTGTGTTTCAAAATATATTACGCTCAAGGTGGTCACTGATCAGCGCTAAGGCGTCATATTGGTACACTATTTCATATGTATTACAGTACTGATTATACAATTTGTAGGGCATACTGGTACCGCACCGTCTCCGTCGCAAAGTAAGGAGTGGTCTAACGTCGAAGAGTTTTTGTGCAAAATGGTGTTTCTTTTGCATAAGGTTGATTAACTCAACTTTTTAGTCCAGATACCTGACATAACTGGTAATTGGGTAACTATTTTGTATTACGTTAAATTACATGCCTTGCGTGACACTTACCTTACTGGGTTCAAGATGCAAACTGTACCATACTGGGTAGGCAGGCCTACCTATGTGCATGTAAGCGCTTCATTGTAAGCAATAAAAGGTTAGACATATACATGTCACAAAAGATTTAAGTAGCTAATTCCTATAAGGGATCTTTTTCAGCTGACCTTTGAGCAATGGGAAATATATTGATTTAAACTTGCACGATTTTTACACATTATTATTGGTAAACGGGATTAAGTCCCGTTTACCAATAATAATGGGAAATATGTTGGAAAGGACAGCTAAACATACAAAGTGTCGTTTATATGGCTCGCAGTGTAAAATTTGAACCGAAAAACGTAGCAACAATACACAGTTTATTAAAGAGTCACTACCCAAAAGGGGAGTTTTAATTGAATGCGTAGTTTCTCTCTAAAAGCTTTTACAGAAAATAAATTGTAAAAAAAAAAACATGAAACGCGAGGTTCTTTGCCGAGGCGGTTTACACGCGGTAGGTACTTTACAAAGCGGCACTTAATTTAGCGTCTCTTAATGGTTGCTGTGCGGCCCCTCCAGAATTAAAGTCTAGCGAGAACTGAGTTACCTACTGACTTGAGCAGTTGAATATGAAGAGATTTCAAATTTGGTGCACTTCACTCCCCATTTGATAAGTCAAGTGCACCAAACGAAGTAGTTACTAAAGTAGTGTCTGTTAGAGATTTTTATTTGCGTAGATTATTATGTAGAACGAGTTATGTCTCAGCTTTCGACACAATACACATTCGTATAAGGTTTTTGGTGTATACAAGAGCATTCAATACATATCGTATTGAGGAGGCCATCAAGCAGAATAAGGGCTCTAAAGTTTTTTCAAGAGATCTGTCTATTGGGCAGAGACAGCTCGCCAGATTAAAAACTGAAGATGGTAGAATCGTTTCGTCCAAACCTGAGCTTCTGAGTGAGATAGAGTGCTTTTATGGACAGCTATACACGTCAACTAGCAGACCCGAAGTTGGTCTGGCGGAAGACCGAAGAGCTAGATTAACCCGGCACTATACCGAAGATATCCCGGACATCAGCCTGTACGAGATTAGAATGGCTCTTAAACAGCTTAAGAACAATAAGGCACCCGGTGAAGACGGAATTACAGCGGAACTCCTGAAGGCGGGTGGAAAACCGGTCCTTAGGGCCCTTCAAAAGTTGTTCAATTCCGCCTTACTGGAAGGGAAAACTCCAAAGGCATGGAACAGAGGTGTGGTGGTCGTGTTCTTCAAAAAGGGTGACAACTCCTTACTGAAGAACTACCGAACCATCTCACTTCTGATCCATGTCTATAAGCTGTTTTCAAGAGTCATTACGAACCGTCTCGCACGCAGGCTAGATGACTTCCAGCCTCCCGAACAAGCCGGTTTCCGAAGAGGCTTTAGCACCGTAGACCACATCCATACGCTCCGTCAGGTTATACAGAAGACTGAGGAGTATAATCTGCCCCTCTGTTTAGCGTTCGTGGACTATGAGAAAGCCTTCGATTCGATCGAAACCTGGGCTGTACTACAATCTCTCCAGCGGTGCCAAGTGGACTACAGCTATATCGAAGTGCTGAAGTGTTTGTACGAGAACGCCACTATGTCAGTCCAACTTCAGGACCAGAGCTCGAAGCCTATCCCATTGGAGCGGGGAGTCAGGCAAGGAGATGTTATTTCTCCTAAACTGTTCTCCGCTGCACTGGAGGATATTTTCAAGACTCTGGACTGGAGAAGGCTAGGCATCAACATAAACGGCGAGTACCTCACTCACCTTCGGTTTGCTGACGATATAGTAGACTTGGCTGAGACCATGGAAGATTTAAGTACAATGCTCAATGACCTTAGTAAAGCCTCCGAGCGAGTTGGTCTAAGGATGAACATGGACAAGACGAAGATCATGTCAAATGCCCATGTTGTGCACCAACTCCCGTAACAATCGGACACTTTACGCTCGAAGTTGTAGACGATTACATATACCTAGGACAGACTGTCCAGTTAGGTAGGTCCAACTTCGAGAAAGAGGTTAATTGTCGAATCCGACTCGGCTGGGCAGCATTCGGGAAGCTACGGCACATCTTTTCGTCCAATATTCCGCAGTGTCTCAAGACGAAAGTCTTTGACCAGTGTGTGGTGCCAGTGATGACATATGGTACTGAAACGTGGTCGCTTACTATGGCCCTCATAAGAAGGCTCAAAGTCACCCAAAGAGCAATGGAGAGAGCTATGTTAGGAGTTTCTCTGCGTGATCGCATCAGGAATGAGGCCATCCGCAGCAGAACCAAAGTGACCGATATAGCCCTCCGAATCGCTAAACTTAAGTGGCAGTGGGCGGGGCACATATCACGTAGAACCGATGGCCGTTGGGGCGGAAAGGTTCTCGAGTGGCGACCACGTACCGGAAGGCGTAGCGTGGGCAGGCCCCCCACACGGTGGACCGATGACCTGGTGAAGGTCGCGGGTGTCCGCTGGATGCGGGTGGCGCAGGACCGGTCATTGTGGAAGTCTTTGGGGGAGGCCTATGTCCAGCAGTGGACGTCTTTCGGCTGACATGATGATGATGAAGAGCACTGCTTAAATGCAGAAGTAGATACCTATACATTGTTTAAGAATGTTGCACAGCGTGAAATGAACATTTTAAGTACGTGTTAATTTTATTAAGTTAAAGGTTTTCTCGAGTTTAATTGTATAAGTTTCATTTGCTTTTGTAACTTTTCCGAATGAGTATTGAATGTTTTAATTGCACAAAATCATAATAAAATAAAGATAATGAATAAATAATTAATGTAATGGATAATTATTTTGAAGCATTCTGTGACAAGGAACTGGAGTTTCCCCATAGACACCCCTAATATTGACATTAGAATTCTTTATCAATATAGTACTAATACGGTACGCAGATTAAGGTTAGTGTTAGTGATTTAGGTTAAGGTACAATGGATCTGACATAATCTTAAGTGATTTAATGTATCCAACCAAAAATGAAAAAATCCCGCCCGGGGCGATCAATTTTTCATTTTCTTTTTCGGTTGTAAATTATAATTCCGCTAAGTGGACGTTTCCGCTTGTAAAAATATTTATAGTGATTTAATGTTCCTTAAAAATAAAGAGAAAAAGTATATATTGTCATTATTATATGTATATGAATGCTATGTGGGTGTCTAAGTTGAGATCCATTCTTCTGTCTATGATTAAACAAAGAGCAAGAATAGCCTCTCTTGTGCCTTTATGTTGTCTGAATCCATATTGATCAGGGCCTAAATAGTTTTCAGCTATTGGTCTTATTCTGCTTTGTACAATTTTTAACAGTACTTTAGATGCTTGAGATATGAGGCTTAACGTTCTATGCTCTTCGCATTTTAGTGTATTTAGCTTCTTAGGTAATGTTACTATTTTGGTTAGTTGGAAATCTCTTGGTACTTCACCTATGTTGTATATATCTCTAACTATAGTAAAAATTTCATGTCTGATGGGATCACATTCAATTTTTTTGATATACTCTATGAAAAAATTATTTTGTCCAGCTGCTTTACCAGTCTGGATAATATTTAAAGTTTTATCAAATTCATCTCTAGTTATATCTGGACCTAATTTATCTGCATCTACTTCGTTCACTGATTCTATGTCACCATCTGTTAAACCACTTCCTTCATATAATTGTTCTATGTATTTTATCCAGCGTTCTAGAATACAATCGTTATTTATTAAAAAAAATCCCTGTTCATCTAATATTGTAGCACTTTTTATGTTGTGTTTTTTAACCAATTCCCTGACTATACTATATGCTTTGTCCAGTTTTCCTTGTTTTATAAACTTCTCTATGTTATCACATGTCTGGGTAATATCTTCTGTCTTTTGTTTCCTGCACTTCGCTGTTATTATATTTGTGAGGCGTTTATAAACAGAAACAGAAACAGAAAATTTATTGTATAAAACTGTGTAGATTAGGAAGGTTAGTAGGTACATGTTATGCGTTCCAACAGTTTTTACCCTTTTCGGGCATACAATGATTAAATTCTTAGCCTAGGTATAATACACGTGTTTACGCTTTAGGTACATGGTTATAAAATTCTTTCAAACTGTAAAATACATTTTCGGTCAAGAAAGTTTTTAAGGACCTTTTAAAACGATTTCCTTCTAGACTTTTTAATCCACTAGGGAGATTATTATAGACCCGTATAGCTGATACAAATGCACTCTTCTGATACATCGAGGTGTTAGCTTTCGGAAGTATCATATCATGTTTGTATTGAGATCGAACATTGTATTTCGATGATCTCTTTGCAAAATGTTCTGGATGTTTTTTTACAAGTAAACATAATTCCAAAATGTATATGCCAGTAAGTGTCAGGAAACGCTTTTCCCGGAAGACACTTCGGAGTGATTCATCGATGTACATTCGATAAATAGTCCTTAAGGATCGTTTTTGTAGTATAAAGGTTTTATGTACATCAACAGAATTACCCCAATATATGACTCCGTAGGTAAGTAGCGGATAAATATTACCGTAATATGCATTTTTTACTACTGTCTCCGAGCAAGTTTCAGACAGAATTGATAACGCATAGCACCTGCTAGAATTTTGTTTGTTAATCTCTTCTATGTGTGCTTTCCAATTTAAGTGCGAATCTATTTGAACTCCAAGAAAGTTTACATGGTTTACTTCATCTACTTGAGTTTCCGCATTTGACACTATAAGTGGTTTATGAACAGTTTTATAGTTCCTAAATTGGATAAGCTTAGTTTTATCAAGATTTGCATAGAGGTTAAGAGTACTGAGCCATTGAATGATATTACTTAGTACACAATTCATATGTTCCTCAATATTCCCATTGGAATTTTTATTCGAGAATAATAGAGTGACGTCATCTGCATATAATACGCATGGTACATCGACAACTCTTGGGAGTTCATTAAGGTAGATTAGAAATAGGAGTGGGCCAAGAATGCTACCTTGAGGAACTCCCAATTGAACTTTTTCAAACGTAGATTGTACCCGTTCTACTGTTTTATTGTGAACGTTGTAGTTTACAATTTCTACTGCTTGCTCTCTATTGCACAAATAATTGTAAAATAACTGAAGAGCATTTCCTCTTATCGCAATATGTTCAAGTTGTTTTAAAATTACATCATGACTTACGCAGTCGAAAGCTTTCGACATATCTATCAAGAGGGAGGCACAAGGAATTTAGTTATTCACATTCTCCCAAACAAGCTTCAACATTTCAAATATGGCTGTAGTTGTAGATCTTCCTTTTTGAAAGCCGAATTGGCTTGAAGTTAAAATATTGTTTCGGTTCAAAAACATCGTTAACATTTTATGTATTACCTTTTCGAAAATTTTAGAGAAACTAGGTAATAAGGCTATGGGCCTATAGTTATTCATGCTTGTTTTAGTACCCTTTTTAAACAGTGGTTTAATTAAAGCTTTTTTGAGGTCATCAGGGAATATTCCAGTTTCAATCATCAAATTGACAATATGCACTAATGGTTCAGCAATATGGTCAATACATGGTTTAATAGCCTGTATCGGTATATTATCATGTCCCGAGGACTGTTTATTTTTAAGGGAAGCCACAATCTTTTTTATGTCTTGACAATCAACTGGAGCCATAAAAAAACTATTTGGAGTACTTTGAGGATTTGTTTTATATTCTTTCGGGTTAAAAGACTTAGTTATGTTTTGTAAAATGTAATATCTATTAAATGCTTCAGCTATGTCCTGAGGATCTAAATATGTGGTCCCATCCTCGTCAATCCTTGTAATTGTGCTTGGGATGGAATTTGTGGAGCTTGTATTTAATTTTATCAAACCCCATGTGGCTTTTTGGATGTTAGTGCAATTTTTGATGAATTTGTCATTTGATATTATTTTAGATTTTCTAATTGTACTTTTTAATTGTACTTTTTTTTTTTTTGCAGTATTTTTTGTATTTGATCAGGACACTTGCATTATTTTTAGTCTTTTAATTTATTATATGCATCTTCCTTTTATTTTTGGTGGATTTTAGAATACCTTTTGATTTCCAGTTTGGATTTTTGATGTAAGTAAAATTAGTTTTTTCAAATGGAATGCAAAGATTGAAGATCAAAGAGAAGATGTCGATAAATGCTCTATATGCAGCATTGGGCTCAATTTCCTCATAGACGTCCATAAAGTTGATTTGAGCGATGTACTTCTTGAAAATATCTAGATGATAATCAATCCTCCGCTTCTCCACGTACCAGTATTTTTCATTAAAACTATGGCTGGTTGGTAATTCAATCATTTGTCCCGTGTGATCTGATATCCCTAAATTCATGACTCTTGAAGTATATCGGCGGGAATTTGTCAACAGATTGTCGATGCATGTCTGTGAACTTGGTGTTATTCTTGTAGGTTCGTTTATTGTATGTTTAAGATTAAACTGGGTTAGTGTAGATAGAAATGTGTTCGTTTGACTATCTAAATTTAAGATGTTAATGTTGAAATCACCTGCTGCTGACAACTTTACGTTTTTGATATCGCGAGCGGAGTGTTAGCTTACTTAAGAGAGTTTCTAGCTTAGTAATGAATAAGTCAAAATCACCATTTGGTGTTCTGTACACGCACACAACTATGTGGTTAATTTCAGGAATTAGAATTCCACAAGCCTCGAAATGTGATTCTATTGACATTTCCGAAATCCATTATAGGTTGTTGCAATTTAAACTCTTTTTTATACAAATGCACACACCACCACGAGATTTCTGAGATCTGCAGAAATGTGTTGCCAATTTAAAGTCATCAATTTGTAGAACTGAGGTTTCATTGTTTCTAAGAAATGTTTCGGAAAAGCATAGTATATTGCTTAACACTATCGTCATCTGTTTTATTTCTGTATTCTCTCCTTTTTAGCATCAGATCCATAATTTCTGTAGTTAGCCATTTCTTTCTAGGTATAATTTTTTCTCTTCCCAAAGTTTCTTCAGCACTGGTTTTAATTATATCTCTAACTTTGTTCCATCTGCTTTCAATATTCATGCTATCTATGCTGTCTGTTATATTTTTCTTATATTCCGCTAATCTATGACCTACCTTATTACTATATTGCACTCTATAATTGCTACTTGTGTCTTTAAGTTTATTGAGATCAATTGCCTTTCGCCTGTTCTTCCTCTTAATGTTTTTACATGTTAGGTTGAACATGCTGACTAGAAGATTGTGATCAGTATTCAGGTCTGCACCGGGCAAGGTTTTACATGAAGTAAGCTGTTGACGGTGTTTGTTTTTCGTTATGATATAATCTAGTTGATACCTTCCGATGTCGCCAGGCATTTTCCAGGTATATAATCGGCGGTTAGGTTGTTCAAATATTGTGTTCGCTATAATCAAATCATTTTCCTCGCAGAATTGCACTAGTCTTCTTCCTCTGCTATTTTTGCTTCCCGAGTCCAAATTTACCAACAATATTCCCTTCCAATCCCTTCCCTACAACTGCATTAAAATCTCCCATTAAAATTAATATGTCCTTTTCTTTCACCGAATCTAAAATTGTGTCAATATGGTTATACATTTCTTCGATTTCGTCATCAGAGTAACTACTGGTTGGCATATATATCTGAACTATGATTATATCTTCCAGACTAGATGTAAGTTTCACAGCTGTAATTCTATCGTTGTAATGAATGGTGTTCTCTATTTGATTTCCCCATTGTTTTTTAAGTACTATTGCTGTACCGTTTACTCCTTTTTCCTTTCCTGTGTAAATTATTCTAAAATCATCACTCCAATAATCTCCACTACCTTCCCATCTATATTTAGCCTATTCATTTCTAGTTTTAGCTCCTCCATCTTGCCTGGCGTAAGCATGGTTCTCACATTCCACGTTCCAATTTTGCAAGGATTTCGCACGATGACGACCGAGTCAGCCTTACTCCTGACCCTGCCGGACTGAGACCGCCACGGAATGTTACGTCGTGGAAGCCCGTTGTCAAGTACTTCTTGTCTTATTTGTGTCATACCCATTACTCCATATTGGGAAATTGTAATGTGGTGGTTTCCCCACTTGC